>CM018051.1:18094327-18694327 GCA_008638375.1 Nyssa sinensis | reverse complement strand
GTGTATTACCAGAAGTTTATTATGTGTTACCATCAATTCTATTGTAACACGTACTACATAATAAATTGTTGGTAGTGCATAGTTTAGTTTTAAGTATGAAATTTCAGTAAGTGTAATTTATTTTTGAGTTAATTAACGAAAAGTCTTTCAAAATAAGTACATAGTGAGTAAGGTTCAAAGATAAATATTTTAATTCCAAAAGACACGAGTTTTTAAATTTTGTGAGTCCAATTCCTATAATAAGGACAATGCTTGGTGCCAATAAGTGTCACAATCTTAATGTGTCACGTATGTAATTACATCTATATCATGTGACTATTTAATTTTAATTAAAAAATAAAAAAATAATTAAAATTTAAAAATATATGTACATTACATAAATAATAAATTGTAATTAAAATACGTACCTAAATAAAAAAAAAATCATACTACTGAATTTAAAATTAAGTGTTGTTCCTGTAATAATAAGAGGTAGTATTATTATTTTATTTTTAACAACAAAATTACCCTTTTTCTCTTTTTTCAACCCAGATTTTTTATTTCGTCTTCATCCAGCTCCCTCTTTCTTCTCTCTCTTTCACCTCTGGATTTGCAGCAGCCAGTTATAATTACATGAACAATAGCTCACTGTTCTCTGTTCCTTCTCTCATCACACCCACTTTCTGAGAGACAGAGAGAGCAGATGTCAATATGTTGTGCATCACAGTGTTGGTTGGCTAGAGGCTGGAGGTATAACATTATTCTGATACCAATTAATACCAATTGTTAAATCTAAAATAATTCTTATACCTATTATTAAAATCCACAAAATAGAAGAGGATTCAAATAAATCACTACATAGGTAGACGAAATCTTATTGAACAAAAATATGCAACGCAATGTCTTCGAGCAATTATTTTTTGTGACAATCTCTCACATTCACATATATATATATATATATATATAATTTTATATTGATTAGAACATTTAATCTCATAAAAAAAATTAATATAAAATATATTATGCAACATTTAGTTATAAACTTATTTAATTATCCAACATTTATCACTGAATACTTTATGCTATTGTTACTTGGCATTAAAAATAATACGTGCAGCGGTTAACATTCGAGGATTACATGGAACCTCTACTGAATTCCTGTCATCGAGTAACTTAAGGGCTGAGATGCTCATCCTCATAATTCTGTCCTTGTTTCTCAGAAAGACATTCATAAAGTTTGGTTCCTTAAAGCCTACTCAAGTCAGTTAAAATCATGGATAGGAAGTTCCACCAAGGTGATGACTCGGAACAATTTTTTTTTTGTGGGAGCAACGTTATGTTTTTGGACTTCAACTAAGTACCAAAAGATTGTTTAATACGTTATTAAAAATATATGTAATGATTTTTTTGTTTAAAAAATTTGTCAAAATTTTCTGTCTGATAAATGTTTCTTTGTTATTATAATTTTTTAGTTCTGTATTTTTTTTCTCAATTTAAATTTTTTATTTTATCAATATTAGAGTCATGAATTTTTTAAGAAACAAAGATTTTTCGATGTATTGTTAAAAATATGTGTAAACATTTTAACATTTTAAGTCCAAGTCTACTTGAATTTGTTTAAAATTAATTAAGAACACACTTGATGAGATGTTACTAACTACTATTTGTATATGGCTGTTTTGCTTCTTGGTTCATTTGGAATATTTTGTTCTACCGTGAATACAAAGTTGTAAGGCTATTTACGCACGTGTTCTAATGTTTTTCTTTTAAGTTTTAAAATTAAAGAACTTTTAATTTTTAAATCTATTTTTCTATAAAATTGGTATTTTTGAACTCTAAAAATTAAGATATATTAAACAAGATTCATATTATATGATGCTACAAAAAATAGCACCGGCGGTGATTCGGCGAGAGGGACCTGCAAAAAAGAGGAGAATGACCCTCTGACAATCAAGTCAGTAAAGAGAAAATAAAATATAATGGCTATATGTAAAAAAGAGTGATTGAATGTTTTTCTTGAGCGTACCTGGCCCCTTTATTTATAGGGTTGAGAGTCCTTTATTTTAGCAGTTTCCTATATTAAATAGAATTCCTTTCTTGCTTGACAAGGTTAAGGAAGATGTGATAATCCTCCTAATTGGAGTAAGATTTCTTTCTTATCTAAAAGACTTGCGCTCTAAGATATATTCCTTGTTCTGAGGTCAGAAGTTTATGGAAGACGACGACCAGTTCGGAACCCCTTCTTGCAGATATATTATTTTCCTTACCACGAGGTTTGTAGTACACAATTCGGTACCCAACTACTCTGGAGGTGCTGGCTCTACCAGCTCTAGAGGAGCTAGTGCTTGAGGTGCTAGCTCTGCGAGCTCTGGAGGCGCTAGCTCTGGAAACCAGCTCTGGAGCCTTCCAGGCCTATTTGTTCTGGATAGGAGAACCTTTCTTGGTCTGTATACGCAAGTGCTCTGTACACGTGTCATGTCCGAATTGGTCTGTCATTTTATGGCCCATCAGTTACTCCCCCCCCCCCCCCCTCGAGCCTCAGTTCTGTGGGATCCGTGCAAAGCTGAGGTTAGGATTGCTAAAGAGTCACACATACTCAATGATTTATAATATACTGTCCTGCAACACTTGCAAATGAAACAAGGTTTTTATAAAAAGTCGGTAGGATGAGAAAAATGGACCAGACCTGAGAGTTTGTGCATTGAGAGGACCAGGCCTAAAGGACTTGTAATGGATACAAGGCTTTGGGGGTCAATACGATGGACCAAACCTGGGGGTCTGTGTATTGAGAGGACTAGGCCTAAAGGACTTGTAATGGATACAAGGCTTTGGGGGTCAATACGATGGACCAGACCTGGGGGTCTGTGCATTAAAATGACGAAGCCTAAAGGACTTGTAATGGATACAAGGCTTTAGGGGTCAATATGATGGACCAGACTTGAGGGTCTGTGCATTGAAAGGACCAATTCTAAAGGACTTGTAATGGATACAAGGCTTTAGGGGTCAATACGATGGACCAGACCTGGGGGTCTGTGCATTAAGAGGACTAAGCCTAAAGGACTTGTAATGGATACAAGGCTTTAGGGGTCAATACAATGGACCAGACCTAGGGGTCTGTGCATTGAAAGGACCAATTCTAACGGACTTGTAATGGATACAAGGCTTTAAGGGTCAATACGACGGACCAGACTTGGGGGTTTGTGCATTAAGAGGACTAAGCCTAAAGGACTTATAATGGATACAAAGCTTTAGGGGTCAGTACGATGGACCAGACCTGGGAGTTTGTGCATTAAGAAGACCAGGCCTAAAGGACTTGTAATAAATACAAGGCTTTAGGGGTCAATACAATGGACTAGATTTGGGGGTCTGTGCATTAAGAGGACCAGGCCTAAAGGACTTGTAATGGATACAAGGCTTTAGGGGTCAATAAGATGGAAGAATCGTAGAAGAATTTGCATAATTAACAAAGTAGACAATTGATAGATCAGTAGTAAGCAGTTCAATAGTAAGAGTGCTTGTCGAAACAACTTGAAAATGCTTGTGAAGTCCATTGCACTCGTACTCCCTTGGTTCATTAGCAAGTGCACTGTAGCAGAGATACATGCAGTGCAAAGATATAGCTGGGTGAGTTGCCAAAAGTTCTCAAAGCAGGGCTTTGAAGTCACCTTGAGTGAGGTATTTGAGATCCGGTTGCTTTAAGATTGTAAATATTTGGGTTGCTAAATCCTTCGTTAACATATTGCCATTCACCCACAAATCCCCTCTGCTTTGCAACTCGGGGAGAATCAGATGAACTTCTTGGTAATACGGAGGAGCACTGCCATCAGGAAACACGGAAAGTAATGAATTGCCTATAACTGCATTTGGGCTAGAAAATGATGTGCCAGCTTTGTGGAGCAAGTGTTGGGTTGTGGGCTTTTTGGTAATTGAAATCAGATGCTATGGATGCAAATTCCTCTGGTGATGAGTTAATTAGAATAGGAAAACCACATATCAAATGGTTCCCTGCATGGAGGAGGATCCCAGTTGCTGTAGCACATGCAATTATCCTATGATAGCAAAGCGAGTGGAGTGTAAACTGTAACAGTGATCTGACAAAGACAGCCTCCAACACTCTGTGTGAATAATCCACCATTAGCACCTCAAGAAGGTCAACGCATGCCATAGAATCCTCAATAGATAGTTTTGAGGCCATAGCAATTGGTACAAGTGAAGGCTCATTCTGAGATATCAACGACTATAGTCTTATCTTCAAGGGGATATTTTCTGAATGCAGGTTCAAAGCGGTCCTTGCAGTACTTGTGGAACGATAATGTCAATACGAGTAACACAACAAGCAAGGGAGTTGAATTCACAGCCTTTTTCGTGCTGAGCAGGCATGCTGCAAAAAACTTGTCCACAGTTGAAAGTGCAACTCTCTGTGCATTTGTTGAGAAAAATAAATAGAATTTAGAACAGCCATAATTGCTCGAGACTGTAAGCACACATGTGGTCACTAATGCTGGCACACGTTGTTCAGCACATTGTCTATCTCCATGAATTACTGCTCTCGACGATTGATGATGAAGAATGCATAAAGGAGAAAGACTGTGTTTTTGTTGTGGCTAGGGTTTTCCAATAGGTGGGCGACTTTGTCAGATGATGGATTGTCTTGTAATTAAGGAAGATAGGTATAGAATCCAATACCATCATACAGACATAGGTAATGATTATTGATCCCCATATTTCAAGATGAGTAAATAACACCCAACACTGAATGCCCATTGCCAAGTGCCTACTACTGGAATAACAACTGCAATTGTCCACAAGCTGCCCATACTTCATATGTCAATTGTGCTCTCCTTATACGTGAAAAGAGAAAAGAACGAGGCTCTATCATAGTGTGTCCATAACAGACTTGGGTATTTGATCCGTCAACAACGTGGAGAAAGCAAAGACCACGGTAATTGGGTGTTGAACCGATGCAAACCACTCAAAGGGTATTGAGAACACTGCCATCCCGCAGCCCTTTGCTTAATCCATAAATGGGATACACCATCACGACATTCAAATAGTTAAGATGATCGATCAGGTAAGTCTAGGTAGACTACACGACAATACTGAGGGTGTCTGCCCCTCTGTAAATTTCAAGTTTTGTGCAACGAATCTGGAAGAGCTTGGTTTTATCGTGAAGAAGACCGTCAATCCAAATCAAACAGAAAATTTCATTGCGAAGATGAAGCAAAGTTGGAACCGCACCGTCTCCATCTTCAATAAGCCTTAAACTCAAAAGACAAAATGGGCCAGAATAAGAAGGAACTCAAGCTCAAAGCTTTAGAGCTTGGGTCCAATTGCCCTGTAACTTCCAAGCTGGCTAAAGATGCTGAGAGAGATCATCTTGAGGCAGAGTGGGAAAGATTGCAGATGTGCTTGACGGCGAGAGTCCCAGAGCCACCTACTCCAGACCAAAACCCAGGCGACTGTGGTCATGAGATGGACAAAGACACTCGTCTAGCTGTAGATGGCCTCACTCAGGGGCTCTTGAAAGAGAATTGCTTGACAGAGCCCAGTTTAGCCCTCATCATCTCTTCGGCCTGCAGTGAAGAGGACAGAAGATTGATTCAAAAATAAGTTAAGAGAAGCCTGTGGGTCCAGAGGAAAGCCCCCGTAGGAAGGGGATCAACCCGTTTATTGTGATCCTTTGGCTATGGTGTCCTCTGACCATTTCAGCAATGGTATGGAGATGGCCTGTGTGGACTCGAAAGATCAAAAAATGGCGGAGGCATCCAAATGGGTTATGAGACCAATCAGAATTGTAAGTAGAAGCCTGGGTATGGCACGTATGGGCCATGAGGCTAAATTGCTGGCTTTCTTGGAAAAGCTTGACAGAAATAGAAGACGCATTGGGTGTAGCAAGAGCAGTTCGGCATCTAGACTTCATCGGGGGCTGGTGAGTTTAAAATGCCCAGATCTTCCCAGGAGGGGAAAGGAAAGAGAAAGACCCTCTCTTAGGTTCCATGATTCCATCATGAATCTGAGACTAATCTCATGGAATGTTGGGGCTGGAACAACCCAACAAAGTGTTTCAGCAATCAAAATATTTTTGCAAAAGTGGAAAGCCTCCGTCGCTTGCTGGTTGGCTTTTTTTTCTGGATGTCTTTCATACTTAAGCTGGAAGTAGTCAAGCCAATTTTGAAGCCTTTCTCTTTTTCTCGCAAGCTTGGCCAATTTGTTTGCATTATAGACAGCCTGGTGACAAAGATGGTGATCCAGGTGATTTGTTTGAAAAAGGTTATCCACATTATCTGATATTAAGCGCCCAGAAACATGTGGCACATTCTTGACTAATACTGTGAATTGTTCTGCACGCATTTGATACTGAAGGCTTATCGATGTCACCGATGACCAATTCTTTGCTTAGAAAAAATAATGTTCCACCTGATACATTGACTGGAATTAGAACCAAGAGCGCCACAATAGCAATTGGTCCAAATATTTTTAAGCCCAAAATTTAGATTCTCGGGAAAACAGCGGAATCAAGGCCAGCATGATTGATAATCTCATCTTCGCTCATCTTCATCTGAGGGAACATACCCAGTAATGCCGCTACCAGGTCGCCCATATGCATCAGACCCAGTCCTTTCCCTCCTTAGTGCCGCACGCACCAAACGCTCCCATAGATCCTGTAGAATCTGTATATAAGCCCAAGAAGGTAGTGACCAGCTGCACCATTTGAAACCTCTGTACTGAGGTCATTAACAGGGTGAAATGCTACTTTTCCGTTTCCTCAAATCCGCCTATGGCATTTAGAGGAAATCGGATTCAGCCAACGAACTGGCAGATATGAAAGGAGTTGATTGTGCGAAGATAGATGCTTCCGCATAATGGATTCTTGACAGGCATTATGGCGCGGTCAGCGACCCAGCTTTCGACTGCTTGAAATGCAACCTCAAACTGATAGCACGGGATGGCTTCACAGTTCGGATAAACTTTGCCGACAGTGGCTTCACTATACACGCCAGACACACCATGGTAAGCAGCACGGAGCTATGAGCCATACATCTGTGCCGGCAAGAAGTCTGTGATGGTGAACGGCTTCGAGTGGTTCTCGACCGGGACGAGATCTAGAGTTTAGTGGCCATTCACGGCAGTGACATCGACGTTGCCACTCTTCTCTGCGTCCTATGATGAGATCACCGATCGTGGTGGAAATTGCCGATCGTGATGAAGATTGGCGATGGTGTGCCCCTAACGCAGATCTGGAGCGAAGACCGTGCAGATTAGGAGTGAAGATCATCTCCGAAACACAGACCGCGTAATAGATGGGGCTGGGTCTTTGTGTTTCATGTACTATGATTCTGCCATGCACCTATCCATATGTATAAGAACAGGAGCCCACTAATCGCACTACCGAGACCTTTGAAATCAATGCTTTAACAAGCAGGTTTAGATTAGTAAACAAAAGATATAGATATAAAGAGATGAGAGATGCAATTACAAGTCTGAGATGCTTTTCACTGTAGCATTCAAATTCAATATTAAAATAGTAGTCTGTATTTCCACAAATCTCATATTTTATTCTAAAGATTTCGAGATTGATGTAGATCTCGAGATTGATGCTCATGTTGATGTCTATGTGTGTGTGTGTATATATATATATATATATTTGCATATATATAATCTTGTAAGTATCTTGTAGAGTTCGATCGCTGATGTTTAAGAATTTAATTCGACTCAATGTTATTTTACCTCTATGAAATTAGATCGAACTTGATAGAATTTAAATCATCATTAGCAAGAAGAACTAGTAAAAAAGAGATAAAAATTTAGGAAACGAAACACGTTGACTGTCGTTCCCACAGACGGCGCCAAACTGATGCTGCAAAAAATAGCAGCGGCGATGATTCGGCGAGAAGGACCTGCAAAAAAGAGGAGAATGACCCTCCAACGATCAAGTCAGTAAAGAGAAAATAAAATATAATGGCTATGTGTAAAAAAGAGTGATTGAATGTTTTTTTTAGCGTACCTGGCCCCTTTATTTATAGGGTTGAGAGTCCTTTATTTTAGCAGTTTCCTATGTTAAATAGAATTTCTTTCTTGCTTGACAAGGTTAAGGAAGATGTGATAATCCTCCTAATTGGAGTAGGATTTCTTTCCTATCTAAAAGACTTGCGCTTCAAGATATATTCCTTGTTCTGAGGTCGGAAGTCGATGGAAGACAGTGACCAGTTCGGAACCCC
Source organism: Nyssa sinensis (assembly GCA_008638375.1). NCBI lineage: Eukaryota > Viridiplantae > Streptophyta > Magnoliopsida > Cornales > Nyssaceae > Nyssa > Nyssa sinensis. Next base: position 18,686,129 of record CM018051.1, on the reverse strand, counting down.
TTCTTGCAGATATATTATTTTCCTTACCACGAGGTCTATAGTACACAGGTCGATACCTAACTGCTCTGGAGGCGCTGGCTCTGCCAACTCTGGAGGAGCCAGTGCTTGAGGTGCTAGCTCTGCGAGCTCTGGAGGCGCTAGCTCTAAAGGCCAGCTCTGGAGCCCTCCTTGCCTATTTGTTCTGGCTAGGAGAACCTTTCTTGGTCTGTATATGCAAGTGCTCTATACACATGTCATGTCCGAATTGGTCTGTCATTTTATGGCCCATCATTATATATCAAATTTAAGCAATAAAATTACATTTTCTTTCATAAAGAGTTGATTTTAAAATGATTTGAACAATGAAATTTTTTATGAATTTTTTTTTATTTAATAGTGTATTTGTTTCATGCAAAAAAGATAAAGTTGTATCATGAACAATCATATTGAACTGCTTCTTCCTTATTTATATAATGAAATAGAGAATTAAGTAAGTTGTTATACCAAAATTAGGAGAAAAAAATACATTTTATGTATAAAAATTTACCTCTTCGGATCAAGAACAGTAGAAGCGGAAGTGGAAGAGGTGACTTGTATTGCGAGCTTTCTTGAAACACCATGAAGATTCATAGAATGGTGCAAGAGATCCTCCTCGTCAAATAGGACGGCTACAAGATCGAGTCGCCTATATATTTTCACGATCCAAGACTAAGGGCACTATGATGGTCACCCAAGAAGAATCTCAGAGAAAGTGTCACTCAAAACCTTATGTAATAATTTAGGAGACTACACATGGATGAATTCATTACGCTTAACCAATGTGTATTTGTTTATATCTCATGACCACAACTAATGGGATGACCGCAAAACTTACATGATAATATCTAAGTCGGTCAAACCAACCAGAACGGATAAGAGTTTTAACCACATATAAACTTTTATCATAATTATCACGATCCGCACAAATCTTGTGGATGTCAAACGGACTCAGGTCCACATAACCCAATGTAATGACTTGAAATTTTTTTTTCGAATAAATGAATTTTTTTTTTTATTATTATTATTAATATTATTATTTTTTTTTGAAAGGTATGGTGAGCATGTATATATATATAAGGTATATATATATGAGTGTATGTTTGAAAGTGTTTGTGTGTATGTTTAGATGTATAAATAAATATATATATATATATATATATATAAATCAGATGTGGGTGAGGTGTGTGCACAGTGTATCAGCTGTGTGTGATGTGTGTGTGTGTGTTACTGTTTAAGTGTATTATATATATGTCTATATATATATATATGTGTGTGTGCCTAGGTTTATGTGTGTGCATGAGAGGTGTAATATATAAACATATATAAATTACCAAATGTCAACTTTGCATTTAATGCAAAGTTGCATTGGTAAAGGCAAAGGTGGCTTGAGCAGAGAAGAGGTCAGGGTAGTGGGGCTGCTGCAGAGAGGTGGCGTGAGAGGATAGATATACCTAGGTGTATGTGAGTGTATATCCGTTGGTTTAGAGGGAGGAAAAGTGAGAAAAGAAAGGGAGACAGAGAGCATTACCAGGGGATCAGGAGGTGAACCAAAAGGGAGAAAAATCAGGAGGAAGAAGGGGGAGTGCAACAACCCAGAAAAGAAAACCAGGAAATTAAGGTAAGCTAGCTTCGGTTCTATTTTGAAATTTTTGAAGCATGCTCATTAGTTTTAAATCACTAGATCTTGTTGAACATGAAACATAGATCAGAATGCAAAAAGAATCGATTTAAATGATGAAAAAATGAAGAAGAAAGAGGGAGTTACAGGTCTGGAGAGAGAGAAGCGGGTCCTGTTATTTCATGCGTAAGACCTGGTTTAAACTGTGGGAATCTAATTCCCTTGAACCCAAGAAGAAATTTGAAAAAGAGAGGAAGCAAAACAATGGGGAAATCAGTGGGCACAGGGCGTCACCGGAATCTGGGCTTGGTGGCCGGATTCTCGATCTCCCTCAGTTTCGTGGGAGTCCAATGAACCAAACCAAAAACGGGCTTGAGGTGTGAAATCCCCTAGGAAAACCGAAGAGAACTACATTTAGAAAGTAGGGAAATTTCGCTAGAAAACCGTCGTCGTCGCCGGAGATGGCGACGAAAACCTGGGTTTTCCCTCGCCGGAAAACCGAGGGAGACGAAGAAGGGTGGTTGGGCCTGTTGGGTTGAGCTTGGTGAGTTGGGTCTATGGAGTTGAGTTGGGCCTGTTTTAATTAGAAATGGAATTGGGTTTTCTTTAAATAGTTGGGCTTCTAAATAGTGGGTTGGTCCAGTTTAGGCAGGGAGTGAATTGGGCTTATGGTTTGGGCCACACAGGAAAATGAAAGAATAGGGCTTGATTGAAAAAAAAAAAAAAAAAAAGGGAAAAAGGGGTTGCGGGGGTTCGAACCGTAGACGTGAAGGAGGGGAGGGTGACACCTGGCCATGGTGCCACCCAGTACGCGCCCGCTCCTTTGTGCGAACAATATGCATATGTATTATAATTTAATAATTTAGATTAAATTAAATTTATTTAATTAAGTTAAATAACCCGAAATGGCCCGGAGTCCAAATGGGACAAGCTATATATGTATTCTAACTATCTTGGACCTCCTAAGGCCAACGGAGAGGTCCGTGATGCGAGACGAGGTCCCAAAAAATAAAAGACCCGTAGTAACCTTTTAAATTACCAAAATGCCCCTGATTGGAAATGCAGTCAAACGAACTCCGAATTAAGTAAACAAATAGTGAGATTTTATTATCTCGACCATTCCAGACTCAACTATGGAGTCCAATTTATGAAAAGAGGTCTCGGGATGTAAGGACAGTAAAAAGTGCAAAATGACCGTTCTGCCCTTTTTAGCTCGGATGTCCGAATTGAATTCCACAAAAGTTTAAACCTATTTTCTTCGACGTTTCAGACCCAATGGTGAAATTTTATTTGGCAAAATAGAAACCAATAAAATAAGGACATAAAATTTGATGAATAGCATAATTCAAGTAGCAATTGAACTGAGTCGTATCTCATGATTTTAGGAACACTGAAGGGCGAAGAGAAGGTGGTCTAACCTTCTGCATTCTTTCCGTAGTTTTGCTGCACTACGAGTACGATTTCTTGGGTTGAGACCGACCCATCAGGTACGATATATTGTGCTAAGTAAGAAATAGAATTAAGTTTAGGAGTAATTGCTATGTTAACTTGATGATTCACATATTTGTTTGGTTGCTCATATGCTTATGTGTTCCTTGTTATCTTTTTGAAAGTTTGGTGATGAATGAGAATCATGACTATGTGTTAGCATAATGTGTGGATTATATTCTCAAAAATTGTTGGGATTATAAAATATGTGATTTAAAGCATGTGTTAAATGGACTATGTGTGGCATGTAACCTTGATGAAAGGATCTTCTGATTTGAATATTATTATGTAATACATTATTTAAAGCATGCTTCATGTGTGGATATGATGCTTTATTGAATTACATTATGGCATGGTGGAATCAAAGCATATTGGCATAGTGTGATTCCTTCAACATGGTGTGAGTTGAGCACGTGGTGCTGTGCATTTTGAGGGTGTAGATTCTGAGGTGAGAAACCCAGAATTGGACATGATATTGCATTTGGTACCTAAACCAGCGGGAGTGATCCGCGAAGGGACATGATTTAGCATTTGGTGCCCGAACCAACGGGAGCGATCCGTGAAGGGACATGATATTGCATTTGGTGCCCGAACCAGCGGGAGCGATCCGCGAAAGGACATGATATTGTATTTGGTACCCGAACCAACGGGAGCGATCCGTGAAGGGACATTACACTACATTGTATTACATTACATGAGTTGACATGGGTGTGACATAGAGTTGACATGGCATAGAGTTGCATGGGTGTGTCACGCATATTTTTATTGCATTGTATTAATGAATTCCCTAATGTGTGATGAATCTTGTTAATGCATTGTATGGATGAATTGGATGGCATGTAGGTTATAATTGTTTTGAATCTTGTTGATGCATTGTGTGGATGAATAGGATGGCATGTAGGTTATAATGGTGCATGCAGATATAACTGTACACTTGCACATGCCACGCCTTAAATTGTGTTAGTGAGTTGGATGACATGTAGTACATTGTATGCATGATGTTGAATGCCATGTAGATATAACTGTACACTTGCACATGCCACGCCCTTAAATTTTGTTTCTTGCATTAGCATTATATTGTACCAGCAGTTGAGCTGACCCATTCGTGGGACAAACATTTCAGATGACGCTCCCGGCACTTGAGACTTGAGGAAGTCTTGCAGAGTGGAGGAGATATGAACTTAGGAAGATATTTGGCCCATTGGGGGCATGTGTTGTGATGTAGGGCTTAAGCCCGAATGACATGTTGAATATTTTTATTGACTATGCTTTACATGGATGTACATTGAAGGAAATAAATGTAAGTTTGGGTTGAATCCGTTAGACTGTCCTTTATTTACTTTATATTTTATTTACTTTCTGTTCGTTCAGTCGCGCCTCGGGTTCGCGGGAATTCGGGGCGTGACACCCAATGTCCAACATCTTTCACTCATCCATATAAGTTAAGTACTAAGCTTTCTACATCACCTTCCACATATAGGAAATAGATCGTGCGACTAGACGAGAATGATCGAGGTAGAAGTATTATATTAAGCTACTATCAAACTAACATAGTGCCTCACTATAAATACATAATTGATCTCGTCTATGCCCCCAGATTATTCTATTACACTAGATTTAGCATCCGTTATCCCTCACGAGAACTAATCTCGGTGTGATGCATGGACCAACCAATATGTATTGTACTCATGATCATATGATACACACAGAAACCGACATGATCGTCTGGGCAATGAGTCATAACACAATAGTGTATTACAGAACCGTCTTTCCTAGCTACTCACGTTAATCCAATCAAACTCACATGTTTTCCTAGACATGCCTCGCCAAACTATATCAATCATGGTCCTTTAGTAATAAACTAAAGTAGCAACATCAAGCTGTCTATCTTCATAACACAGTCCTAGGTCACAAATGGCATAATTGAACTCAAAAAGGTTCCTAGAGCTCACATAGTGACGAAACAAGGATACATTCGTTCATTCACTTTTTTAAAGGCAACATCAATAGCACATACAGTATATAATGTATGCTATGGCAGAACTCTCACTCAATTGGGCATGTCAAACTCATTTGCAAAAGTATATAATGTCACGACCCGAAACCCACCATATGCCGATCTCATGTCGCGCGTCCGGCCCATTGGCCGTCCCTACTTTTTTCATTCTTTGTATCCATAATCACAATATAAAATGTAAACTTAACAGTAAATTAGCGAAAGTTTTAATACAAAATATTGTTTAACATCTGAAAATAATAAACTAACATAACTGAACATAAAACCATTTTTAGGTGGTGAGTACATAGGAGAGACTCTATTCACTTTTATCATGCTCCTCAACTATCTCCCTAAGCTCCTGAACTCCTACTATGGTTCTATAGCATTCTCACCTAAAAAATTAAGTAAGTGGTGTGAACTAACAAAGCTCAGTAAGTAAAAGCCCATCTTCAACACGGGTTAAGGTTAACATAGAAAAATATGAACTTATAGGGTGAACATGATAGCCAATCATGACAACAGTTGCAGTTAACGGTATAATGCCACAATGACCATGAACAGTAAGTCCCAATAAACAAGTATGAGTAATGGTATAGCATGAAGATGGGAAAGCTCAATAATAACAGTCAACATAAAAATACTGCCACAATAAACCCGTCACAATCAAGTCCAATAAATAAGGGAACTATCAACATGGAATTATTCATAGGGAAACGACAACATCTTATGAATCCTGTAATAACCCGAAATTTTTTTTTTTTTTTTATATAAAATTTTCGTGGTTATTTATTTTATTATTAGAGTTATTATTATTATTATTATTATATGAATGTAATGTGTGTATTGTATGTGTATAATTATGTGTGTATGCTACATGTGCATGTATATATATATTATATACATATTTAAAAAGCTGATTTGGAGAATATATATATTTATGTATATATATATAACAGTGCACTGTGTGTGTGTACCCGGTTGTGTGTGTGTGTGAGTTTGAGTGTAACACACTCAAACAAGTGTGGGAGGGGCATGGAGTGTGTAAGAGGGGTGGTTGAAGGTGTGTGGTGAGGTCTGTGTATATGTGTGTGGTGAGGGCTGAGAGAGGGGCAGACCTGTCGTGTGAATTGGAGAAGAGAGAGAGAGAGATATATAGAGAGAAAGTGAAGAGAAAAAGGGAGAAGTGTGTGCTGGTTGAAGGGAAAACAGAGGGAGAAGCTTCAAGGTGAGGAGCACACTGATGCCCAGTAGTTGAACCAAGAGAAGGAGAGAGAAACAAAGGTAAACAGCTAAAAATCATTACTTTCTCTCTCTAGAAAATATCACTTATGCATGATCTGCTTTATGATATAATGTTTAGGTTTAATTCGTGAGTCTTGTAGCATGTGAGAAGTGGAATGTTTTGCAAAAAGAACCAATTAAAATGGGGGAAAAATAAGGGAGAAAAGGGAGGTCATAGGTCACGGCCATGGAGGATTGGGTTGACATTTTTTGTACAAAACCTTGCTTGGTTGTTGGGAAAATAGTCCCCTTGAGTGCAGAAACACATTAGGATAAGAATAGGGGTTAAACCAGGACCAAACTGTCACAAAAATGAAGGGGAAAGAGTCGGCCGGAAGTTTGACCGAGGGGTTGACCCTCTATTTCGTGAAGATCTGGTGACTTGAACCCAAAACCAAGCCTAGATATGGAAACCTTGGAAGAAAATGAAGAGGATAGCATTTTGAAACCTTGAAAATCTCGCCGGAGACCAGTCGCCGGCACCGGAGAAGGCGCCGGAACCCTGCTGCTACTTCGCCGGAAAATCGGGGAAGAAGGGGTACTGTTCGGGTCGGGTTTCGGGTCCGGTTCGGGCGGGGCTGAACCGCCCCTGCCACATGTCGCGCTGATGTTTTAAATTAAAAAGGGATTGGGTCTGTTTGGTTACGGACTTAAGAAATCAAAAATTTGAATTGAAATGGGAACAGGGATATCCTATCCCTGTTCTGGATAAGCCCCTGTTTGGTTAACCTGATTGAGAATAGTAAATTTAACTAATTACAATTTGACCTTGAACCTTTTGGAAATTGAACCTTGACCCAGAACTTTCGAAAATTACAAACCGACCCCCAACTGTTGGAAATTACACTTTGACCCACCTGATTAAATTATTAATAAAATATTAATTTAATTAATTAATTAATTATTTAATTTAATTAATTTAATTAATTAAATATTCAAAAATATCCCGGAGTCCAAATGAGACAAGTCATTAGTGTATTTTGACTATCTCGACCATTCTGAGACCAATGGTGAGGTCCATTTTACGAGACGGAGTCCCAAAAAAATAAAAGACCCGTAGTAACATATGAAATTACCAAAATGCCCCTGAATTGAAGTACAACCAAACGAACTCCGAATTAAATAAACAAATAGTGAAACTTTATTATCTCGAGCATTCCGGACTCAACCGTGGAGTCCGATTTGTGAAAAGAGGTCACGAAATGTAGAGAACCGTGAAAAGTGCAAAATGACTGTTTTGCCCTTTTAAACCCAGATGTCCGAATTGAGTTCTACGAGAACCTAAACTTATTTTCTTCGACATCCTAGACTCAATGGCAGAGTTTAATTTAGCAGAATAGAAACCTATGAATTAAAAGACATAAAATTTGATGAATAGCATAAATTCAAATGACAATAGACTAAGTTGTGGTTTATGCTTTTAGGGACACTGACGGGACAGGAGAGGGAGATCTGACCTCTTGTATTTTCATCGACTAGTTCAGTTACATATCGTGCACGATCATCTTGGGTTGTGACTAACCCGTCAGGTATGGTGTTTTGCTAATGTTAGAAATGAAGTTAAGTTAGGAATGTTCTGTGAATGATTGGAATGACTTGCGTGTTTATGTGGAATGTGTTTACTTGATGATTTAGAGTTGGTTGTTCACCTGCTTATATGTTACTTGTACTTTATGAAAATTTAGTGAATGATGAATGTGAATCATGACATGTGTTTAAGTTGAGTATATGAGACATGCTTACATGTGGAATCAGCTGGTGATTTATGTATTATTGTTTCGAGCATGCTATATTGTGGAAATCATGTTTCATTGAGATTGCATTGGCATATTGGCATATGATGAATCCTTTGAGAACATGGCGTGGGTAAGCACATGGTGCTTTGCATTATGAGGGTGTAGATCCTGTGGTGAAAAACCCAAAATTGGCCATTGCATTGGTACTTCGAGCCATCGGGGAGTACCCGTAAATGAGACATGGGTGTGGCATAGAGTTGTGCATGGGTGCGTCATGCATACCACTCATATATTATTGCGATGCTTTGAATGACATTTAGATATAAATGTACACTTTGCACATGCCACGCCTTAGCTTTATTTCTTGCATTAGCACTTCATCATACCAGCAGTTGAGCTGACCCATTCGTGGGCAACATTTTTCAGATGAAGATGCTCCAGTTGCTTGAGACTCAATGATTCTCTGATAGGGTGAAGCACTTGACATGTTTTTGGCCCTTGGGGCATATTTTACGATGTAAGGGCTTAAGCCCAAATGACCATGCAAACGATGTATTCATGGGATGTACTTTACGTTATTTTATGTATTGATGGGAATGGAAGCATGCTTGGTTAAATTTGTTTAAGTTGTCCTTTATTTTATTTTATTTTTCTGTCTCGTCAGTCGCGCCTCGGGTTTGCAGAAATTCGGGGCATGACAACGTGGTATCAGAGCATAGGTTCGAATACCTAGAGACTGTGGGGTGTTGTTCAACACCATGAGACCCTAGAGAAAAGAGTGAGACTTAGTGTGAACCTTTGGCAGCATGTGATAGGATCTTGTGTGCTACGTGATTTTATACACTTGAAGCATGACTTGTTGTGATTACGTGATGATTGATGATATGTTATGATGCATGATTATGTGATCTAATGTAGTGAGAAGCATGACCTGCACGATGTGTGAAAATTTGTTAAGTGTACATTATGATATGCTATACATACTCCCTAGTCGCTGATAAGAACATGACTGAACTTTTATCTAAAATATTTTATATACACATGTTGTATTGGTGTGCACGTGTATGCATTAGACTTGATTTCCCGGTAGATAGGGAGCATGTGAAATTTTTTTTAGTGGTTGACTAAGATTAGAAACTCGTGTCTATGTGATAGACCGTGTGCTTTATGGGATAGACGGTGTGCCTAGTTATTTGAGGTGTGGGTTGTACACTTAGTTATCTACACGGTAGACATTATGCCTAGTTACTTAGGAGACAGGTTGTGAACCTAGTTGTTTACCTGATTGACAGTTGTTTGTGAATTCTGTATGAGCGTGCTAGGTTAGTAACCGATTTTCATGGATTATAGTACTATGACTATGATATTTATACGGACTGGATTGGTCTCAGGTCTTGCGTTACGGTTGATGGATGGCGCCCCATCAACCAGTAACAAAAGGAGCTGTGATCCATGAAAGGTTATCACCTAGCTATAAAGGTAGGAAATAATGGAAGAGTTATGAAAACTTAAATGAACCCAATAAGGCCATTACTCATTATTTTGAATTATAGTGAATGTTTTGTTAAGTGCAAGAACTTGTTTAGTGTAGACATGTTGAGACTGTTGCTTGTGAGAACTGTATATACTATATATTCTTTAAATGCTTAAGTTTATGGTAAAAAGGGGGGTGCTAAAAATTTTTTTCTTTTCCTTGGAATTGTAGAGATATGCCACCGAGGAAAGCCCCCACCGTGAGAGTTGGGCCACCTAGACGGGGTAGGGGTAGGCCTAGAGGTGCTGCCCAGCCTCGTCGTGGCAGATCTAGAGCTGCTGCCCCTATTCCTGAGATAGTTGAGGAGGTAGTTGCCCCAGCTGACATACCTGAGCATAGTGCAGCTGAGGAGGATATTGCTCCAACCCCTATGGAGGAGGTGGAGCAGACTATTGGCGCCAGAGATTTGGCAGCCATTATACAGGAGTGCTTCCGTACCATGCAGGAGGCCAGGACCACTGATGCCGAGGCCAGGGCTGCTGATGCCGCAGCCAGGGCTGCTGATGCCGAGGCCAGAGCGGCAGGTGGGGAGACTAGAGACACCTTCGTTATGAAGGCGTTTCAGCGGATGAGGCCACCATCATTTGCAGGGCAGCCTGATCCTTTAGTGGCCGAGGAGTGGCTGGACCAGATCGTGAGGATCCTAGACTCGCTAGGGATTGTCGAGCCACACTTGAGGATCCGATGTGCCACCTTCCAGTTTACTGGGCTAGCGAGCCAGTGGTGGAAGGTATCTGCGGGGAGGATTAGCAGATTTGGAGAGGGGTGGGATGCATTTGTGGCCATGTTCAATGACCACTACTTTCCAGCGACTGCTAGGGTTGGATTCAGGAGGGAGTTTGAGACCTTGCTTCAGAGGGACATGACCGTGACACAGTATGAGTCCCAGTTTACCGCATTAGGCAGGTTTGCCCCACACATTACTGGACTGGAGGAGTTGAGAGTTTACCATTTTCTGGAGGGGCTGAAGACCTCTATTAGGGAGAGACTGGCAGGTCACATCATTGATACCTATGAGGAGGCTGTGATCAGGGCCACGAGGGTAGAGCGAGAGTTGGCTGCTCTCAGAGGGATCAGGGAGTCCCGGGCTCAGGCCAGGCCAGCCACAGCACTGGCACTTACACCCGCTCAGCCTACTATGACGTCCCAGCTCCCACTGGTGGGAGACCACCGAAGAGGTTCCGGGGCAGTACCTCTTCTCCATCTACATCCCAAAGGCCTATGCAGTTTTTAGCTCCCCCGCCTACCATGTCTGTCACTTCTCGGGGAGGGGTACCCCAAATGACCATCACATGTTACCAGTGTGGACAGCCTGGCCACAGGATGGCCGATTGCCTACAAAGAGATCCTAGTCAGGGATCAGGGACTGGACCGAGCCAGATACCACTTCCATCTCAGACTCAGAGTCAGGCCTGGAGGGCCCCACCAGTGTGCTATACTTGTCATCAGCCGGGCCATATCAAGGCCCACTGCCCTCAGGGGCAGACCTCACAGAGCACACCGAGCCCCCACTATTACCAGCACACCCAGGTGCCTTTACCCCAGCCACAGTCGGACTATAGACCCCCAACACCTATTTATCAGCCAGCATCCTCAGCATTGAGTGTTAGAGCCCCTGCCCCGAGAGGGGGAGGACAGCAGGGGCAGAGAGGGGGAGGCAAACAGGGTCAGACCGTACAGGGCAGAGTGTATGCGGTTGCCACCCCAGAGGCTTCTACTGCTGGACCATCCGTAGTACGAGGTACATCTTTTATGTTTAGTTTATGGACTAGCATATTGATAGACCATAGTGCATCTCATTCATTCATATTTACTATGTTGACATGATGTTAGGGGTAGAGTGATGCTGACGAGAATCTGTAGAGATTACTCGATAGAGATGGCTGACCGCATACCTTATTTAGATTTTTCAGCTTATTTGATGCGTCTAGTATTGGTATTATGTTGGAGATAAATCGGTTATTTACACTTTAGACGAGTGTAGGCTGCTACAGGGGAAGAGAGGCAGTGTGTACTCCTGAAGGAGATGTTTTCTTTATTTCATGGGGTGTATTTGTGAACAGTGAGAAGTTTCCTTTACTTTTTATTGTCTTAAATTATTGAGGTGGGTGATTCATGGGTAAGGCTACATATCTCCATGACACAATAACATTTTGAGCTGATCATTCTGAAATTATTTTTTTTTTTTGGATATTAGGCTGTTAAATTGCATTATAGTACAAGTGATGTATTGATGACGTTGCGAGGAACTATTAAATGATTGCATGGTTTGATTTGAGGTTGATTGGATGATTGTTGCGTGCATAGGAGATCTTAGAGTATCATTGTGAACATTAGGTTTTTATTTTAGCTGTTTTAAATTTCGGGACGAAATTTCTGTAAGGAGCGAAGGATGTAATAACCCGAAATTTTTTTTTTTTTTTATATAAAATTTTCGTGGTTATTTATTTTATTATTAGAGTTATTATTATTATTATTATTATTATTATTATTATTATTATTATTATTATTATTATTATTATTATTATTATTATTATTATTATATGAATGTAATGTGTGTATTGTATGTGTATAATTATGTGTGTATGCTACATGTGCATGTATATATATATATTATATACATATTTAAAAAGCTGATTTGGAGAATATATATATTTATGTATATATATATATATATATAACAGTGCACAGTGCACTGTGTGTGTGTACCCGGTTGTGTGTGTGTGTGAGTTTGAGTGTAACACACTCAAACAAGTGTGGGAGGGGCATGGAGTGTGTAAGAGGGGTGGTAGAAGGTGTGTGGTGAGGTCTGTGTATATGTGTGTGGTGAGGGCTGAGAGAGGGGTAGACCTGTCGTGTGAATTGGAGAAGAGAGAGAGAGAGATATATAGAGAGAAAGTGAAGAGAAAAAGGGAGAAGTGTGTGCTGGTTGAAGGGAAAACAGAGGGAGAAGCTTCAAGGTGAGGAGCACACTGATGCCCAGTAGTTGAACCAAGAGAAGGAGAGAGAAACAAAGGTAAACAGCTAAAAACCATTACTTTTTCTCTCTAGAAAATACCACTTATGCATGATCTGCTTTATGATATAATGTTTAGGTTTAATTCGTGAGTCTTGTAGCATGTGAGAAGTGGAATGTTTTGCAAAAAGAACCAATTAAAATGGGGGAAAAATAAGGGAGAAAAGGGAGGTCATAGGTCACGGCCATGGAGGATTGGGTTGACATTTTTTGTACAAAACCTTGCTTGGTTGTTGGGAAAATAGTCCCCTTGAGTGCAGAAACACATTAGGATAAGAATAGGGGTTAAACCAGGACCAAACTGTCACAAAAATGAAGGGGAAAGAGTCGACCGGAAGTTTGACCGAGGGGTTGACCCTCTATTTCGTGAAGATCTGGTGACTTGAACCTAAAACCAAGCCTAGATATGGAAACCTTGGAAGAAAATGAAGAGGATAGCATTTTGAAACCTTGAAAATCTCGCCGGAGACCAGTCGCCGGCGCCGGAGAAGGCGCCGGAACCCTGCTGCTACTTCGCCAGAAAATCGGGGAAGAAGGGGTACTGTTCGGGTCGGGTTTCGGGTCCGGTTCGGGCGGGGCTGAACCACCCCTGCCACATGTCGCGCTGATGTTTTAAATTAAAAAGGGATTGGGTCTGTTTGGTTACGGACTTAAGAAATCAAAAATTTGAATTGAAATGGGAACAGGGATATCCTATCCCTGTTCTGGATAAGCCCTTGTTTGGTTAACCTGATTGAGAATAGTAAATTTAACTAATTACAATTTGACCTTGAACCTTTTAGAAATTGAACCTTGACCCAGAACTTTCGAAAATTACAAACCAACCCCCAACTGTTGGAAATTACACTTTGACCCACCTGATTAAATTATTAATAAAATATTAATTAAATTAATTATTTAATTATTTAATTTAATTAATTTAATTAATTAAATATTCAAAAATATCCCGGAGTCCAAATGAGACAAGTCATTAGTGTATTTTGACTATCTCGACCATTCTGAGACCAATGGTGAGGTCCATTTTACGAGACGGAGTCCCAAAAAAATAAAAGACCCGTAGTAACATATGAAATTACCAAAATGCCCCTGAATTGAAGTACAACCAAACGAACTCCGAATTAAATAAACAAATAGTGAAACTTTATTATCTCGAGCATTCCGGACTCAACCGTGGAGTCCGATTTATGAAAAGAGGTCACAAAATGTAGAGAACCGTGAAAAGTGCAAAATGGCTGTTTTGCCCTTTTAAACCCAGATGTCCGAATTGAGTTCTACGAGAACCTAAACTTATTTTCTTCGACATCCTAGACTCAATGGCAGAGTTTAATTTAGCAGAATAGAAACCTATGAATTAAAAGACATAAAATTTGATGAATAGCATAAATTCAAATGACAATAGACTAAGTTGTGGTTTATGCTTTTAGGGACACTGACGGGACAGCAGAGGGAGATCTGACCTCTTGTATTTTCATCGACTAGTTCAGTTACATATCGTGCACGATCATCTTGGGTTGTGACTAACCCGTCAGGTATGGTGTTTTGCTAATGTTAGAAATGAAGTTAAGTTAGGAATGTTCTGTGAATGATTGGAATGACTTGCGTGTTTATGTGGAATGTGTTTACTTGATGATTTAGAGTTGGTTGTTCACCTGCTTATATGTTACTTGTACTTTATGAAAATTTAGTGAATGATGAATGTGAATCATGACATGTGTTTAAGTTGAGTATATGAGACATGCTTACATGTGGAATCAGCTGGTGATTTATGTATTATTGTTTCGAGCATGCTATATTGTGGAAATCATGTTTCATTAAGATTGCATTGGCATATTGGCATATGATGAATCCTTTGAGAACATGGCGTGGGTAAGCACATGGTGCTTTGCATTATGAGGGTGTAGATCCTGTGGTGAAAAACCCAAAATTGGCCATTGCATTGGAACTTCGAGCCATCGGGGAGTACCCGTAAATGAGACATGGGTGTGGCATAGAGTTGTGCATGGGTGCGTCATGCATACCACTCATATATTATTGCGATGCTTTGAATGACATTTAGATATAAATGTACACTTTGCACATGCCACGCCTTAGCTTTATTTCTTGCATTAGCACTTCATCATACCAGCAGTTGAGCTGACCCATTCGTGGGCAACATTTTTCAGATGAAGATGCTCCAGTTGCTTGAGACTCAATGATACTCTGATAGGGTGAAGCACTTGACATGTTTTTGGCCCTTGGGGCATATTTTACGATGTAAGGGCTTAAGCCCAAATGACCATGCAAACGATGTATTCATGGGATGTACTTTACGTTATTTTATGTATTGATGGGAATGGAAGCATGCTTGGTTAAATTTGTTTAAGTTGTCCTTTATTTTATTTTATTTTTCTGTCTCGTCAGTCGCGCCTCGGGTTTGCAGAAATTCGGGGCGTGACAAATCCAATAAACGTAACATAACAACAGTCAATCATAAATAATACATTTACTCTGTTCAGGGTTTGGCAGACCCTCGGTCTTTTGGGGCCTGGCATACCCCCCTTAACATGAATGCATATAAAATGCCCTCAAAAATCAATGCATAAAAATGCCATCATTGCCATATGTCCGTTCATGGACTCGACTCGTAGGTCCTGTCAATCAGATATCATCGGATGGATATTTTGACTGAGCACAATTCCAGTATTCATAATAAATTATGATTCTATTGTGATTCCATAAGAAGTGTATAAAGAATGAAATATCATGCAAATAACAATAAGCCTCTCAAGGCACACTACAACATAGCAATCATGATATAGCAGTCAATAAACGTCCACAAGATAGGACAATATCAATTATGGAACAATAACAGTTGGTACGTTCAAGAGTAAAAAATTGGCAGTAATAGAAGGAACATGGCTTGGAAGACCACATGTAAGAGATAGGGGTTTACTTACCTTAAATCCGTATGATCTACTTTAGTACTCTGTAATTTTCTCATTTCCCTTTGACTTGCCTATACATCAATAAACATGTCTTAGTTCTAATGTCATTTATCAAATTGTACACCTCGTTACTCTAAGTATCTCTTTAGACTCTACCATTGAGTCCGGGATGTCGAAGGAAGTCAGTTTAGGCCTTCACGGTTTTCAATTTGGACTTCTATACCGAAAAGGACAAAACGGTCATTTTACATGTCTCTATTTTTTGAGACCTAGTTTCACAAATCAGACTTCACTTTTGAGTCCAGAAGGTTTGAAATAATAAAAATTCACTATTTACTTAATTTAATTGAAGTCCGTTTGACTCACCTTTGACTCGGGAGCATTTTGGTTATTTTGGTATTTCTACGGGTATTTTATTCTTTGAGACTCCATCTCATGAAACGGACCTCACCATTGGGTCCAGAAGGTCCAAAATAGTAAATTTACATTATTCATTTTCTACATTTGGACACCGAGATTTAAAATAACAATTAATTAATTTACTTAACTATATAATATATATATATATATATATATATATTAGTTATACCTTAGAACACAAGTGCCCTTGTGGCACAATGGTGGCCTCAGTGGGCATAAAGCTTCCAGCCCTTGTGCACCCAGTTCAAATCCCCTCAGCACCTTTCCACCCCCATTTTTTTTAAATAAAACTAAAAGTCCTTTCAATCAGTGGCGGGTTGTCACTAGGCCTGGGCGGGCTCCAACCCGACCCAAGGCCTGACTCGGTCCCATGACCCAACAGTTGACCTGTCACCTGCCGATTCTCCAATGGTTTTTCGGCGGTCTCTGGTCACCATCTCCGACGCCGGTGACCCAAAAACCGCAACCTGTCTCTTTTTTTTCTTCATTTTTCTTGCGGTTTTCACTCCTTTTCATTTCTAATTGATTCTAAAGCATATTTAACACATTCTAACACGATTTTAGGCATTTAAAACCGATCAAAACAACCCAAAAACTCCCTATTCAGTTTTCCGATCATGCATGATATCTACCCCATTTCTCAACCGTTTCCTTCACAGTTTCTTCCTAAATTCCTAATTTTTTTTTTCCCTAGAACAACATTCTAGGATAAAAAAATAAGCTTTGCACAATTCTAAATAAAATCCAAAAAAAATACAAAGAACAAGAAATTGAGTTTTACCTTTTGCGACTATTCTTCTCCTCTCATTTTCTTCCTAAATTCCAAGTTTTCTCCATGGATTAAGGTTTATACAATTAAAACAAGGCTCATGCAAATTAAACATGAAAACCAGAATTTGAAATTCACTGTAAACCAGAATTTCAACTTACTTCACAGCTGCTTCCTTTTTCTTCCTTCCTCCTACTCCTCCTCCTCCTCTCATTCCCTCTTCCTGGTTCTCTTCTGTAACCCGAACCCTCAACTTCCTTTTGTTTTTTTTTTCTTCTCTGCATTTTTTTTCCTTCCCGCATGCAAGCATACTAGATTTATATAACTACCTCTCTCTCTCTCTCTCTCTCTCTCTCTCTCTCTCTCTCTCTCCCTCATTAACCTTTCCTCTTCCAGCTTTCGTAACCCCCACCCCCCTCCTTTAATGTGGAGGTTACAATATACATATATATATATACATATACAGTCTGATATGTATATATCTATATATATATACACCTATATATATATCTATTGTCCATATATATATATTCTGATTTTTATTTTTTTTTTTATTTTTTTATTTACTTATTTTTTATTTCGATATTCGTTTCTGGCTTACTCAGGTATCGCCCGGCCATCGTCCGTACATCCAAAACTATTGAGATTCCAAAACCATTCATTTCATTCGATATTGTAATATAAAGCCCTATCAACTTGATTTACATGGTTCGCACAGTTACAATTTGGGTCAGGGTATTACACATAACGTCATACGAATCTTAGTCTAGTCGCTATCTAGCTCCCGTCGCTATCTCAGCGCCTTTCGTCACTATCTTAGCGCCTAACCCAAACATTTTAACCTAGTCGCTCTCCTAACGCCTGTCTGAAAGTTCACATTCGACTTTCTTCAGGTTATATGAGGTGTGTGGTCAACCTTCATACTCGATTCTTTAAAAGAACCTCATCTTAACCCTCATTATCAAGGTGACATATATGATAAAGATGAATTCTCCTTCCAACCAAGAATTCAATGTCTCATTTTGCCCCATATTTAAGCGCCAAGGCAATTGCTCATAAGAGAGAGCAAATCAAAACCTGTTGACATCTTTCATGTATACTCACAACATAAAAAAATCATCTCAATATGAACACAAAATCATATAATGATGAAATAATGTCACACGGTATCTAATCTATCAAATCCAAATAAACCTAACTATTTAACACAATATGCAAAACATCATTAAGTATAGGCTTAAGACTACCTCCCTTTGCGCAACTCTATCTCAAACATGTATAGTGAAAAATAATGTCAATATGTTTGGTTCTCCTATTACCGTTATTTTTTTTCTAGCCCACTAACGAGCCTAAGCTTCTAGCCTAGTGGTGAGTCCGCATGGTTGTGTCCTTATGGACCCTAAGTCCAAAAGACACCACAAAAAGGGAAAAGCATTGCCTGCAATTATATCCCTCAAGCTTGTAAAGCTTATTAATGTGGAATAAAGCTATGACGAACACAATATTTGTATATGCAAGAGCTGCCATACAATCATTGCTGATGAACATATCATCCTGCCTATATGGCGCTATGTTAAGGCGCTACTAGAATCTACACAACCAAAACTACTGCCTCAATTACGACGACCAACCATGTATTCTTAACATCACTTAGATACCAAAGAAACCAATTAACTAAAGTTCGATGAGTAAACACTAAGTCGTTCTTATAATTTGACCATCTATAAGAGTAAAGCACTAAGCTACTCTAATAATTTGACCGACCATATGAGCAAAGCACTGAGATGCTCTAATAATTTGACTATATATATGAGTAAAACACTAAGCTACTCTAATAATTTGATAATCCATATGAGCAAAGCACTAAGTTGCTCTAACAACTTGACCATCAATTAGAGCTGTAAAAATAATCGAGTACACATTGTAGTTCACTTCAGAATTTCAACTGCATTCAAATAGGAAAGTTCACAAAATATCTCTCTCACCTACTTATCCAATTACAATGATCAAAACTAAAGTATGCCCCTATCAATCTGTCATTAGGTTAGGACCGCACTGATAAGATCGTTTATAGATTTCTCATGACAAAACGAGAAATCCCTCAAGGCAATTTCCATGGAACTTAAATCTAAGCATAGTCTACTTCACCCATGTCCTCCTCAATACAGGACAACCACCTCCAAGTGGTGATAACTAATTCCATATATGTCAGTAACCACACAAAAGATCAAAATTCTTTCTTTGAAATGTTTGTGGCTTCCTTGATCATCGTGAAGCCAATTTCTCAATGAAATATAAGGTTCCACTAACTTGACAATTGCTTTAGGTCACAAATGAAAAATTGAGCAAGTAGACTTTGCGCTCTTTGTTCATTAACCTTATAGCCCAAAATTGCATAGACAATTACTTTAGGTCACAATGAATACTTAAGCAATCACATTTTGCGCTCTTTGTTCATTGACCTTGAAGACCAAAACTTGATTCACGAAGAATCATCGTCTAATTCTCTAAAGAAGAGATAATCTTTTGGTCCATCTAGAAAGTTTCTAAGATCCAACATGTGCAACAATAATTGGAATAAGGTGGATGGAGACAATTCTCACCACTAGGATGAATCTCTCTTTTAATAATCAATACCCCGTTGGGATAAGACATTTTCAAAAACGATATGGCATAAACACTAGTTAATTAATCCTACACAAAAGGAGATAAACCAGTCTCAAACTTTGATTCTTTGTTAATTTAGCTCAACTTATCACTCATAGCAGTCATCCTTACTCTATTAAAATAGAAAAATTTTGCATCTACATAAGAAGCAATATTCACTTAAACATATGGAGCAATAGCTAAAATTCTTCCTTTCAATCTCACAAAAACGATGAAAAAAAGATTTTACATTTGCTTCTACACAACTAAGGATCTTAAGAATTTCCTCTAATGGTACAATCCCAATTAATGGTACACTCCCACTAGGCGGCAAGTCACTCATAATACCCAAAACATCATCGGCGATTCTAGAATGAGATAACAATTTTTCACCCTCGCCGAGAGATGGTATGACTTCCATATATTCCTTTAACCCACAAAGTTAAAAATCTTTTAAAGTTTTCTCATTGCGCAACTCAATTTAGTCATTCCTTAATTGGGGTGTTCAATTAAGAATCCAATAGCCCTTTAAAATTTCAAAAAGAATATTTTAAAAAGCTAACATTTTTAAAACTTAGAGCCAAGTTTCACAAAAATAATAAATAATATGAACAAATCACATAAACCCCAAAAGGTGATAAGCCTTCCAAATTAGGTTTTTCACCATTCTCAATCTTAAAGGAAATGACTATTAAGACACTTGGCGAGTAACCCCAACAAGTCTTCTCAAGCTAATCTAGCCATTCAATCTAGTTCAATGTGTCCATTTTATTGTTCAAAAAATAACATCGTAAAAACTCATAAAGAGATGAGTCTAAAATTATCAAATAATCCAATGAGACAGAGTCACTATCATACTCATATAATGAAACTGCTTCTAACATGGGGTAGATCAAACTAATCAATCTACATTGAACTATTATTTCACAAAGAATAAATAGTTCCATTCAGTCTTAAAAATTGAAATTTAAAGATGAGAAAATGACAAAATCAATTGGATTGGAGGTGGACCAAACGACTAGTCAAAAACCAATATCCAATTATTTTATGAGAAGGCTATATGTTGCTCAAAAAAATTAATCAGCTCACACATATGGCAATTAGTTTTTATTTTATTTTTTGGTGGGTAGCGATTAGTTTTTATGTAACCACTTGTACACAATATACAAACCATTATAAGCATTTGTAAAGTCACGTTTTCTACACGCCATTTTATACCTCTTACTCAATGTTTTCTCTATTTTGAATAAAATTATCAACTTTGACTCAGTACAACTATGAGCAAAATGATCCATTTTATTCTCAAATAACAGCTCATTCTATAATATATCTCATTATCTGTCATGAATGTCCCTATGACATTTGACTTTCTTGCCTACTTTTGACACAAATTTCTCTGCCTAACCCTAGTTAGCAACTCTTCATTGTCTATAAACATAGGCTCAAAAGCCTTGTTTGGCCTACCCTAGGCAACAAGGTTAGTTTAGGAGTTCGTCTCTTGACACTCTACCTTCTGTCTCAAAATAACGTACTATTTTAAAAAATATTGTTATTTAAATAAGTAGCGTCATGTAGGTTTTTTTAAAAAAACTTAAATACGAGCCAAGTTACTATATGGTGAGAATTTGTTGCTCATTAAATGCAAGTTTATAATTGTGATGAAACTAATCCAAATAATTTTTCAATGAGATTTATTTATATGTTGCTCTACATAAAAAAGTGCATTAATAATTTAATTAATTAGAACAGTATTCCATGTCTCAAGATATTGGACTATGTTTCCTATTGGTCAATGTTTACACATATGTTATATGTGCGATGTGATCATTCTAAGCATTTATGTTGGTCAAGTCGGCATTCACATTCATTGAGGTTATTTTACTACTACCATAGTGCGTAGGGTGACATTTAAACACACATTCATCATATTATTCCGCTACCAAAAATTCAATTAAAAATATTATTATATTATACACTATGAGATTGAAAATTTCTCTAAGCTCATAATCATCTCCCATTTATGTAAACAAAAGTATATTTTTAAATAATTTCGAACAAAATAATTTTGAATTAAAACAAATTTAATTCATCCACACAATAATTTTTGAATTAAAATAAATTTAATTCATCTACATAATAATAAAAATCAGTGCGTATCTTCTAAAGTGCAAAGACTCCACTTGAACCCAATTGGCATTCTAGTTCATCATGCCAAGGTAATTTATGGACATATGAGTTTATAGCGAAAATACATCTCCTTACAATGCTTCATAAATAAAAACAAGACTTTCTAAAATTTATTACATTGTAGAATGAACATATTATATCAATTTACTAAAAGTAACAAAATAAATGGGGATGACATGCTAATATCTCATATATCATAAAATTAACCTTGTAATCCATACATCACAACAAACAAGTGTACTAGAACATTAATTAAATAAGCACATCTAATCACAACATACATCCACATGCATAACAATATAATGGGTCTTGATGGATGGCCTTACCACACTTCATCACAATGGCAGTGGGTATTTGGGTCTTACAATTAATAGGAATCAATAGTATGCAACAATAATGCACTAAATAATTATTCATATGATAATTAAAACAAAATAATTCACACATGATCCAAAAAATATGATCTACACATAGTGTAATTATTCCTAATTTTCAGAGCCTTTTTAAGAATTTTTCACATTTAAAATAGATTTTTTGAAATTTTTAACCAATTTTTGGGATAAAAAACTAAGTTTTAAAGTCTCAAAAATATAAAAAATAGGTAAACAATTCACCAAAAAATAATTTGGACCCATCAGTGTGTGTTTGTGTGTGTGTGGTGACCACACTAAAAAATCGAAACAGAAGAGAGAATAAGAAGAGGAAAGAAAGAGATGAAAATAAGAGAAGGAAAATGAAGGGAAAAAAGAATAAAAGAGGGAGGACGGACCTGGTACTAAAGCTCGGTAGCCATTGACGGCATCTCCAAGCTCTCTCTCTCGCTAAGCCAAAAATGGAGGTAGGGATTTTCTTCAACATTCGCACTGTATTACGATATGTACACTACTATTGCATGCGTGGAAGTGTGTTTGTATACATATATTTGTGTATGTGATTGTATAGTGAGAGAGAACCAAAATAGGTTCTCTCAATTCTTGACATATTGGGACATTTTGACGTGATTCGATGGTTGTTTTGGACACCATGGAACCCTACATGAAAAATGAAACGATTTAGGATAAAAAATCGATCGAAACAGTTTTCGGAACAAGTCGAAACTGCGAGTCACAGAGACTCACCGGAAAAATGATCCTCCTTGATTTCCTTGAGATTTTGTGAGGTTTAATTCACTCATTCGATCCTACGATGGGTTAAAAGATGTGTAGAAGATGTCAGGATGAATAACGGAGCAAAACGGCAGTTTCTGGTGTACCGGTGCCGGAGAAGGGGGTACTGTTTCGGCGAGTGAACCGTTCAATTGGGTTGACCTTGTCAATAATCAGCCGGGTTAGGTTGGTGGTCAATGCATTGGTCAACCGGGTGTTTGGGCCGGGCATTGACTGGTTCGGGTCTGACCCAATTAAGTGTGGGCTTAAAGACCTGTTTGGTTGCGGCAAAATCGAATCCATTAAATTATTTGAAACAAGAATGAGTTTATCCCCATTCCAGAAATTGAAATCTAAATTAGATTAAAGCCATTTGGCAGAAAGTATTAGAAATTAAAATTTAGGAAATTATAAAAGAGCTGAATAGATTTAGTTAATTACAAATGGGTGAATATTGAAAAAAACTCACTTATTTATAAAATTAAAAATAAAGCCAATTAAAATGCAAGAAGATGCCTTTGTAAGATTTTTGGGCATTCCAGACTAAATGGCGGAGTCGGTTTGGGCATTCGGGGACTTAGGACGGTCCCACATGAATTTAAAAAATTACGAAAAATACTACTAATGATAGTTTAAAAAACTTAAAGGCTAATTAAAATTCAGAAAGGGTTATTCTAAGGTTGTTGAATGCTCAGGATTTAAATATATGATCAGATTGAACAAATTGAGGCCCAATGATGGTCCCACATAGAGTGAGAAAATGACGATTATACCCCTAGACTTATATTCAATAATTGAAAGCTGAATTAACCTCTAGAAGAGGTGCTTTCAATGTTTTTAAACGCCAAGGATTCAAATATGATATTAAAATAATGAAATAGGATCTCGAGGTAGTCCCATACGAAAATGTAAAATTACTAAAATGTCCCTAGACATGGAATAGATACTTAAAAGCATTGATAAAATATAAAGATGGTACCTTTAAGATTATTAGACCTTTTGGAACTGATTTCAAGGTCGATTTTGAGAAACGGTGTCTCGGTAGACGCGTAACTTGTCCGATAAATTATGAAAATGCATTTATGGGTTTAAAAGATAGTCAAACGACTTAGAAACAATACGATAGGACTTCCTTAGGGCTTTTGACACCTATAAACATGTTTTTTATATCCGTTTGGATAAACGGACACTTGAGATGTAGGCTAAAGAGTAATTGGCCATAGAGAACCGTAAGACTTGATACGATACCTTAGTGCTATGAGTTAGGGTGGTCCTGGGAATAAAACAGGAAATATGTCAGAAAATTGACAAACATTATGAAAGACACAGGTAATGTCTCTTTATAGTGGAGTGAGGATTAGGACTTGGACAATGTCCTAATGTGTTGATATGTATGCTTGCTATGTTATTCACATGATATGTTTATCTGTATCATTTGATACCTTGCCACTACATTATCAGTATGATGTGATTGTTATATTGAATGTTATGATGTTGGATAATTGCATGATAGTACTGTGCATGTGATTGCCAGGTTGATATTTATCATGATTTCTGTTTCTGTCAGGGATATATATATATATATATATATATATATATATATATAATTGTTGTTACTCTTATATCTATTTGTTAAATCATATATCATCTCTTATGGTTGTTAGTACTGTTGTGGATATGAATGATGCTGATATACATATTGTTAACTATGCTTGAGAAATGTGAGATTTGAGAGGATACTGATGTTGATGAACATCGTTTGTGATGTGGATTGAGAGATTGGAATTGTGGAAAAGAACACATGAGAAAAATATTTGAGATGGGAATTAGTCACGTCTTTTGTGTGCTATTGAGCGTGGTGAGATTGCGCTTTACCCGGGGTTCCATTTATGATAGGGATGGTGTCTCACCTCGACTGCGAGCCGTAAACTCGCATGGGTGGTCGTTTATTTCTATCGGGTTAGTAGCCCGTAAAGTACATAGGCTTACTAGAAGCCAAATTAGGTGAAAACTCATATGATTGAGATTATTGAGAAAATAGAATGAGATGAATAAGGTTTTATCCCCTTTTGCTGTGGGTGGAATTACTTAAGATTATTTTCCTTAACTCGTCTATGATATTTTATTATGATTATTGATGGATTGTATACTGCCAGTTTATGATACTGTGGCATTTATGAATGATTTCTTAGTTGTAAATGTATACATTGTTCTTGTGGCTTTAAACAAGAAATGGAGGTGTTTCGTGGGTTGGGTAAGCTTACACTTATATCTTGTGATTGGTTAAGTATCTATATACATTGCTTTTATGGCATTAAAATAGGAAATAGAGGTGTTTCATGAGATTATATGTTTATAATTATGTCATGTGTCTGACCCTCCATATATTGACTACCTGGCTATTATTGTCAAACCATATATAGTGGTACAATGCCCTTTTTATACTTATGTTTATGCCTGTGTTTGAGATATAATGATGTGGTGGACTTGTAATGTATATTGGACTATAGGTTGTGTCATCTTCAGACTTGCATTAGTTTTTGGTAGGCTCGACAAAATGGACGGGTTGTAAATAGGTCAGGTCATAAACGGGTGAACCCATATGTGACCCAAATTGATCGGGCCGAATACAGGTCAGGTCATAAATGGGTCGGGTCAACCCGAATTTGACCCACTACCCAACTTTTGTTTGGAAAGAAAACACTACCTAAGATTGCCACATCCCAATCAAGTAATATGAATACACATTAAAAAAAAATTTGTTGCGAAAGATAAAGTGCTAGAAAATGGCAAGAACTGCAAAGGGAAGAAACTCATATAGAGAAACCACTTATTCTACAACAACGACACCATCCTTAGTACCAGTTACAAAATTCAATCATTTGTAAATATATGGTTTATATATGCGTGTGTGTGTGTAGATATATATATATATATATATATTTGCAACAATTTGGTTGGGAACCTATTGGAAAATTTTCAATTTGGTGCTTCAATTCGGTCGGGAATCTGTTGGAAAATTTGCAATTTGGTTGGCTTCTGTGATATATTTGGTTAGGAAGATGTGTATATGTATATTCAATTGGAAAGGTGATGTGGGTTATGAAATCTATTAGGTTAGGGAATTTGGTTTATATGAAAGTCCCTCTCTGTTAATAACTTAACATGAAAGCTTTCCTTTCAATTTTTTAAAAGTATTGTTGTTGCTTACCAGATTCCTTTGCTTTCAATGATGCAAAGTTGCTTGTTTGAAGAATTCACAAACTATTCAATTGTGAAATTGATGTTATGCATTCATTTATGGGTTCTAAAACATGTCAAAGCATTAATTCCAAAAGTGTAATTGAACTCATATTTACTTACCAGTTTTTTAAAAGTATTTTGTTCTTTTCCAAAGAGATATAAATACAAATATATGTATATATATATATATATAAATGGAGATATATATATATATATATTCTTATACTATTTTGTTATTTTTCATTCTCAATCCGTTAAACACCCATATTCAACTCGTACTGACCCGCTAAATTTATAGGTTCCTTATTACCCAACCCGTTTATGACCAGCTAACTAAATGGGCGGGTTAGAGCAAGTTGATTAGTAGGCGGGTTGATAGGTTTGGATAACATTTGCCACCTCTAGTTTTTGACATGCTGCTTACTTGTGTGTTTTGAAAAACCCTACTGAACACTATAACTCACTCCTGTTGTTCATGGAAATGGTAAGTATCGACTTGATGAAAAATAACTGCAAGAACAATACGGGATAGACTGAAGTCATTATAGTATATTAGTTATTTTCATGTATCTATTTATTTATTTATTAGGGGTGCTTGTGCCCTTCAAACTATTGTTGTATATGGGATGTATATATCTATTGAACTGTAGAGTCAACCCTAGACATTTTCATGTAGTACCCTGTTGTTAGATAATTGACATAGTACCTTTGAATGTAAGCAATTTCATTTAATCCTGTTACGAGACTTAAACAAGTCTAATCAAAGAACCGAACCTAAACTAATTAAAGAAACTAACTCAATTAAAAAAAATAACTTGTATTTTATGTACTTGATTAAGATAATTAGTCCTATTACTTACCTTATCGAAGTCCAATGAGCTTTTAGTCCCTTAGTCTGATCCTGCGAATTAAGGGTGCTTCACATAACTAAATAAAAATAATAC
The DNA here is from genome assembly GCA_008638375.1 of Nyssa sinensis. NCBI lineage: Eukaryota > Viridiplantae > Streptophyta > Magnoliopsida > Cornales > Nyssaceae > Nyssa > Nyssa sinensis. The sequence goes on along the minus strand of CM018051.1, from coordinate 18,659,161 downwards.
TCACATTATTCCATTAATGAAAAGAAAGAAATTTAAACTCATGACCTTTCCTACTAAACAGAACATAATAACCGACTGCGCTAACTATCTCACTGTACTTTTATTTATTTGCTTTCATAAGAAAATGGGAGGATACCCGTAAATGTATAAAAAAATATCATATTTTTCCCGTCCCATATTTTACTTCGGTATATATTCAACCTTTCCGTGTAAAGTTTAATCATAAGCTTGGTATCCCTTCCAACATCCCACCAAATTGATGCCACCACTGTGTAATGACCTTCCCTTCTCCCCCCCAATATATTGAAACTAGCCATTTTTAAAAGCTTGATACCTCAGCTTCATCCTCACTAAGGAGATCTCATAGTCTATTAGTATGGTAAAATACATGAAATTCCAGAAATGTTCTCTATAATTTTTGTTAAATTATAAATTTCTTCCTAAGACAAATAAAAAATAAACAAGTTTCATACTTTAGTGCCTATGGATTTTCAATTACATTTGGGTAGCACTAGATTTTCCCTATGCAATTTTTTTATCACCATAAATATCCTAATATACAAGATAGTGAGAAATCCACAAGAAAATTGTAGGATTGATTCATTCATTCCCGCTTTGAAGCGGCAAGCTGCTTCTTGAGGTTGAGGACCTCAATGCCATATGAAGCCAACCTGTCCTTGAGCTTTGTTGAAGCCTCCTCGTATTTTCTGTTCATGAAATCCATCTCATCCACAGTGTCCTTGTATCTAACACGGAGAGCATCCAACTTTGCTTGTGCCCCTCGAAGCCTCATTCTAAGCTTTGCCTTTTCCTTATTGTTGCTGACTTCATCCTGTTCAAAGTATGTAAAAGGGTTGCATATAGATGTTTTATGTTGTTAAAAGGAAATTTTGATGAAAAGTGCAATAAATTTGAACTAATAAGAAGAACACGCAACTAAAGCTCAAATCCCAACTCATTGACTAGATGGTTTCAAAACATTTGACTATGCTCCTTTTATTTTTATTTTTTTCGTGATGATCACATATGTGCCCTTTTATCTGCTGAGTCATGCTTTACCAAGCACATAATGTTTATTCAACTGTTAAGACTACCAACATTTGAGAGTTTGTGGTGCATATGTAACTAACTGGTTTATCATTAAAAATGAGGAAATTAATTCCCCAAAAAAAGAAGGAAATTATATTTCAACCCTAACAACCCCCCCCCCCCCCCCCCCCCCCCCTCTTCCCAACATGGGCACAGCCAAAAAAAATAAAAATAAAACACATGCTACAAACTCAAAATAATAATAATGTAGAACAAATATATATGAAACTGTTTCTCCGAATTACGATTTTAAACCAAATATTTGGCAATGAGTTACCAATCAGGAAGAGAAACATAATCTGTTAATAATGGATAGGACACGAGGACAAACATATATTTACTCCCTTGACACGAAAGTGAAAACCATGATGGCTAGAATCTCAATGTTAAATGGGCTTCAAAAGAATGTTAGGAAATATACAGAACATTGAATTGTTCTGCATGCGGAAGAGAAATATAGTCCCACATTAAGGGTAATGCTAGGTAAAGGAAACACCAAAATTACATCGATGGAGATAGTAAGGAAAGATATGATGGTGTCTAGTTAAAACTAAAGAGTAGAACGACCAATCCCAAATTGTTGGAACAAGTCTTTATTGAGTTGAGTTCAGATTTGTCCTACTTGAGAAACACATTTGAGGGTAAGGTCTGGCCACAAGGATTTTTTTTCATCCTTGAAAATTTATTAAAAATTTCTGGAAATTCAACCTGGCAATGAGGTTTTGGCAATATAAAATGCATTGTGGAGGCAGAATTGTAGTATACTTTTATCTTAAAATGACAGAAGGCCAGTGACAGATAGAACAGAATGGCTCTGGATATGATTCACATAGTCTGTACAAAGCTTTCTTCTAGTAACCCTTTAATGCAAGCTCATGCCTACTAAAATAACTTGATCATAAAAGATATAGCAGTTTCCTTCTGTAAATGTCTTATTTGAAATTCTGAAGTCAGTCCCTTAATTGTTTGATGAAATCCATGTACTTGTATAGCCAAAAGGGATAATAATAGCAATTTCAGGTTCAGCATATAGGAAAGGTTGTGTCCCCCATGCAAGTCCTTCAATGAGTTGGGGCCCATACGATGACTGGGCATTACTGGGACAATTTCAATGTTAAAACTTGAACCTTATTAGAAACAACCAAACATAAGTTTCAAATCATACCACATATTCTATAGTTAAGAGATGCAAAACTGTCCCTGTACCAGAAATTTATAAGTACATAGACACTTACATTGTGCATCTTCATTTCCAGTCTGGAAAGTCTCCCAATCAGCTCATCCACTTCAGCTTTTGCATGCCATAACTGCAAATAAAGAATCATCACACTATTATGTTATCAGACAAGTAACATTCCAAATGTGGAAAGGAACTTTCAGTCAACCTACCGTGTCATCATAACTTCCCTTACACAATTCCAATTCAACCTCACAGCTCTGCTGATCTTTGATTTGAGTCATTAACTTATCCCTTTCTTTTGTCATAATGAGAAGCTGGTTTTTAAGATTCTGCCATGGGAAAATATCCAATCAATCAAACAAATACAACAGTTACATACTGTTAAGAGTAGCATTGTTATATTTTAGATAATCTCATTAAGGGTAGTTTAGTATTTTGTTAGTCTTTTGCTCTCTTTTTTAATCCTTATATACTAAAGGGTTCTATTATTCTTCTTTGTAAGACATTGGTTGCATCAATAAAACTTCTCTATTTTCTTTTTTTTGCTCTCCTTTTTCTCTGTTGGTGCAAAGTTTTCATGGTATCAGAGCAGATTAAGATCCAAACTTGATTAAGAAAGTGTAGAATCCGTTGGAGGACCAAGGCAACAGTGCAATGATGCTGATGTCATCTGACCTGAGTCGAAATTGGTATGGTTTGATCAAAATTTCATGTGGAGTCTTCTAGTAATTTTTTCATAATTTTTTTAGATCATTTGCTAGAGTTTTCAAATACTGAATGTTTTATGGAAAAATAGGGCTGGAATTTGTGATCAGCAATTTTTGAACAATTTTGTTGGTTTTGATGTTCTATTTCCTTCTGAATGGTGCAATTTGGGCTCTTTGTGGTTCGATTGAGTTACCCATCACCATTTGACTTGATTTTGGATGACTTTTGTGAGGTTGAGATAGTCGGCCATAATCCCGAAGTTACGAACAGTTAGTATTTTGGGGTCTGATCACTGGAGCACTTGTTGGCTTTGGTTGCGAGTCGATTTCTAGTAGCAATGTGTAATACTTGTTAGTTATGGATAAATATTGTGAGACTGTGAGCTGGGCAGTAGGTGTGTGCTGCGTATAGGTTGTGTATTGCTCAGCCTTTTGTTGTTATCTGGCGATTTAGCAGCTGTTTTTGGTGTCCTCTCACGGTTTTGGACATTATTTCTTTTAGGTTGGTTGCAAAATCATTTTGGGATGGACTATGTGTGCTGCACTGTATAGAGCTTGGGCTACTGTTTCAGTTGGATTGCTGCAGTGTGGGAGCTGTTGCCCAGATATTTACCTAAGGGGGCAGGGGGAATTGGGTAGTTGACAAATTTTTGAAATTGAAAATAATGTATATATGATTAAGCAATCAAATTAATCACAACAGAGAAAGGGAGAGTTAAGAGAGTAACACACAGATTTTTACGAGATTCAGTTACCCTACGTCCTCGACTCAAGCTTCTTGCTTGAGTGAGCCACTAGTGAGCTCCTTACAAGTGGAGATGAAAACCTTTCTGAGCAGCCAGCTCTTTCCGAGAGAAATCCTCTTTATCTCACAAGGGTAAACAAGAGAAATCCTCAGTTGAGTCTAGCAGTCCTGATCGTAGACCAACCTCAACGTGCACTCCCTTACTTAGGCTTTCATTGAATGCAGGAATTCTTAAACATTGTCAAAAAAAGGATAAGCGGGTATTATTGAAGCAGGGTTTTTCGATTCTCTCTTTCCTCTCTTGAAGATAACGACTTATTTACGCAATAATGATTGAGTTATTTTTTCTTGGTAAGAGGCCCAAGCAAGAGCAAAGAGAATCCTTCTCAGGTCTCTATTCTTACAAACAAAGATGGTTGAAAGTTTGCAATGGCTAAATACTCTCTTTAAGAGCAGTTTTACAATAAAGATCTCTCTTCTAATGATTGAACTGCTAAAGCTCATAAAATTTAAGGAACTAGGTATATGAGAGTTCAAAAAATCATACTAAAGCTTTCTCAAATCAATGTAATCAATGCATTGGCAATAAATGTTGTTGGATCCTCTTTTTTATAGGCAATTGAAAATATAGCTGTTAGGAAAAAAAGCTAGTCATTATTGTCTTTCAAATCATTCAAAAATCTAACTATTGTAGTGTCAGTTGACTGATGACACCCTTTAAGTCGATTGAGTTAACAAAGCCTAAATGCTCACAAATATTACTTGAATCGGTTCATTGATACTCATTTTTGAGTCGACTGATTCAAGCAGTACTTGAATGTCTATTTAAGAAGTAGAACATCCAGTCGACTGACCAAATTATTAAGTTGACTGTGTTCTCCAGTGTTGAAATCTTTTGGCAAATAGTCGATTGATCTTGTCTTTAAGTAAATGGATTTGAACAGTAGTGAAGGTTTCCAAATCACAACGAGATTCAGTCGATTGATACTCAACCTTGAGTCGAAACTAGATTCTTTAAAAATAAGTGACTTTCAATCGACTGATCGAATCTTTAAGTCAACTGAGTCTTACAAAAAGGCATAGCCCAATTCAATCAACTAGTTCACAGTTTGGGTCATCTGAAGTTCCCAGTTTTGAAAATTTTGCCTTAGTCACCTCAGAAGCACGGACACGGACACGGGACAGACACGACACGACACGGACACGCCGACACGCAATTTTCCAAAAAAGTAGGACACGGACACGTCGGGGACACGTTGAATAAAATATATTTTATTTTTATTTATATAATAATATAATCAATTTTTATTTTCATATCAATCAAATTATGTATAAAAAAACACAATTTCATGCAACATTTACACAAGAAACACAATTCCAAATATCCAATATCAAGTACCATAAAGTGATAAATCAATTTTTCAGTGATGTAAACAAATTAAACAATACACACAAATCAACAAATTTTCAGTGATGTAAATAAATTAAACAATACACACAAATCAGCAAATTTTCAGTGATGAATCAACAATCTGAAAAAAAAAATAGGACGGAGACTTAAATTTTCAGACTTCAATGAATCAACAAATTTACAATTTTTTTTTGGAAGAAAATCAGCAAAGTAGGAAGGAAGGACACTCACAGGAATTCAGGAAATCAATAAGCTTCGAGTTCCAGTTGGCCAAGAATGCCAAGAATTTCAGTCAAGACTTACAGTGAATCAACAAGCTTCAAAATAGATGAAAGAAAGAAGAGAGATTAGATATGTTACTGAAACATCGAAAAAATATATAGTAAAGCAAAAGAGAAAAAAAGTGAAAAATGAAACTTTCCAGGGGGAACAGCAAGAAAGAAGAAATTATACAAAAGAGAAAAAATATATAGGAAAGCAAAAGAGAAAAAAATTAAAAATTGAAACAGAAAAAATTATACAGAAAGGGGGAAAAATTATCCAGAAATTGACAAAAATTATATATATATATATATATATAGAGAGAGAGAGAGAGAGAGAGAGGAGAAGAAATTATACAGAAAAAAAAGAAGAAGATAAACTCACTGAAACATCGAGAAAAAATATATAATAAAGCAAAAGAGAAAAAAATTGAAAAATGAAACAGAAAAAATTATACAGAAATCGTCCAAGAGGGAAAAATTATACAGAAATCGACAAAAATTATATATATATATATAGAGAGAGAGAGAAGAGAAGAAATTATACAGAAAAAAAGGAGCGGAGAATAGAGTTGTACGTACCTGGGTTGGTGACTTTGACAACGATGGACTGCCACTCCTGTATAATCTGACCGGAGACTTCGACGGACTGCCGATGGACTACAATGACAACGACGAACTGCCGATGGACTACAATCACAAAGATGGACTGCCGATCGTAAGAAGAGGAGAAAGAAATTAGACCGGAGACATCGATCGTAAGAAGAGGCAGAACTTAAAGAATAGAGATGTACGTACCGGAGACTTCGACGACGGCGGAATGCGACGGCGACGGACTGCAACGGCGACAGCGACAGCGACGGACTATGATGGCGATGGCGCCAGAGGCGAGCGACGAAGGCTAGGGCTTTTCTCTCTTCTCTTCTCTTCGATCATAAGAAATGCCCGACCTTAGCATAAAGGATATAAAAATAAGTTTGTTAAATTACAAATTGACCCCGTTAGGTTTTAAAAATATTAAAAGAGACCTCGTTTTTTTTATTTCCAAATTACAAACCGACCCCCGCGTGTCTGAACTTTCCCGCGCGTGTCCCGCTGTGTCCTGGGGCGTGCCCGCGCGTGTCCTGGGTGTGTCCTACATAAAAAAAAAAAAAAAAACTGTTCAAAGGATTCGGACACGTGTCCGGCGCGTGTTCGAGGGTGTCCGTGTCCCAGAAGTGTCGGACACCGATACGCTGCCCAGATTGAAGTGTCCGTGCTTCCTAGTTAGTCACTCAAGTAAGTCGATTAAGGGGACTTTTGGGTCAATTGATTTTTCAAAAATACATGTGAGGATTTAAATGCCTTTTGAAAAATCATTTTAAGTAGGATCTTAAGATTCCCAAAATTCAATGAGCCTTTTAATTTGTTCAATCATATCCTAACACACTCAAAACATAAAAAAAAAAAAAATTCATATAGCTTCACTTATAGTTCTGAGTTTGAATGCTTCCAATCCTTTGTCATTGCTCAAGTTCCTTCATATTTGCATACCATTCTTCCATTTCTTGGCTTTATGAGAATCGATTGATATTCTTTTGAGCTTAATGAACCTCCTTGTAATAAAACTCAAGGATAAACTATTAAATCCTATAATCAATGCCTTGTTATCGTCAAAATTACCAGATTTCTCTTAGGTTGAAATCTTTAGGGCTAACAGGAGCTACTCTATTGTTCTGTTGGTTTTGTTTCGGCTTAGTTGGTCCAGTGAGATAGTTCTTTGGTTGCATAGCATGACTACATATTGCATTTTGTTTTGATTGGATATCCTACTCCATGGTAATGGCAAGTAGGTAGCTTTTAAAAATAGGAATTGTCACACTATTGTACCATCAATAGATGATTACTCAACATCTAAGATATCTATGTCTTTGATAGTTTTGGAAAGTTTCAAAACTGTTTAGTCAACTTTCTTATTTTTCTAAGAGGATCTCGGCTGTAAATGTGTGAATATCCTAGAATATTTAGTTTCCTTAGAAGTTAGCATCTTTCGTTCTTTCCTTCTTTGGTTCTTTCCTTCTATTTCTCTACTGCACATCTATTTATACAAATCTGTACCTATGTTACGATTAATGAGAATTATTCTCAAAAGAAGCTATCTCATTCTAGATGGTATCAGAGCTAGGTTCGGCTCTTGGCCTTGTGTAAACCCTAGTTTCCCTTGGCGGCTCTCATCTGACCCTAATCTCTATAGGGTTTTCTTCCTTGTTCAACTCTGCCCTTCTCTTCTGTTGCTGTAGCCATGGCTGAAACTCCAAACACAGCTAAACCTGAAACCAAACCTGAACCCAGATCTACCCATTCTGAACCTTACTCTGTCCAAATTACCAATATACGATTAAATGAGGCCAACTTCCTGCGGTGGTCACAATCTGTCAGGATGTATATTCGTAGAAAAAGGAAGATAGGGTACTTGACTGGTGAAGCTAAGGAGCCCGAGAAGACAGACTCATCTTATGCTATATGGGATGCTGAAAATTCCATGGTGATGGCATGGCTCGTGAATGCTATGGATGAAGACATTAGTGCTAATTACATGTGCTATTCTACTGCAAAGTTACTCTGGGACAATGTGAGTCAAATGTACTCTGACCTTGGGAATTACTCTCAGATTTATGAACTACAGCAGAAGATCAGCAACACTTATCAAGGAGACGGCAGTGTAACAAGGTATTTCAATGTTCTTAAGAGCCTATGGCAAGATCTGGATATTCAATGATTATGAATGGAAAAATCCTGCTGATTGTGATCACAAAAAGAAAATGGTGGAGAATGCAAGAATTTTTAAATTCTTGGCTGGACTTAATGATGTGTTTGACGAAGTAAGGGGAAGAATCCGAGGGAGACAGCCTCTGCCCCCACTTGGGGAAGTATTTTCTGAAATACGACGAGAAGATTGTCGAAGGAGTGTGATGATGAAGAAAAAGGAGGATGAGACTGTGGAAAAGTCTGCTCTAGTTGCTGCCAATAATCCTGCTCCTCATGCTGCTGGTAACACAGATTTGGCTACTGCCAATATTTCTGCACAGTGGCCTTACTCTAATCAAAGGAGGTTGGAAGATAAGCCTCGAGTATCGTGTGACTACTGCAATAAGCCACGCTACACTCGAGAAGATTGCTAGAAACTCCATGGAAAGCCAGCAAACTGGAAGAGCAACAAATCTGGACCCTCTGGCAGCAACCATGCAGTCCCAAAAGCCAATGAAGCTAATTTCCTAAGTGTTGAGCAGGTGGATCATCTTATTCAACTGCTGAAATCTACTTCTGTCTCTAGTCTTCCTACTGGTTCATTGGCCCAAACAGGAGATGACTCTAGTGCCTACTCCTGTTGCTTAAATCTTGCACCATGGATCATTGATTTTGGTGCATCTGATCATATGACTAGTATCTCACAATTGTTTCAATCTTATTCTCCTTGTTCTAGTAATAAAAAGATTAGAATTGCAGATGGAAGTTTTTCATCCATTGCTAGAACAGGTTCTGTCCAAATCTCTGAAAAAATAGAACTCAAATCTGTCCTTCACGTCCCTAAACTTGCTTGTAACCTGCTGTCGTTAGTAAACTCTCACGGGATTCTAATTGTCGTGTCATTTTCTTTGATTCCCATTGTGAATTTCAAGACCAACACTCGGGGAGGATGATTGGCAGTGCTAGGATGATTGATGGATTCTACTACTTCAATGAGACTTTATTCAACAATAAACAAGATCAAGGTTTGAGTAGTAGTACTAGTTCTGTTTCTGTACGTGAACAAATAATGCTTCAGCATCTTAGACTAGGGCATCCTAATTTTCTCTATTTAAGACATTTGTTTCCTAGCTTATTTAAAAATCTGGATTGCAATTCTCTTCATTGTGATGTTTGTCACATATCCAAAAGTCACCGAAGCACCTATCAATCAAAGGCTTATCATTCTTCCAAACCTTTTTATTTAATTCATAGTGATGTTTGGGGCCCCTCAAAAATCACTACTAGTTTTAGTAAGAAATGGTATGTTACATTTATTGATGATCATATACGTTTGTGTTGGGTGTTCTTGTTGAGTGACAAATCTGAAGTTGCAAAAATTTTCCAGGATTTTTATAATATGGTTGAAACCCAGTTCCAAACAAAAATCAGTATACTTAAAACCAATAATGGTATTGAATATTTTAACAAATGTTTAGGAATGTTTCTTTCAACAAAGGGTATTCAACATCAATCTACTTGTCGTGACACCCCACAACAAAATGGCAATGCTGAGAGAAAAAATCGCCACTTATTGGAGGTTGCACGGGCCCTAATGTTTTCAATGCATGTTCCTAAATATTTATGGGGTGATGCTATTTTAACTGCATGTTATCTAATTAATAGGATGCCTACTCGAGTTTTAAAATACATCACTCCCTTAGATTGCCTAAAAAAAGTGTTTCCTACTTGTCGGATAACATTAGACCTGCCACTAAAGGTGTTTGGATGCACTGTTTTTGTTCATATACCAACCAATCTTCGATCCAAGCTTGATCCTAGGGCAGAAAGATGTGTTTTCCTTGGCTATGCTTCTAACAAAAAGGGGTACAAATGTTTTAATCCTCTAACCAGAAAAACTCATATCAGTATGGATGTTGTTTTTATTGAAAACCAGCCCTTTTTTGGCCATAACTATCTTCAGGGGGAGAAAAAGGAAATTGAAGATGAGTTCTGGCAAACCTCTAAGCCTCTTCCAAATGTTTTTCTTGACATTGACATCCACTCTTTAACGGGCCAAGAAATTGGTACCTTAACTGGCGAAAATAATGGAAATCCTAGTCTACCTATACAAGGCATACCTGATTCACAAACAGGGGGAGAAGTACTATCAAATATTCTCTCATCTGAGCTTCGTGTTTATACCAAAAGAAGAAATCATCAGAATAATAGAGCTCTTTCTTCAAATCCAGAGCAAGGCCAATCGTCATCACCTGCACAAGTTGGTCCTCCTTCACATACTCTAGGTACTTTTTCTTCTCCAGATCCCTCATCTGATAATTCTTCTGATCTTCACCTGTCCATTGCCCTTAGGAAAGGAGTTAGAACTTGTACCACACATCTTATTTCCAACCATTTATCCTATCATAGACTCTCCGATACTCATAAGGCCTTTATTTCAAATGTTTCTCATCTGTTTATTCCAAGAACCATTCAGGAAGCAATGGATCACCCAGAATGGAGATTGGCTGTTCAAGAAGAGATGGATGCACTAATTGCTAATGGCACTTGGGAAATTGGTGACCTTCCGGAGGGCAAGAAGACTGTTGGCTGTAAATGGGTATTTACAGTAGAATTCAAGGCTGATAGGAGTATAGAAAGGTACAAAGCAAGACTTGTGGCGAAGGGGTTTACTCAAACATATGGAATTGACTACCAGGAAACCTTTGCTCCAGTAGCCAAGATGAACTCAATCCATGTGTTACTCGCTCTAGCAACTCACTCTAACTGGCCCTTATATCAACTAGATGTGAAAAATGCATTCTTAAATGGAGACTTAGAGGAGGAAGTCTTTATGGATCTACCACCAGGATTTGAAGGGAAAGGTGGCAAAGGCAAGGTGTGCAGATTGAGGAAATCATTGTATGGACTCAAACAATCTCCCAGAGCTTGGTATGAACGCTTTGGGAAGGTAATAAAGAGTCACGACTACAGCCAAGGTCAAGCCAATCATATTATGTTCTATAGACACACGAGTGAAGGTAAAATGGCTATCCTTATCGTCTATGTTGATGATATAATTTTGACAGGTGATGATAGCAATGAGCTAGAGAGGTTAAAGAAGATCCTTGCTCAGGAATTTGAGATCAAAGACTTAGGCAACTTGAAGTATTTTCTTGGTATGGAATTTGAAAGGTCAAAGTAAGGTATTTTTGTTTCCTAGCGCAAGTATGTGCTTGATTTACTTGGAGAAACAGGTCTGCTAGGATGCAAAGCTACAGAAACACTGTTGGAAAGTTTCAAAAACTGTTTAGTCAACTTTCCTATTTTTCTAAGAGGATCTTGGCTGTAAATGTGTGAATATCCTAGAATATTCAGTTTTCTTAGAAGTTAGCATCTTTTATTCTTTCCTTCTTTGGTTCTTTCCTTCTATTTCTTTGCTGCACATCAATTTATACAGATTTGTACCTATGTTACAATTAATGAGAATTATTTCCACAAGATGTTATCTCATTCTAGATGGTATCAGAGCTAGGTTCAGCTCTTGGCCTTGTCTAAACCCTAGTTTTCCTTGGCGGCTCTCATCTGACCCTAATCTCTATAGGGTTTTCTTCCTTGTTCAACTCTGCCCTTCTCTTCTGTTGCTGTAGCCATGGCTGAAACTCCAAACACAGCTAAACCTGAACCCAGATCTACCCATTCTGAACCTTACACTGTCCAAATTACCAATATACGATTAAATGAGGCCAACTTCCTGCGGTGGTCACAATCTGTCAGGATGTATATTCGTAGAAAAAGGAAGATAGGGTACTTGACTGGTGAAGCTAAGGAGCCCGAGAAGACAGACTCATCTTATGCTATATGGGATGCTGAAAATTCCATGGTGATGGCATGGCTCGTGAATGCTATGGATGAAGACATTAGTGCTAATTACATGTGCTATTCTACTGCAAAGTTACTCTGGGACAATGTGAGTCAAATGTACTCTGACCTTGGGAATTACTCTCAGATTTATGAACTACAGCAGAAGATCAGCAACACTTATCAAGGAGACGGCAGTGTAACAAGGTATTTCAATGTTCTTAAGAGCCTATGGCAAGATCTGGATATTCAATGATTATGAATGGAAAAATCCTGCTGATTGTGATCACAAAAAGAAAATGGTGGAGAATGCAAGAATTTTTAAATTCTTGGCTGGACTTAATGATGTGTTTGACGAAGTAAGGGGAAGAATCCGAGGGAGACAGCCTCTGCCCCCACTTGGGGAAGTATTTTCTGAAATACGACGAGAAGATTGTCGAAGGAGTGTGATGATGAAGAAAAAGGAGGATGAGACTGTGGAAAAGTCTGCTCTAGTTGCTGCCAATAATCCTGCTCCTCATGCTGCTGGTAACACAGATTTGGCTACTGCCAATATTTCTGCACAGTGGCCTTACTCTAATCAAAGGAGGTTGGAAGATAAGCCTCGAGTATCGTGTGACTACTGCAATAAGCCACGCTACACTCGAGAAGATTGCTGGAAACTCCATGGAAAGCCAGCAAACTGGAAGAGCAACAAATCTGGACCCTCTGGCAGCAACCATGCAGTCCCAAAAGCCAATGAAGCTAATTTCCTAAGTGTTGAGCAGGTGGATCATCTTATTCAACTGCTGAAATCTACTGGTCTCCCTACTGGTTCATTGGCCCAAACAGGTGATAACTCTAGTGCCTACTCCTGTTGCTTAAATCTTGCACCATGGATCATTGATTCTGGTGCATCTGATCATATGACTAGTATCTCACAATTGTTTCAATCGTATTCTCCTTGTTCTGGTAATAAAAAGATTAGAATTGCAGATGGAAGTTTTTCATCCATTGCTGGAACAGGTTCTATCCAAATCTCTGAAAAAAATAGAACTCAAATATGTCCTTCACGTCCCTAAACTTGCTTGTAACCTGCTGTCTGTTAGTAAACTCTCACGGGATTCTAATTGTCGTGTAATTTTCTTTGATTCCCATTGTGAATTTCAGGACCAACACTCGGGGAGGATGATTGGCAGTGCTAGGATGATTGACGAACTCTACTACTTCGATGAGACTTTATTCAACAATAAACAAGCTCAGGGATTGAGTAGTAGTACTAGTTTTGTTTCTGGACGTGAACAAATAATGCTTTGGCATACTAGACTAGGACATCCTAGTTTTCTCTATTTAAGACATTTGTTTCCTAGCTTATTTAAAAATCTGGATTGTAATTCCATTCATTGTGATGTTTGTCACATATCCAAAAGTCACCGAAGCACCTATCAATCAAAAGCTTATCGTTCTTCCAAACCTTTTTATTTAATTCATAGTGATGTTTGGGGTCCCTCAAAAATCACTACTAGCTCTGGTAAGAAATGGTATGTTACATTTATTGATGATCATACACGTTTGTGTTGGGTGTACTTGTTCAGTGACAAATCTGAAGTTGAAAAAAAATTTCAGGATTTTTATAATATGGTTCAAATCCAGTTCCAAACAAAAATCAGTATACTTAGAACCGATAATGGTACTGAATATTTTAACAAATGTTTAGGAATGTTTCTTTCAACAAAGGGTATTCAACATCAATCTACTTGTCGTGACACCCCACAACAAAATGGCAATGCTGAGAGAAAAAATCGCCACTTATTGGAGGTTGCACGGGCCCTAATGTTTTCAATGCAAGTTCCTAAATATTTATGGGGTGATGCTATTTTAACTGCATGTTATCTAATTAATAGGATGCCTACTCGAGTTTTAAAATACATCACTCCCTTAGATTGTCTAAAAAAAGTGTTTCCTAGTTGTCGGATAACATCAGACCTGCCACTAAAAGTGCTTGGATGCACTGCTTTTGTTCATATACCAATCATTCTTCGATCCAAGCTTGATCCTAGGGCAGAAAGATGTGTTTTCCTGGGCTATGCTCCCAATAAAAAGGGGTACAAATGTTTTAATCCTCTAACCAGAAAAATTCATATTAGTATGGATGTTGTTTTTATTGAAAACCAGCCCTTTTTTGGCCATAACTATCTTCAGGGGGAGAAAAAGGAAATTGAAGATGAGTTCTAGCAAACCTCTAAGCCTCTTCCAAATATTTTTCTTGACATTGACATCCACTTTTTAAAGGGTCAGGAAACTGGTACCTTAGTTAGCGAAAATAATGGAAATCCTAGTCTACCTATACAAGGCATACCTGATTCACAAACAGGGGGAGAAGTACTATCAAATATTCTCTCATCTGAGCTTCGTGTTTATACCAAAAGAAGAAATCATCAGAATAATAGAGCTCTTTCCTCAAATCCAGAGCCAGGCCAATCATCATCACATGCACAAGTTGGTCCTCCTTCACATACTCCAGGTACTTCTTCTTTTCCAGATCCCTCATCTGATAATTCTTCTGATCTTCACCTGCCCATTGCCCTTAGGAAAGGAGTTAGAAACTGTACCACACATCCTATTTCCAACCATCTATCCTATCATAGACTCTCCGATACTCATAAGGCCTTTACTTCAAATGTTTCTCATCTGTTTATTCCAAGAACCATTCAGGAAGCACTGGATCACCCAGAATGGAGATTGGCTGTTCAAGAAGAGATGGATGCACTAATTGCTAATGGCACTTGGGAAATTGGTGACCTTTCGGAGGGGAAGAAGACTGTTGGTTGTAAATGGGTATTTACAGTAAAATTCAAGGCTGATGGGAGTATAGAAAGGTACAAAGCAAGACTTGTGGCGAAGGAGTTCACTCAAACATATGGAATTACCTACCAGGAAACCTTTGCTCCTGTAGCGAAGATGAACTCAATCCGTGTGTTACTCGTTCTAGCAACTCACTCTAACTGGCCCTTATATCAACTAGATGTGAAGAATGCATTCTTAAATGGAGACTTAGAGGAGGAAGTCTTTATCGATCTACCACCAGGATTTGAAAGGAAAGGTGGCAAAGGCAAGGTGTGCAGATTGAGGAAATCATTGTATGGACTCAAACAATCTCCCAGAGCTTGGTTTGGACGCTTTGGGAAGGTAATAAAGAGTCACGGCTACAGCCAAGGTCAAGCCGATCATACTATGTTCTGTAGACACACGAGTGAAGGTAAAATGGCTATCCTTATTGTCTATGTTGATGATATAATTCTGACAAGTGATGATAGCAATGAGCTAGAGAGGTTAAAGAAGATCCTTGCTCAGGAATTTGAGATCAAAGACTTAGGCAACTTGAAGTATTTTTTTGGTATGGAATTTGCAAGGTCAAAGAAAGGTTTTTTTGTTTCCTAGCGCAAGTATGTGC
Source organism: Nyssa sinensis (assembly GCA_008638375.1). Classification (NCBI taxonomy): domain Eukaryota; kingdom Viridiplantae; phylum Streptophyta; class Magnoliopsida; order Cornales; family Nyssaceae; genus Nyssa; species Nyssa sinensis. Next base: position 18,643,769 of record CM018051.1, on the reverse strand, counting down.
TTGATTTACTTGGAGAAACAGGTCTGCTAGGGTGCAAAGCTGCAGAAACACCTATAGAGCCAAACATAAAACTCCAACCAGCTAAGGCTGAAGAGGTGATCAACAGAGAGCAATACCAGAGATTGGTAGGGAAACTTCTTTACCTATCTCATACATGCCCTGACATAGCCTTTGCAACAAGCGTGGTAAGTCAATTTATGCACTCACCAGGACCCGAGCATTTTGATGCTGTGTACAGGATTCTAAGGTACCTAAAAGGGATTCCAAGTAAAGGTCTATTATTTGGAGGACATGGGAATTTACAGGTTGAAGTATACACTGATGCAAATTGGGCTGGAAGTATCACTGATAGAAGATCAACTTCTGGTTATTGCACTTTTGTTGGAGGAAACCTAGTAACATGGCGCAGCAAGAAACAAAATGTGGTGGCAAGGAGTAGTGCAGAGGCAGAATTTAGGGCTGTTGCTCATGGAATTTGTGAATCACTGTGGATCAAAAGGTTGCTGGAAGAATTAAAGGTTACTCATTCACTACCGATGAAACTGTATTGTGACAATAAAGCTGCAATAGCTATTGCTCACAATCCAATTATTCATGATAGAACGAAACATGTGGAGGTAGACAAGCATTTTATCAAGGAGAAAATAAATGAGGGAGTAATCTGTCTGCCATGTATCTCGACAACTGAACAAGTAGCAGACATACTGACAAAGGGACTGCCGAAGAAACAGTTTGAAAACTTCATTACCAAGCTGGCCATGGAAGATATCTTCAAGCGAGCTTGAGAGGGAGTGTTGGAAAGTTTCAAAAACTATTTAGTCAACTTTCCTATTTTTCTAAGAGGATCTCGGCTGTAAATGTGTGAATATCTTAAGAATATTTAGTTTCCTTAGAAGTTAGCATCTTTTATTCTTTCCTTCTTTGGTTCTTTCCTTCTATTTCTCTATTGCACATCTATTTATACAGATCTGTACCTATGTTACAATTAATGAGAATTATTTCCACAAGAAGCTATCTAATTCTAGAAACACCTATAGAACCAAACATAAAACTCCAACCAGCTAAGGCTAAAAAGGTGATCAACAGAGAGCAATACCAAAGATTGGTAGGGAAACTTCTTTACCTCTCTCATACACGCCCTGACATAGCCTTTGCAACAAGCGTGGTAAGTCAATTTATGCACTCACCAAGACTCGAGCATTTAGATGTTGTGTACAGGATTCTAAGGTACCTAAAAGGGACTCCAAGTAAAGGTCTATTATTTGGAGGACATGGGAATTTACAAGTTGAAGTATACACTGATGCAGATTGGGCTTGAAGTATCACTGATAGAAGATCAACTTCTGGCTATTGCACTTTTGTTGGAGGAAACCTAGTAACATGGCGCAACAAGAAACAAAATGTGGTGGCAAGGAGTAGTGCAGAAGCAGAATTTAGGGCTATTGCTCATGGAATTTGTGAATCACTATGGATCAAAAGGTTGCTGGAAGAATTAAAGGTTACTCATTCACTACCTATGAAACTGTATTGTGACAATAAAGCTGCAATAGCTATTGCTCACAATCTAGTTCTTCATGATAGAACGAAACATGTGGAGGTAGACAAGCATTTTATCAAGGAGAAAATAGATGAGGGAGTAATCTGTCTGCCATTTATCTCGACAACTAAACAAGTAGCAGACATACTGACAAAGGGATTGCCGAAGAAATAGTTTGAAAACTTCATTACCAAGCTGGCCATGGAAGATATCTTCAAGCCAGCTTGAGGGGGAGTGTTGAAAAGTTTCTAAACTGTTTAGTCAACTTTCCTATTTTTCTAAGAGGATCTCGGCTGTAAATGTGTGAATATCCTAGAATATTTAGTTTCCTTAGAAATTAGCATCTTTCGTTCTTTCCTTTTATTTCTCTGCTGCACATCTATTTATACAGATCTGTACCTATGTTACGATTAATGAGAATTATTCCCACAAGAAGCTATCTCATTCTAGAGATAGTTAAGCAGTTGTAGGAGGTTCTTTCTACCTATTAGCCTAATGTCTCTTCAATCTCTCCATTTGTAGGTTCACTTCCCTCAAGACCTTCAAGTATATCCCAATCTACTTGGATTTTTTATTCCGGTGCTACCCATCACATGACTAGTGATTTGTCTTTATTTGTATCTACTCGCTCCATCCTCTATCTTTGTCCTTGTTGCCAATGGACTTCTATAACTTTGGGCAATGGGTCTATTGTTTCCTCATTATCTCTTCTTGATGTTTATTATATCCCTCAGCTTATCTTGAATTTGATCTTTGTTAGTTAGTTGTTTGACAGTGGCATTATAGTTCATTTTTCTTCTTTTGGTTGTGATGTGCAGAGTCCCCGGTCCAAGAAGTTGATTGGGATAAATCGTAAAAAACAAAGATTTTAGGTGTTGGAAGAGTTCATGATCCCAGTGATGCTGCTTCTTTAGTTGATTTAGCTTACTTTCATTAGAGTCCAAAATTGTCTAGCTGTTATTTATGGCATTCTCGTTGTGGTTATATTTCTGGTAGTTGTTTATAACATTAGCTTTCACAGGTAGTTTAGGTAATTTGGATTGTCATGATATTTTTTATTGCAGTGAATGCAAACCAGTAAAATTCACTACATTACCTTTGAATAAAAGTGCTACTATTTTTCATGCACCATTTGATCTCGTTCATTCGAAATTGTGGGGACATGCTCTTAACCCAATCAAAGGGGTGCCTAGATATTATGTTTCCTTTATTGATGACTATTCTCAATATTTTTGGGTCTATCTTATGAAGAATCACTGACTTTCTTTCTATATTCTCTACTTTTTGTGCTATGATATGTACACAGTATTCTTTAATTATCAAATGCTTTTGATGTGATTTAAGAGGGAATACTCTTCTAATGCCTTTCTCGACATGTTGAAATCTATTGGTACTACTTTGCAATCTTTGTGTTCTAATACTCTAGAGAAGAATCGTGTGGCCAAGTGCGCGACGACTACTCGTTCTCTTCTGTTGTCTGCTAGTATCCCTAGTTCCTATTGGGAAGAAATTGTTCTTACTGCAATTCATTTGATGAATTGCATTCCTTCCATCATTACTTCTGGAGTCTCTCTTTTTGAAAGGTTGTGTGGCCAGTCTCATTATTTCTACTTGCATGTATTTGGGTGTACACGTTTTGCTCTCCTTCCTAAAATTGTTCGTTCGTTCAACAAGGTGTATTTCTTGGTAATGGTGAGGAGCAAAAGACATATCGTTGTTATGATCCGATTGCTAACAAACTTTATGTCTCTCATTATATGATTTCTATGGAACATATTCCTTTCTTTCTTTCCCTATTCCTTCTTATTCTCACACTTTGCACAAAGTAGACCTTATTTATCTTGATACATTTCATGATGTTGTCCGTTTTGAATCTTATCTTTAACATGGTATCAAAGCCTTGGTTACGAGAAGTCTTGGGTTCAAGTTTCTCTATTTGCATTTATTCTCCGTTTGCATTTTCACTTTGTTCTGCTTCACATTTGTCGGTGGTTTCTTTGGCTCCTCACGTGGGAGTCCGGGGTCACACGCGAGAATGAGTGTTGAGAGCTTGATATATATTGTTTATCCATTCTCTAACAGCTTAAACTTTTAGAGCAATTGGTTGCTTAATAACAAGATCATTTTAAGATGAAAGATCTAGGCAATCTTTCTTATTTCTTGTGTATTGAGGTAGCATCTTGTCCTAAAGGTTATCTTCTATCTTAGTCTAAGCATGTGTCAAATGTCATTCAACATACTCGTTTAACAGACATTGGGACTATTATGACACCGTTAGAGTTCAATATCCATTACTTTACTTTGAATGGAGTCCCATTGATTGATCCTAGATTATTTCGCACTATTGTTGGGAGTTGGTCTATCTCAATGACAGTCAGTTTGTTTCTTCTCCTACCATAAGTCACTGGGCTGCTGTTTTATGCATTCTTCGCCATCTTCACAGTACATTGAATCAAAATTTAGTGTTTTCTTCCTCCTCCTTGGACCTTCGAGCCTATTCTGACGCTAACTGGGCTAACGATACTGTGGATATAAAGTCTATTACTGCCTTCTTGGTGATTCTTTGAAAAGCAAGAAGCAAACTGTTGTCACTCATTCTTTTGTTGAGGTTGAGTATAGTGCAATAGCTACTACTAAGGTAGAAATAGTGCGGTAACGATGGTTACTTGCTGATCTTGTCATTTCTTTATCAACTCCTACTCCAATTTATTGTGACAATAAGAGTGGCATTCAATTGCACACAACTTTGTCTTCCACTAGTGTACTCAACACGTCATTTGTGCATCATCCACCATCTTTAACTTGGTACAATTTCTCTTCTGTTTCTACCTTGTTCTATGTAGTTCGCCGACATCTTTAACTGGGTAGGGGTTGTTGGGGGGGGGGGTTGTTCCTGGGCTGGAGTAACATTTTTATATTTTCCTTAGTCTCATTAAGGGTAGTTTAATCTTTTGTTAGTCTTTTGGTCTCTTGTTTAACCCTTATATAAAAGGGTTCTATTATTCTTCTTTGTTATACATTGGTTGTAGCAATAAAATTTCTCTCTATTTTCTTCTTTTCTCTCTCCTTTTTTCAGCTGTTGGAGTAAAGTTTTCACATACGTCCCTGAAATCTAATGCTTATTCTTCTATCGCAAGTTCAAATTGTTTAAAGGGTCTTCTTTCTTCAGAATTAATTTTATCCATGAGTACTTAATATAGAATAAAGATGGAAACCTGAAAGTCTTCTATTAGAACTGATCCTGCGTCCAGCTCTCTAATCCGGGTTGACAAATCTTCTCTTTCTTTACTGACCACATTCAACTCCATCCGAAGCTTATCCACTTCCTCACATGCATGACGATGCTCCAAAGAAAGCATCTCCAGTTTTGACTTCAAAATCTGAAGGAAGAACTAGTCAACTATGCATGGATGCCAAGCAGTTACTGTAAAATGATGCCTAGTAACCAAAGAATTAGAACAAGAAGAAGATGGTGCAACGGAACTTACTTCTTGAGACATTTTACCCTGATCATCAGCCATTTTAAGCTCATTTTTTAGTTGATCATTCTCTAAAGACTTCTCCATACTGCAAAAGATCAAAATGGATAACAATTTTCTATTAAGTTCATCCAAGAGAGAGGCTTTTTATTTTTTTATCTTTTCTGAAAAAAGCAATGTGGGAATTAGAATTCCTGCAAAACAAAATCTATGAAAGGAGAAGAAAAAAATTATATTCTAAAGATGACGTGTCCAATCCAATCACCAGGCAGCATATTATCCTTGTGTACTAGAGATGGGAAAGCAATAATGCAAAAACCAGAATATATATAAACCTATAAAGGCCATCAACTTAATTTAAGGAAAAACCATCAAAGAATTTAACATTCTTAGGATCTTCAGTTATTAAAAAGAGTCATCTTCAGAACCGTAAGAAACAGAACAAAGTATTCACGGAAGACCTAAATAACATTGTACCATTCCAACACAAAGGACCAGTAAGAAAAATGAAGCAAAAGATATAGAAAAACAGTTAACAATATTTGATGCAAAAATACATTAATATATGGAATAGTATTTAAAAAGAGGAGAAAAAATAGTGGAGTTATTCAACTTTTTAATGACGTACCAACAGCAAATTAGATATTTGAGGCATTTTCATTGTTAGTTGGCTTCAGATGTATATTTGTCATTTTTGGGTCTTGGGTCCTAGTTTGGTCCAACTGCACTTGTGGTTCCTCCAAAAACCCAAAAATGAAAGCAACTGTGGTATATCAACTAGAAAGAAAATAACACACTCAAGGTGGGAAAGTCGAAATATATAACACGTACAGTTTAGGGTTTGTAAAAGAAAAGAAGGAAAAAAAAGAGAAGATGAGAGAGACGAGCTTTTCAGAATATGGTGGAATGAATGAATTATCATCCCTACACCTCACTATGTATTTAAATTATCAATATATCAAAAATTCCATTATTCGAATATATTGGAAATTGACATTCTCCCTTATGCTGGTGGATAGTTGCATAGATATTACACATGAATAGCTCGAATAGATATTAGTACACATACCCAGCTTGCACAAAAATTTATGAAAACCCTTACTTGATACACTATCAGTCAAAAGCCAAAACATCAACCAATTACTCTCCAATCTTCACAAAAGGAGCACAAATAAGACCAGAACTCTATTTGTCTTTATGAAATGCCTTTTCACTCTAATATGCTTGGTTTGAACACGTTAAACTGGATTATGAGTAATGTTGATAGCCGCTTTGCTGTCGCAATAAAGTCTTATTGGATTGCTTGAATCAAAACCAAGCTCTTCCATCATAATCTTCAACTAAAGAAGCTCACGCACCCCATTTGCCATAGTTCTGAACTCTACCTCAGCATCGGATCTACAAGAACTGACTGTTTCTTCCTATGCTAAGTCACTAAGTTGTCTCCCTTCAAAGACAATACCCAAATGTGGATCCTCAATCTTTGACTAACCATGCCTAATTTGCATCTACATACAACTCCAACTTCAGATGATTACATCTGGAAAATAAAAGAACTCTCACATATGCGAACTTTTTAGATACTGAAGAATCCAAAAAAATGCTTCTAAATGGGATAAATAAGAGTGCATAAATTGACTCACCACACATATTATAGGCAATATCTAGCCGGATATGTGAGATATAAATCAACTTTCCCATAATTTTCTGGGATCACTGATTTTATAATTTGGTTCAACCAGAGTATCACAAGGCCTGTAGCCAAGCCAAGCATTCCATTCTCTTTCAGTGAGTTCATAACGTACTTCCATTAGAAAATAAAAATTACCTTCTCAGATTTTGTGACTTCTATTCCAAGAAAATATTTCAAGTCACCCAAATCTTTTATCTTAAACTCCTCAACCAAATATGATTTCAAAGCATATACTTCTTTAACATCATTTCTAGTTGTGACTATATCATCCGCATAGACTATAAACATAATAACCTTCCCTTGCTTATGCTTGATGAAGGTGTAATTAGTTTGATCCTGCTTATACCCATACTTCTGCATAACTCTATTGAATCTATTAACCAAGCTCTAGGAGATTGCTTCAAGCCATAAAGAACCTTCTTCAAGTTACAAAATTTCCCTTCCGGAAACAGATGAAAAACTAGGGGGAACATCCATATAAACTTCACATCTAACAATTGATGAAGGAAAGCATTCTTCACATCTAACAATTGAAGAAACAATCCTAAATTAGCTGTCAAAGAAAGCAACATAAATGGAATTAATATTAGCTATTGTTGCAAAAGTTTCTTGGTAATCAATGTCGTATGTTTGAGTGAAACCTTTAACCACTAATGTATTGTTGAAACAAGAGATATGCAATCCAGTACCAATGAGGAAAGGGAGTGGCAGTTGCGAGGGGATAAAGTTCTAGGTCCAGATGGCTTCTCGATTGCCTTTTTTTATCATTGTTGGGAGATTGTTGAAGGTGGTTAAATGGCCATGATGCACGAGTTCCATGAGTACGAGATTTTTTTGTAAAAAAAAAAAAAGAAAGATTGAATGCTTCTTTTTTAAGGTTGTTCCGAAGAGGGGAGTGGTGTTAGACTCGAAGGGTTTTCATCCTGTTAGCTTAGTGGGGGAGCATTTAATCTTATCTAAGACATCATCTTTGTTAAATCACCAATCGCTTCAAAAACTTAAGCTTTTAGAGAATGGGCCAACAATGTATATCAAACTCTCAACACTCCCCCTCACATGTGACCTCGGACTCGCACGTGAAGAGACAAAGAAACCACTGACAATGCAAACGAGAAGAGAGTGCAAATGCAAACGGGAAATAAATGCAAATAGAGAGACTTGAACCTAAAACCTCTCAAAACCAAGGCTCTAATACCATGTTAAATCGCCAATTGCTCCAAAAATTTAAGCTTTAAGAGAATGGGCCAACAATAGATATCAAACTCTCAACAATCTTTTCATTTGAAGAGCGTGTTAGATACGGTGATATCATCGTCTTAAAATGCTTTTGTGGGTGAAAGACAAATTCTTGATTCAATCCTTATTGTTAATGAATGTGTTGATGCAAGATAGAGAAGTGGGGATCCTAGCATTATTTGTAAGTTGGATGTAGAGAAGGCTTACAACTATGTGAATTGGAATTTTCTCCTTCATGTGTTGGAGTGGATGGGCTTTGGGGAGAAATGGAGACGCAGGATTGCTAGATGCATTTCAACAGTTCACTTTCCAATTTTAGTGAATGGGGTGCTGTAAGGATTTTTTGAGACAACTAAGGGGTTGCACCAAAGGGATCCTCTATTCCAATTGTTGTTCACAATTGTAATGGAAGTTTTAAGTCGAACAATAGTGTGGGGTGATTAGGCATCAAATTCCTTTAAATTTCGCAATGATCAGGGCGGGCTTTAGAGGTTTAATAAAGCTTTGTTAGGTGAATGGTAGTGGATCTTTATAATGGAGCTTAACAATCTTTGGTGTGAGGTGGAAATCTTGTGTGTTAGGACTTGCAGTCTATCATTGTATTCATTAATCCGTGTTTGACAAAACTTTTGATTTGTAATTCAAGTCAAACTGTGGAAATTTTCAATTATTATGGAGTAATTAGTGGTAGAGATTATTGTGGAGTAATTAGTGGTAGAAATTGTAAAGAGATTGTAGGAAGACTTTTTTGCTCTTAGTTTAGGAAACGATTCTTTCCTTTTTTACTCTTTCCTTTTTTGCTTCCCAATTGTATTATAAATAAGAATAGTTTGTATATGAAAAAATACACAGAAATACAGAAAACCATTTCTGATTTCATGGTATCAGAGCCAATCCATGACCGTAGCTCCCAGCAACAAGTTCGTAGCCCTCTCCACCATGGGTTCCAGTGGCCTTACTCTCTCGCGTTTTCAACTCACGGTGGAGAAGCTAAATGGGAAAAACTTCCGTGAATGGGCTCAATCCATTCGACTCGTGCTCGACGGCAACGGCAAACTTGGCTACCTTACCGGTGCGACACCCAAGCCAGCCTCAACCGAGACTATTGCTTCTCTTCAGAAATGGACATCCGAGAACTCCATGGTGACTACTTGGCTGGTGAATTCTATGCAACCTTCCATCGGAAAGACCTACCTTTTCTTGCTGACTGCGAAAGACGTTTGGGATGCCGTTCGAGACACGTATTCTAATGTTGGCAATTCATCTCAGATTTTCGACATCAAGACTCGACTATGGCAGATGAAGCAAGGCGAGAAAGAGGTCACCGATTATTTCATGGAAATGATGGCTCTCTAGCAGGAACTCGATCTCAGCTTCGACGATGAATAGGAGTGCTCTGGCGACAGTGCTCGCTACAAGAAGAAACTCGAAACTAAGAGTCTTCGAGTTTCTTGCTGGGCTCAACCGCGACTTGGAGAAGCCCACTGATTGGAAACCATGGCAAAATCATCGCACTCATGGCTATCACGCTACTGCTGACCCTTAGGCCGAGCCTCCTCCAGAAGTCAAATGCACACCTCCTCCAAGCGATGCCTTTACCTCTAACCAGTTGGATCAACTCTACAAAATCTTTTCTAGCCTCCAACCCTCTGGTCAGTCTTCCACGCCTACTCCTTCCGGTTCATTAACACACCGAGGTTATTTTTTGAGCGCCCTCATTGCTGCCTCTCACTCAAAAACTCCTTGAATTATTGACTTTAGTGCTTCTAATCACATGACTGGCTCTTACCACCTCTTTTCTTCATACTCACCTTATGCTGGTAATCTTAAGGTTAAAATTGCATATGGTTCCCTCTCCTCTATTGCTGGCAAAGGGAGTATTCGCCTCTCTGACTCTATTACACTCGACTTTGTTCTTCATATTCCAAAGTTATCATGCAATCTGTTATCCATTAGCTAGTTGACAAAAAATTCCAATTGCTCTGCTAAGTTTCTTCCCTCTCATTGTCTTTTTTAAGACCTATCATCGGGGATGATGATTGGTAGTGCTAAGGAGTGTGCTGGTCTCTACTACTTTGAGGACACTGATGTGAGAAAACAGGATCCAATTGCCATTTGTGATTCTGCATCTATCTCTAAGGATAGTGAACTTTTGTTATGGCATTTTCGAATAGGTCGTCCCAATTTTCAATATTTGAAACGTTTATTTCCGAATAAAGGGTTCTCTGATTTTCAATGTGAAATATGTGAACTTGTAAAACATCACCATACTTCCTTTTTGTCGTCCACTCTAATTCACAGTAACTTGTGGGGTCCTTCTCGTATTCTTAATCATACTCATACCAAATGGTTTGTTACATTTATTAATGACCATACTCGAGTTTGTTGGGTTTACCTGTTAAAGGATAAAACCGATATTCGTTCTGTGTTTATCAATTTTCACTCCATGATCCAAACACAATTCCAGACATAACTTCAAATTCTGCACACTGATAATAGCACCGAATATTTCAATACTACTTTGGATGATTATTTTCAACAGCATGGGATCATTCATCAAAGTTCTTGTATCAACACTCCCCAACAAAATGGGGTTGCTGAACGAAAAAATACACATTCTCGACATTGCTCGTGCCTTGATGTTCATTATGCACATGCCCAAAATGTTTTGGAGTGATGCTGTTTTGACATCTACCTACCTCATCAATAGAATGCCTAGCCATGTTCTCTCTTTTGCTACACCCCTCCAAACATTCCAGCAATTCTTCCCTCACTTTCGCCTCTCCTCTAGTCTATCTCTCAGAGTGTTTGGTTATACCGCCTTTGTTCATGTCCATTCCCACCATCAGCATAAATTCGATCCTCGAGCTATTAAGTGTTTTTTCATTGGGTATTCTCCTTCTCAAAAAGGTTACAAGTGCTATGATCCATCCACCAAACAGGTCTTTGTTAGCCTTGATGTTACATTTTTTTAAAACACTTCCTACTTCCAAAAGCCCTCTCTTCAGGGGGGGCATTTGAGTGAAGCTCGGTTATTAGACTTTGAACTCTCCTTTTCTGAGCCTATCCGAAACACTGGACCTGCCACACCATCCTGTTCTAATGTGCCATTTATAGAAGGAAACTTGAACTCAGGACGCGATGTAGGAAAACAACTAGACAAGGAGATACTTGTTTATTCACGTAGGCCAAAATCAAGGTACAAGGAGCATCTCACACCTGAAGCACCCAGAGAGTTGGCACCGGTGATAGCTCCGAGTATCCAAGAGTACCCTTCCAATTCTGATGATAAAGTTGAGTCTCCTGATACTAATTTACCCATTGCTCCCAGAAAATCAACTCAATCATGTACTCTCCACCCTATCTAGAAATTCATATCTTATAATGCTCTATCTACATAGTTTCGTGCTTTTACCTCTAACCTTGATAGTACAGAAATTCCGAAAAATATTCAGGAGGCCTTGGAGGTCCCCAAATGGAGGGGTGCAGTAATGGAAGAGATGCGGGCGTTGGAAAAAAAATGAGACTTGGGAGGTGATAGATTTAGCGAGATGGAAGAGACCGGTCGGCTGCAAATGGGTTTTTACCTTGAAATACAAGGCTGATGGGACAATAGAGTGTTACAAAGCACGCCTTGTTGCAAAAGGGTTTACACAAACCTATGGCGTTGACTACATAGAGACGTTTGCACTTGTGGCAAAGTTGAATACAGTTCGAGTCTTCTTATCATTGGCAGCCAATTTGGATTGGCCTCTTCAACAACTTGACATCAAGAATGCCTTTCTGAATGGTGAGTTAGAAGAAGTCTTCATGACAATACCACCAGGATTTTATAAGAAAGGAGAAGAAAATCGGGTATGCAAACTCAAGAAGTCTCTGTACGGTCTCAAGCAGTCATCAAGAGCATGGTTCAATAGATTTGCAAAGGTGATAAAGGGCCAAGGATATCGACAAGGGCAGTCAGACCACACTATGTTCTTCCAGTAATCTAAAGATGGAATGAAAACAATTCTAATTGTTCATGTTGATGATATAATCTTAACCGGGGATAATTTAGTGGAGATGGGGAGACTGAAGAAAATCCTAGCCACTGAATTTGAAGTAAAAGACCTGGGACAAATGTGATACTTCTTGGGAATGGAAGTTGCCAGATCAAAAAAGGGTATTAGTGTCTCTCAACGAAAGTATATTCTTGACCTTCTAACCGACACTGGCATGCTTGGATGTAAACCGACACACCTATCGAAGCAGGAAGGAAACCAAAGGATGAGGGAAATCTAGTCGAAAAAGACAGATATCAGAGACTAGTTGACAAGCTAATCTACCTATCGCACACTAGACCTGACATTGCATTTGCGGTTAGTGTGGTGAGCCAACACATGCATTCACCAAAGGAAACTCACCTAGAAGCTGTGTACAAGATTCTCAAATATCTCAAAAGGCCCCTCGGGTAGAGGACTATTCTTCAAGAAATCAGAACGCAAGGAAGTCGAAGTCTTCACAGATGCTGATTGGGCAGGTTCAATAGAAGTTAGAAAGTCTCCTACCGAGTATTGCACCTATCTGTAGGGAAACTTGGTTACTTAGAGAAGCAAGAAACAAAGTGTAGTGGCTAGAAGCAGTGCTGAAGCCGAATTTAGAGCAGCTGCACAAGGGATATGTGAAGGATTGTGGCTAAAGAAACTCTGGGAAGAACTACATGTCACAGTAAAATTCCCAATCAAACTTTACTGTGACAACAAAGCAGCCATCAATATTTCTCTCAACCCAGTTCAGCATGACCGAACCAAGCATGTAGAAGTAGACAGACATTTTATCAAAGAAAAAGTTGAGAACGGAATTATCTGCATGACTTATGTTCCTACAAAAGAACAAACTGTAGATATCTTTACCAAAGGACTATTTTGGCCTAGTTTTGACGAGATCATCTTCAAGTTGGATATGATTAACATTTACGATCCAACTTGAGGGGGAGTGTGGAAATTCCCAATTATTATGGAGTAATTAGTGGTAGAGATTATTGTGGAGTAATTAGTGGTAGAAATTGTAAAGAGATTGTTGGAAGACCTTTTTGCTCTTAGTTTAGGAAACGATTCTTTCCTTTTTTTCTTCCCAATTGTATTATAAATACCAATAGTTTACATATGAAAAAATACACAGAAATACAGAAAACCATTTCTAATTTCACAAACCTTGTCCCTAAGCCTTGTGGTCATCTCTTTGTTTCAAGCTACATGGAGAGTTCTTCTCAATATAGGTGGTTGCAATGGTCGGGAAGGTACATTTCTTAGATTTATGGTTCATGGATTCACACACACACCTTCATGCATTAGCAAGTTTTTGAAAAACATGTGTTTCTAAAAAGGTATGGGCTTTCTTTTTAAAACCCTCATTGGTCTTCATATGATTTATTATTAAATGAGAAAAACTTTTATTTGTGTGTGAGATAGTTCGTTCGAGCATTCTACCTCAATTGTTCGAACAAGCCTTGGCTTTATTCGAACGATCAGGACAATGTAGTCTCTAAGTTGGTTGTGGGATCTCGTTAGAATGGTCATTCTAACGACCAAAATAGAGACTTCGCAATTTAATCTCATGGGACCTCATTTAAAAGCTCGTTTGAACAACTAGAGCATGAGGTTCGTCCCTTATTTTCAAAAGACGCTCGTTCGAACGACCATTGGAAATTGTGCGAACAGTTTCGTGTTTTAAAAGATTTTTGCTCTATTTTAACCTAGGACTATAAATAGTCTCTAGCACGAAATTATTAAGACTTTTGACTACTGCAATATACATTATTCTTCAAGTACCAAAAGGATTTCATTAGGCATGTTCATATTTTTACACATCCATAGCCTATTGATCTAAGAACCCTACCATACATTCTTCTTCACCGTTGGAGTACATTCTTGTGGATTTTAAGTTTGTGCAATAGGTAGAGTTCAAGGTTGCGTGGAGTTTGCAGCTGTGATTGAGGTTGTCCGTTCGAGGATTCAAAACGGAGGTCTACGTGAAGAATGCTTGTGGATTCAAGTTTGAGGAGATTCAGAACAAGAGCAAGGCTTGAGGCACTAAGTTGTTGTGTCTATCATGTCTGTAATAACCAAAGCTTTTCTAGTAGATTAAGGGCATCTGGGTCAGCACCCCGGGATTTTCCAAAGCAAATGTGATTGAAATGTGGCGGTTCCCTTGTCAACAAAAATCAATGTGTTCGTCTCTTTACTCTTATTGCTTTATTAGCTTTATAAATGCTTGCCACTGATTGTTGATTGCACGCACTAGAACATAATTCTCACTTAATCAAAATGATAACCTTAATCATTGTTGGCTTGTTTAAAAAATTGAATACTAATTTTTTTATTTACCATCTGACCTATTCCCCCACCCCCCCCACGCCCTCTCTCAAGGTCAAGTTTAATACATCTAAATGCACATAGGGCCTCTCAAAGTGGTATCAGAGCAAAAATCTTAGCCATTAGATTGATCCTAATTTTTTGCTAGATGAAGAATCGTAAAGGCGGATCCATATCTCGCCCTCCATTGTTTAATGGTACAAATTATGCATATTAGAAAGCTAGGACGAGAGCCGTCCTTAGGTCAATTGATGAACGTGTCTAGTTGATTGGTGAAAGTGGCTGGACCCCTCCTGTCATTACTGCTACTACTAATAAGCCTTCTAAGTTGAAGTACGCTAGCACTTGGAATAAGACTGAACTTAAAATTAGTGGGTATAACACTTAGGGGTTGAATGCGATTTTCAATGCCATTAGTTCTGATGAGTTTAAGCATACCATGACACGTGAGACATCTAAGGAAGCTTGGGAAATCCTACAGACTACCCATGAGGGTACTACTGTTGTTAAAAGGTCTAAATCCCAAATGTTGACCTCAAAGTTTGAGACACTTAGGCTGGAAGAGTATAGTTCGTTTGACGATTTTTATGCCAAACTAAGTGAGTTGTCAATTCTTCCTATAATCTTGGGAAGAATTGAGGAGTCCAAAATTGTGCGTAAAATCTTGAGATATCTACCTGAGAGGTTTCAACCAAAAGTCACTAACATAGAGGAAAGTAAAGATGTTGATTCCATGAAGGTAGATGATTTGGTAGGTTCACTCCAGACCTACGAGTTGACACGTAGACAGTCTAGGAGACAAAAAAGTTTAGCCTTAAAATATGTTCAAAAAAAATCTGAAGAGGATCAAGACACTGAGTCTACACTTCTTAAGGATGATGAGTTAGCCCTGTTTGTCAAAAGATTCAATAGATTTTTGAGAAATAAATTGTACGCTTGTCCGTATCGTGTCGTATCTGTGTCTTGTGTCCGTATCCGTATCCGTATCCGTGTTTCTTAGCATAATATGATCGGAAGAGCTACTCCCTCTATGCGAAAGATTGTGATAAGAAATAAATATAGTTCTACAACCCGTGAAGGATGATGAAATATGAACGAAGGGAAAAAATTCTTCATCATCACTTTCAAATTTGAATGACTTTTATGGAAATGCGCAGCAAGAGTGGGGTTGCATATGTTCTTGTAGAGGAGGAATTGTCGTTGTGAATAATACTGGAAAGGATAAAAGTGTTAAGCAAACAATTGCTCCAAATGCTTAAGCTTTTAGAGAATGAACTAAAAATGTATATCAAGTTTTCAACACTCCTCGCGTGCGACCCCAAACTCACATCTGGAGAGGCTAAGAAATGGAGAATAAATGCAAAAAGAGAGACTTGAACCCAAAACCTCTTGTAACCATGACAAGACAAAGAGAACAAAGAGATATTTTTGGAAAAAACTACTCTGTCATTCCCATAGGAAGAGTTTCTTCATATAATATTGACTATTCTATAAAGAAATGTTTAAGTTGACTGGGAAGATATTAGGTTCGAAAGAAAGAAAGGCAGAGAGAAGAAAGTACAAATTAACCATTGTAGTATTGATCCACTCTTGATCTTTTCTCTTCCAGTTATTTATATAATGTAAAAACAAATGGAAGAATTATAATATTACCCTCACTAAAATATTCTAGTATATCCCATAATAGAACTAAATAAAGAAAATGAAAAACTAAAATAAATAAGAACTCTAACAATTTACAACAATCATATCTTAATAATTTAGGTATTTACAGCTAATTTCCATAATTACAAGCAATCAGCAAATCTTCTAAATTAGTATGTCATCCCTAAATACAAATGATCCTACAACTCATCAAATCATCTAATTTGGTAAGAAACTCATCTTAAAGATCAAATCATCTAGACCGGATATTTCCTATGTAGATAATTTGATGAGTCAATTTACGAATCAACCTCAGCATCTTCATCTAACAGTTGTCAAACAGATCATTCGCTATTACCTGGCACTCCAGAGCATGGAGTCATTTGATAAAGCCAGTTCTTCTCTTCAACTTAGAGCTTATAATGATGCAGACTAGGTAGGTTGTCCAATTATTGTTGATCTACCATGGAATGGTGAGTGTATCTCAATGATGCTCTTATCTCATAGAAATGCAAGAAACAAGAAACAGATTCCAATTCTTCTCCTGAGGCAGAATATCGAATTATGTCTTCTTCTTGTTCTGAAAATTGTTTGGCTTCGTCGTCTTCTATCTGAATTAGGTTTCCCTTGGTTAAATCCTACTTCTCTAAATTTTGTTAACACAAGTGTCGTACGAATTACAGCAAATCTAGTACTTCATGAACAGACCGAATACATAGAGGTAGATTGTCACTACATTCAGGAAGCCTACATTAATCACCCCATTACTTTGCCTCGTGTCAATATACTTTCAAACTGCAAATATTTTCTCCAAAACCTTGAAAAAACTCGTCACCAATTCTTAATCAACACTTGTTGATCCACCAACATGAATTTGACAGGCAGGGGTTATCAGAATTGATCTTCTAAAAAATTTCCTTACCCAAATTAGATGATTTGATTAGTTGTAAGATTGCTTGTAATCAGGAATAACATACCAATTTAGACAATTTTATTGTAATTAGGTAAATTAATAAATTACTGGAATATGATTGTTGTAAACATTCCTCCTTAAAAAAAAAAAGATCAAAAAAAAATTCCTTGTATAAAATAGTCAAGATTATAAGAAAGTCTTCTTAAGGGAATGACAAAGAAATTTTCCCCAGAAAAATCTCTATGTTCTCTTTTTCTTGTTAAAAAGGACCATGAGAGGAGTTTAACAATGTTATGCCTAAAAAACAACCTGATGGATTGCCCCAATTGAGAGAGAATCAATACCACGGACTTGGTGCCAGTCCTAGTAAACCTACAACCTAAGAAGCACGGATACGGGCATGGGACACAGATACGACACAACATGGACATTTTGACACATTATTTCACAAAAAAGTAGGATACGGACACATCAAATACACGTTGAATATATATAAATTTTCTATATTTTTTATATGACTATATGATAAAAGCCTAATGGTATTTTAATTAAAATTGACATAAAAACACACAAATCACAAAAATATTATTAAGATATTAAAATAACAAAGCCATTAAATAAAAATTAAAGAATTTCTTCATTTAATCATCAACATCAATGATTCAAGTATCCGGGAAGTGTCCGAGAATATCGGTGTCCGACACCAACACATGAACCAAAATAGAGTGTCCGTGCTTCATAGCTTACAATTGTAATATCCTAGATCTTATTACTTTCATTATACTCTATTTCTATATGTGAATCCACTTCAAAGAATGATAAAGTGTGGATTAGATTATGCCCTAAGCATGATTATGTAATTCAAAATGATGAGTTTACTAGTATGGATAGTAAGGCAATAATAAAAATCTTAGTAGGAGAAATTAGGAACAAAACGATATTTCTAGTAGACTTGTAAAATGATTCTTGAGCTAAAACATGATTAATTAGGTTAATCATTATTCTAAGGTTAAGCATAATTAGAGCATACTTGGCTAACTTAAACTAGTTTGTGATAGGTTATTGGAACGTTCTTAAAATTGTTATATCTAAACTAATTATGTTTAATTAGTAACCTTAATACATGATTAGTGAATTAAGTTAATCCTAATTGGGTTAATTAGGGTGTTTAAATGAGGTAGACTTATACTAATCCTAAGTTATAACCTAAATCTTATAATTATCCAAATTAATTTTGATTCAAGAAAGGTAAGAAAGACAATTGTTCACATGGGCAAGGGACCCACAATTTGGAATATCTAGCTCACTATTCTTGACTATTCTTGAAGAACTTGTCTAGAGATTTGTCTATATATACATGTCTATATATATATATATATATATATATATGTATGTATGTATGTATGTATTATATATATGATATATATATACATAAAAGGGACAAAAATCATATTAGTAAGAGAGAAAAATATAGAGCTAATAAGAGCAAGACACTTCAAATATGTGGGAATTCACAAAGTGACACCTAGCCCACATATAGATACATGTTTGTATCTATTATGCCTTATAAAATAAATTGTAAAGACAAACAAGAAGCTCTCTAAGTGTGCTGGACAGAATAATAGAGCAAGGAAGAAAGTAGAGAAAACAAGAGAACAAGAAGGAGAAAGAAAGAAGCTTAAGGAGGACTAACCTTGAGGTTGAATTCTTCAACAATCAAAGTATGAATTCTGGTCCTAATCTCTCTTTCATTTAATTAGAAAAGAAACATTTAAAAATGACTAAGAACTAAAATTCAATTAAGAATTGAATGAAATTCTAAACTAGTCTTGAAGTCCTAATAAGTTTTGCATGGAATAGTAATTACATGGATACAAAAGCAACATATATGATGTAAAAAGCTACATCATGATTAATGAGTGTTGATTAAACTAATTGATTAATGATTAATGGTGTTAAAACAACCCTAGCACTACCTAGGTTATAATTAGCATGATTAAATTATCAAAAGAACTCTAAATGTGAGAAACGGTAAGGAAAAATGCTACTGAAAATTAAAGGAAAACACATTAATTAAAGTTAAATAATTAGTCTAAATGATGATTCAAGATGCTAGATATAAGTGTTGAAACAACCAACAATTGGAAGTTAAAAATGAAGTTTCTGTTGAGAATCAATGGGGATGGTGCAGCTACTGTCCCAATTGTTTAAAAATCTTATGTTTGATGTAAATGAATTCTAACAAGAGTCAAAGGAAGCTCCAATGTAATTAGAATATGAGAGATTTTATGAAAATCCCAGATTGTGTTGTTTGAACTATAATGGGACAAGCGTAACTAAATAATGTTACATTGCAGTCAAATATGATTTTAATATGAAATATATGTATGTAGGGTTTCTTAGGAAAGAAAGAGAATCAAGGAGTGCTTTAAGAGCACAAGGTGAGTAATCCGGTTCCCTGAAATGGTGAATTGAATACAATATTATCAAACATATTATTCTGTGTTTTAACAAGTAAAGCATTATGCAATATTTTCTATTGATGAAATTGAAGTGCATTTTACAAGCATGTTTGATAAATAGATTTGCAAATCCATACAAAATTACATGATTTAGAATGTGTTTCTATAGATGCCATTACACAGGTCCCTTTTATTATGTTCTTACCGGGGGACCAAGAGTCGGTAGGCCCACAAGTAGGCCACTGATCTCTTCAGTGTCACTATAAGTGACTGTCATTATATATGACATTCCATTCAGAATCTGAGTCGACGCGGATTCTTCCATTCCGACCATTGTAATGGGCATGCTAAATGATATTTGATATCTGTTATGAGCTTCATTAGGCTACTTATTACTATTCAAATGTTTAAATAGCAATTCCGTTTCTGAAAATGCATTTGAAATGTTTCAGTAATGTTTGATATCCATAGTTTTATTTAAAGTTCTTTTGCTATAAAAATCCATGAGATGGGCATTGGTATTATTCATTGAGCTTTGTTAGCTCACCACATTTCCCAACCAATTTTTCAGGTAATGAAACTTAAGATGGGGATGGAACTTAAGGAAGAAGAGTTTGTAAAATTGTATAGCAAGACTTACAAATATCTCTTTTGAGCTTATGTAGGCTTCTGTATATATACAATGCCCATTTTGTGTGTTGGTCAGTTATAGATGTAAATGACTTGTAATAAATTTTGCAAGTGTGAGTTTGATATTAAACTAAGATTTTGCTCTGATTGAATGTGGTTGGCATGAATTTGATGTGAACCTGACAGGTTAAAAATGTTACGCTTCCGTTATATTAATAAAATATCCATTATACAGCCCATTCGATTCTGTATGTGACCTCGGTGGCCAGTCATAGACCATAACTCCATCCTACGTGGGGTGTGGGTCGTGACAACAACACTACAGGACTAGTCCAAAGGTGCATGAAAAACTACGTAGTCTAAGTCTATATATTGTGCATGCTTTACTCACACCAAATAACTAGATTGTATTCCTGCAGGAAATTGCCAGAACTGATGGCACCCTTTCCTAATTCATTTTTGTCTTCTCTTTTACATGTTCTTAAGTTGTCTAACAATATGTTTATTATATGCTTATTATCATTAAGTATTAGTACTCCGTTAGTCTCCAGTGCTTCTTTCTACGTTACAGTTCGTTTGGATAAGTAGGAGGGAAAGGAAAGGAGAGGAGAGTATTAATTATGAGGGAAAGGAAAGGAGAGGAGAGGAGAGAGTAATCCCTCCTTTATGTTTAGATAACTAATGAAAGGAAAGGAGAAGAAAGCCTTTCATCTTGTTTGGGAGTGATAAAGGAGAGAAAAGAAAGAAAAGGATTTTATATTATTTTATTATTATACCCTTTAGATGCCTTAGGATAGAGGTGTCATTTTTATTTTGGCTTTTATAATTTTAAGGGTAATATTAGTATTATTAAAAATTCATTAAATCATTGTTTCCTTTCCCTCCATTTCCTCCCACTTTTGGAGGGATAACAAAATTGCTTAAACGAGGGTTAAGCTCTCCCTCCCTTTCCTTCCTAATTTTTAAAACAAACATGATATAAGCTTTCCTTCCTTCTCCTTCCCTTCCCTTTTTTTCCAATTCCTTCCATCCAAACATAGTGTTAGTGTGTATTCCACAAAGAGAACTCAGCAACTAGTAGTAGTTGTAAGATCAGATTTTATCTTCTTGATAAAACTCTAGTTCCTTGGTAAGCTCAAAAAACGAGTACCAAGATTTTCCTCATTCACTTTTTTTAATCGTCATTCTGAGAATATTACCATCCCTCTCAGCTCCCTCACAATGTAAATGTGCATTCCATTTCCTCTTGTTCATTCTATTCCATTAGACCCATTTTCCCAAAAATTCATGGTTTGGGTCCCTTTATTACTTATCTTCTATGGGGATTACTCTAAAAATATGCTTTAGCTCATAGAAAGCATTTGATGAAATGATCATTATTTAACCTTTCTAAGATGGTATTCCTCAACCCACTTGTGTCAAGACAAGTCCCAACCATTGTACACAATCACTTGCAAATCAGACGCAGCAGGTAAGCCTAATGAAACTTGAATATGAGACCTCTAGTTCCTAAACCATCAACTTCGGCAACTCATCAACCTATATAAGGTTACTTATTTCTAATTTTATTCAGCTGGAATTGAACAGTTAGTAAAAATAAGAAAATAATGACTTCTTCTTGAGGTGGCCCATAATCAGTTGGAAACAGCATTCACCAAAGGGGAGAAGTGGTTCTTGTACTCAATCTTAACCAATTAGTTATTACTCACATTCATCAAAGATCACCCAAAACTTAAAAAGAAAAGAAGAAGAGGAAGGAGAAGGAGAAGAAAGAAAGCTATATATGATATCCTCAATCTTAGAGAGGCTAGTTCACAAGAATGCAGTTCAGCAAATTTAACAACCGCATATTTTTATACTTCAACCATCTATTTTCAATGATGAATCCAACAAGATAGGCCAAGATGACAATCGGGTTTTAAAGTGCATGCGAGGAGCACCAATTGCTTATCTCCTACCTTCACACTTTTCACTAAATTCATGTATTCACTCCTCCAAGGATTTACCTAAATACTTGAAATATATGGAGAACAAAAGATCTGATTAGGTTGATTGACAAGCCAATCAAACTAAGCAGTACCCAATCAAACCACCCGGTTTAATGAATAAAAAGGAACCAAAGACATATCTAATGAAACTTGTATTTCATCATCATTCTCATTCTACATGTTAGAGTTCTTATATTTTTAGTTTGCTATTCTCTTTTATTTAGTTCATATTTTAGAAAGGGTAATATTTTAATTCTTCCATTTTATTTTTACGTTTTATAAACTACTGGAAGATTAAGGTTAAGGAAATCAATGCTACTAGAGTTGTTTTTGAATTCTCTTTTTTTTTTGGTATTCCCTTTCTCTCAAACCCTAAATTTTCAAATATTGAGCTTTTAAACTTGGTATCAGAGCCTTGGTTACAAGAGGTCTTCGGTTCGAGTCTCTCAATTTGCATTTATTCTCCCGTTTACATTTGCATTCTATTCTACTTCGCATTTGTTTGTGATTTGTTTGCCTCACCATGTGCAAGTCCGGGGTGATTTGTACTCAACATCCCATTTCAAATTTTGTTTCCTTTCATTGCCTTTCTTCTTCTTTCCGTTGTTTTCTTTTATCATTACCTTCAGTTTTCGTTCCTAATTCTTTTCAGCAAGCCTTGACTTCTCCTGGATGGAAACTGGCTAGAGATGAGGAGATGAATTCTCTTTATAAGAATCAACTTGAGATCTTACTATTCTTCCTCATAGGAAACAACCTGTTGGTTGTCGTTAGGTCTATTCCATGAAGTATCATCATGATGGTTTTCTTGAGATCTAAAGGTCCAATTAGTTGGCAAAGGTTACACTCAAACATATGGTGTGAATTACTGTAAGACCTTGTCCCCTGTTACGCATCTTAACTCTATTAGAGTTCTTATTTCAGTTGCAGTGAGTGTTGATTGACCTTTATATCATTTTGATATAAAGAATGCTTTTTTACATAGGGATTTACAAGAGGAGGTTTATAAAGTTCAACCACCATAATATATTGTTTCTAGAAAGGAACAATTAGGGTGTCATTAGCGGAAAGCGCAATATGGGTTGAAATAGTCTCTACGAGCATGGTTTGATAAGTTCAATATAGTTGTACTTCAATATGGTTTTCAGATGTCTACTTTTGATCATTCTATGTCCACACGTCATTCTTCTTCTAGTATTATTGTTTTGATAGTCTATGTGGATGACATTATCATCAGTGAGAGTGACTCCACACGTATTGTCGACTTAAAAAAAAATTGAGTGAGCAATTTCACAACAAAGACTAGGGTCTTCTTCGTTATTTCCTTGGAATTGAGGTCACCGGATCCAAGGAAGGTAATAGTTTGTGTCAATGGAAGTATGTCATGGACTTACTCTCTAAAATTTGCACGCATGGTGCTCATCCTGTTGATATTCCGATGGATTCAACCGTGAAATTAGATGCTGAAAATGGTGAACTGTTTGATGATACAAGGCAGTATCGTAGGTTGGTTGGTAAATTGATTTCTCTCACAATGACACTTTCATATCTCACTTATGTTATTGGAATAGTTAGTCGGTTTATGCATGATCCTCGTAAACCTCATTAAGAGGATGTCTACTATATTCCTTGGTATCTCAAGGGAGCACCAGAGGAACACTATATAGGCCATCATCATCCTTGTCTGGATTTTCAGACATTGATTGGGTAGGTAATTATAGTGATAAACGGTCTACTTCTGGATATAGTACATTTGATAGTGATAGTCTTGTTAGTTAGCGTGGTAGGAAACAAAATATGGTGTCTCGGTCTAGTGTTGAAGTTGAGTATCGTGTTATGGCTCACACTGCATGTGAGATGTTGTGGGTTCAGTCTTTGCTTCATGATTTAGGTGTGAATGTGCCATCTCCTATGCCAATGTATCATGACAACCAAGCATCTATCTTTATTACTAGTAATCCTTTGTTCTATGACGTACAAAACACATCAAAGTGAATTATCATCTTATTTGGGATCTCCTTATGCAGAAGCAGATTACCACTCCTTATATTTAGTCTGGAGATCAGTTGTGTGATATTTTTACTGAATCATTGGCTCGACCTAAATTCAAGCATTGATCTCTATGATCCGGCTTGACGGGGAGTGTTAGAGTTCTTATATTTTTAGTTTACTATTCTCTTTTATTTAGTTCATATTGGTAATATTGTAATTCTTCCATTTTGTTTTTAAGTTGTATAAACAACTGGAAGAGTAGGGTTAAGGAAATCAATGCTACTAGAGTTCTTTTGAATTCTCTTTTCTTTCTCTCTGTATTCCCTTTCTCTCATACCCTAAATTTTCACATAATGTGCTTTTCAACACTACATATTTAAAAACAAAAATTAATTGTTTCTGATTCAATGAATATCCAAACTGTAGTTGATATTTTGAGTGTTAACACACATGTAATGTGTTCAAGATTGTGTACATTTCTGATAGTCATTTGGTAGTATGGTTGTTGTCTTGTTGGACTAGACTAGCCACCTAGCTGGTTGACCTGTTGACCAATTTCACCACTCGAAATCAATGGCTGGTTTTAAAACATTGATAGAAAAGGTGTCCAAGGTGGGAAGAAAAAGAAAAAAAAAATAAAGGCTAACTTTCCCAATGATAACCATTGATCTTGATAAACCTATAGGTTTGCTCCACTCGAAAAGAAATTTCATGTTAAAAGAAATGCCCTCGTATCTATACTTCAGCAAACTATATTGAAATAACCATAGAAGGAACTAGGCAAAAATTAGCAAACATAATTTTAAAAATTCCATACTTGTCATGAAAAGTAACTGAAACCAAATAAATTATGCTGCTGAACATCATTGCCAAAAAACCAATATGGTGAGACAAACCTGCTCTTCTTCTCCGATTCTGCATTTTCCTCAGAAAATTTCAATTTTTCCTCAAGAACCTTGCATTCTTCTCTAAATGACTCCAATTCATTTCTCACCTTACAGTATAGCATATTCATCATCAAATTGTGAACATGGCATTTGCGAATAATGGAGCAACAAATATCATGAACTTCAAAAATATAATCGATCAAATTTTCATTGTATAAATACTCACAGTAAATATCAACTCAAAATAATCAACACTTTTGCATGAGCCTAATATTAAGGAGATCCCATTCATAGATATGCAATATGAAACCCCCACCACCACCAAGAAGAAAAAGAACAACAATTCAATGCAGTCTGATAAGAATTCATTTGGGGGGAAAATAGTCAGAAAATATCCACACCAAGTGGAATGCTTTTGAAATTCTGAAGTAACAAAGATGGATACTTCATATGCTTCAACGGCTATGCTCTTGGTATGCCATTCATTCCATAAATACAAACCACTCCATCAATTATCTTTACACTGTCATGTTTTTAGCTTTTTCATTAATATATCAATATTTTTACAAATGCTAAGTTATGTAAACATACTAGATTTATAAAGAAGCTACAAAAATTAATCATGTAGAAATTTTTAGGCTTTTATTCGGACAGTCTTTAGTAAATTTACATGCTTGAGTAGCAGAAGTTATAAGGACAAGACCACCATAAAAACTCAAGAAGAGGTATGCTATTAAGGATTTATAAACCTTTCATGGGTTTTAAAATTTTCAAAGAATATTGATACTTTTACGAAAATCCTAAGTGGGCAAGAATAGTTAGATACCAAACCTGTCAGCATGCACCGATGTATGCATAAATGGCAAAAATTTTAATTAGTTTTTCTAGTGCATTTAAATATTACAAAAATGTAGCCAAGTATAGCAAAATTGGCTATAAACAACTACGATATTTTGTTTTACAATTATTTGAAGTTTTCATTTCATAAGGACACCCAAATCAAACCACCAATCCCCTTAAATAGTCATTTAAGTGTGCTTCAGTCAACCAAATCTCCATATATTGTATTTTGTTCTTTCACTTCCCCTAGCACTCATTTCGAACCTAGCATTTCTCGTGCTGCAGATGGTGGAACCACCTTAGTCAATGTTATCTCATTTTATCTTCAATAGCGGCTATTTCTAACATCTCATGGATGCATTTATTTCAAATTTTATTCTTTCCTCATTATATCTTCAATTGGTGCTATTTCTAACTCATGGATGCATTTATTTCAAATTTTATTCTTTCTCATTTTATCTTCAGTTGGTGCTATTTCTAACATCTCATGGATGCATTTATTTCGAACTTTATCCATTCTCATCTTAGCACACAACCAACTTAGCATCTGTAATTCACCACACTTTCCCATAGAGCATGGCTAGCCTTATAGTTGTTTTGTAGAATTTCAACTGTTAGATTTAAAGGTACACAATAATCCAGAAACACTCATCAACTTATCCAATATATTTTAATTTTATGAGTAACAGATAAAGACATGCAACACGAAAAATCTTTAAAAAGTAGGACAAAACACAACACTAAGATATATGTTTTATGTATATAGAAATAGAATAATTCTAATTTTCCATGGCTATAACATGGAATGTGTAACTTTCATAATGATTATGATCAACCTTGTTGTATAGAAAAAGACACAAGGACATGACATATGCGTATGTGTGTTTGCATACATAGAAATATATTTATACACATAATTAGACGACTCATCTCCTAATCTCATGCCCAATAGTTCGGCAGAACAATAAAATGATCAGGTTGTCAAGCGTAAGAACACGAGTTTGAGTTTTAAGAGCAGTTGCTTTGTGCAAAAATAATGCCAAAATCTAGGGTTAAAGCCAGAGTGCCCTTGCCCTAGCTTGCATCACCTATTAGCCTTTCCTAATCGCCTTCCCCTCCCTCCCAACCATCCAATCTCAAAAGTACTCCATAAACAGAGATGCGCTTCCTTGAGTCCCATCCCAGGTCACGTCGGGGTGCGAAAGTGCCATTCCATCCTATCTACCCCTCCCAGCACCCTGTGTAAGCAGGAATAACACTTGGTAATGGCCTTTTATCTCTTAATCCCATTCTCGATTGTTTCATCTAACTTTGCGATATCTTTTGTATTTCTAAATAAGACCAAACACTTTATAAACTTTATATAAATCTTTTATTTTGAGTTTTCCTTAAAATTTTACTTTTTCTCCTAGTTAAAAGAAAATTCTATCTAACGTCCAAAGTTCATTGGTCATATGTATGCTTAGTGTCCAAGAAGTGTTCACTTCTAAGAAGGTGTTTTATCCATATTTAACTTTTTTTGGACACCAACACTTCCAGAAATGTGTTCAACACCTTGTGTACATATCCATAATTTAATAATAAATTTTATTACTTCAGATATTTGACTGAAACATGTAAGACACCCCCAAAACACATGATTTATACACATGTTAGTAGAAGCTATATAGTGTTATATCTTTTATTTTGTAAAAAAAAAAATTGACATTATACACATGGCTACCACAAGTCAAACATACAATGGGCATTTTTATGATATTTGTAAAGATAAAAAAAATAGAAAGAGACTAGTGTGTGTGTGTATATATATATATATATATATAAGAACCTTTATGATAATTATCAAATTTCATCTTTCACATCATGCAACCTTAGTGTTGAATTTAAAAAATTAATCAAATTTATATATATAAATATTTATACGTATATTAGTATATATCATTGTGTCCTCACCATGTTTGTATTCTACATTTTTTAGGATTAGTCGTGTCACATATCTGTGTCATGTCACACCATATCTATGTCTTGTGTCAATGTCAATGCCACTTAAGAGTGGTGGCCATTTGTTCATATAAAAAAATTGTTCTTAAATTATGGACATGCTCAAGGTGAGTCGGACACTTGACTGGGAATATCCGAGAAATGTTGGCATCCAACAAGAACATGGCTTCTCCTTACAAGTGTCCATGCTTCTTAGGTCTTCTCTATAAGTAATCAAGCCAAGAAACCAAAAATGTTAGGACTAGGAGCCTGTATTGTATTGACATAACCATGTTGACAAATCTTCTCGAGCTGTATTTTGTCCTTTCCTCTAGTTAGATGGTGCTCAAGTCATGTTCACTTCAGTATCGGTTCAACTTGTTCATCGTCTCTATTGCTAATTCTACAATGGGTCACATAAGGTAAAGGACCAGTTAAGGCTGGCTTGCACGCACACACATACATTCATAGCATGCATACAAAATTGATTTGATCATTTTACAATTGTTGGTGTGTGTATAAAAAGATACATTTCAAGTGTTTTAAAACCATGAGTTATAGTGCATGTGATTTCAAGGTTGAAAAAAGTTTTTAAAATTCTTGCATTTGTTTCTTAGGCACAGCTACTGGAGCTCGCTCGAGTGAGCTCTCTTCAATGCTCGAGCAACCTCTAAAGGATAGTTCGTTGTAGCTCGCTCGCCAATTGACTTAAGCGAGCACCAAGTTTGCTCCAGCAATGTCTACAGAACAGCTCACTCACCAGTTGGCTCAAGCGAGTACTAAGTTGGCTCGAGTGAACTCCAGTGAGTGCTCTAGTTTCCTCGAGCGAGCTGTGACACAGTGCTTTTTAATTTTCATATTTTTCATTGCATTTTTGGGGTTCTAACCTTAGATATAAAAGGTTTGTGAAATGTTTTGTTGAACGGTGACTTTTTGGCTGCATCCTTTAGGTTCTCCCTATCATACACAAGCCATAGAGTAGAACCCATTCTTCATTACATCTACACCATTCAAGGAGTTCACGATCAATGCAATCGAAGGAGTTCAAGACTGCATGGGCATTCGCAGTTGTGATCATGGATCATTCGAGGATTCGAGGCAGTTGTACATGGAAGAACGCTTGGGGATACGAGATTGAGAAAGGTATCAGAATAGAAAACAGACTTGAGGTACTAGGTTTTGTTTTTCCTTTTAGTGTCTATAACCTTTCAAGATTCTTCTAGTGGATTCGAAACATCTGGGTAAGAGCCCCAGGGTTTTCTGGCACAAATACAATTGATCTATGACAGTTTCCTTATCAACAAAAATCTTGTGTGCATCTTTCCATTGCTTTATTTATACTTTGATATTTCACGTATTGCAATTGCACACATTATAACTTGAAGTTGCACTTAATCAAAGAGGAATCATAATCACCGCGTATCAATTTGTAATCCGGAAAGAAATAATTTTTAAAATTGGTACTCAGACCTATTCACCCCCCCCCCCCCCCACCACCACCCACCCATTAATCAGTATAAAACAAGATTGGGAGAAGTACAAAAATAAAAGCATAGTTGTAAGTTGTAACAATAAAGAACCATCAGTAACTATAGCATTTATTAGAATCTTAAATCTAATAGCATATTGAACTCAAAAGTAAAATTAAAGTTAAACTTGCTATATATAATACTGAAACACATCAAACTCTACCATGCAATGAGTCTCTTGTGCATTCTAACTAGGTTGTAATTCAAAAGGTTGAATTTATTTATTAGAATCTAAGATTTTGAAGAAGAAGATAAACAACTTGGTACAACTAAGATTGTGTCATGGATGCTCACAAGACTGACAAGAGACTAGTTTCTTCCATGAACTTTTACTCTCTTGTTCAAAATGCATTTCTTTCATAAGTCTCGAATAAATATGCATTATGAATGTTTAAAATTCCTCGCATTTCTATACACAATATTTTAGAATTTCATAAAAGAAATTTAATTTAGCAAATCAAAACTTTGCAGCAAATATTCAATGAAATTATTTTTCCTTGACCAAAACAAGAAGACACAGAGAAAATAAAGATGAGAGAAATGTGGCCCATCCAAGAACAATCTAAGTACAAAGATCTGTAACCAATTTGCGCAATACCCTTGTTCATGTGTAATCTATAGGGCATATAATTAAAAGCAAACATATAACCCTATAAAAGAGACCTTTGTTTTAGCTAGCAATTTTGTTGAAAGCTTGTTTCACATGGAGAAGGCAGAAAACAACGTGAGACCCTTTTCCTGTGTAAAACTCTATCCAATGAGAAACCCCTCCCCAAGCACACAGGACGTTCATATATGCTCTACAGGCATACCTTGACAACCAACCCCCACCCTTTCCCCAATCAGACAGGTAAATATATATATATATATATAAGTACCAAACCCCTTCAAGTGATGTACACTTTTTTAATTTCAAAAATAGCCTTCTAAAATACCATGTTAGTCACTTCAATTATGATAATGTAGACTAAATCACTAAGGATAATAATGATAGTGATAATAACTACGTTACCATTTCAGTTAAGGAGACTAAATATAAAATTCTCCCACCATTACTACTTCAATTAATTAAGAAGACTAAATATAAAATTCCTTTATAGAAATTATGATTAAAACTTCAATGTAATAGAGTAATAAAGTTGCCAGTTCAATTAAGGAGACTAAATATAAAATTCTCCCACCATTACTATTTCAATTAAGTAAGGAGACTAGAACATAACATTCTTTTTTAGAAACTATAATTAAAACTTCAATGTAATAGAGTTATAAAATTAAAAAGAAAGATCAAATTATAAATTAAATCAAATTCTAAGATTCACAAACAAATTCAATTTACAAATCTTTTTTAGAAATTCTAATTCCATTCGAACTTCAATGCAATAGAATTATAAAATTAAAAGGAATGACCAATTATTGGTTAGAAATTTATTATTCGCAAACAGCAATTGAGTGCTGGATATACCAAATACACTAAATCCTCTAGGCTCTAGCTTCTCTATCTCAATCACAACTAGCTCAGCTTCATCTAGAATAAATCAATTACTCCAACCGAAATCCCATGTTCCACTTGCCTTCCCCTTTCAGAACTGCAAAAAGACTATCAATATGGAGGTTGTCACTTGTCACGAGCAAGCTTCATATAGTGTCTCAGATTCTCAACCCCATTGCAAATTTCCTCCACTACTTGGTCCAAGGAGATGCAAATTCTAAATATGTTTTTTTTAATATATTTTTGTCTATTGTATAATGAATTGTTTCAACTATACATTAATTTAATTGAATGCATAAACAAATTAGAATGATCTGTTGCATTAATCAATGAATTTTAATTTTAGAATTATTTTAGAACGTCGCTATTTAATATTTTAGGATGCAATTTGTATATTTTATTTTCTAGGAAAAATGAGAAATTAAAGGGTTCACTACAATGAGTAGTTCCCAGCAAGTTGATCAACTTTAGAAACAACCTGAGAATCCCAGAGAAGCAGGAAACCTCCAGCCACTCCAGTAGCACCCAAAGCTGTCCACTGCACATCTCTACCTCCCCGTATGTTTCTGATCACCACCCTGGAAACAGCCTCCATTTTTGTGTCTTGCAAGCACACTACTGCAGCTTTCCATTCCTTAAGGACTATCTTCACCACCTTCCTTCTGTCCAGATCATTAAGCCCCCATACATTCCAGGAAATAATTCTGAGCTTCATGGAGTCACCAGCTGATTAGGTTGTTATCCCTCAACCCAACCCAGCTCCAGTAGCCTACCCTTCTCATAATCGTTGGTCTGACTCAGCCAAGACAATGGTGGCTTGTCCAAATTAGCCAACAAATGGGTAGATGTTTTCATATACAATGTGGCTTCGGAAAATACAATACATGCAGTTATGGGATAATCACCCATCCATTGGCAGCAGAAACTGGTGATTTCCAGAAAATCCTAGGGTAGTTGTGTTGTCAACTGCCAAGACGTGGCACCACCACAATTTTTTAAATGTATCATGATGGCAATAAGTGGACATTGTCTTGGGCGTTTGCAAATGGCAATGCCAAGACAGTTTCCTTTACTTTTTCAAGAATGAACAAAAAAGGTTCATCGTTTTAGCCAGTAAACTGTATGATTTTGTGATAATGTTTACATTTTCTTTATGTGGCTTACATCCCTCAATTCACTGAGAATAAATAGACAACTTAATGCCTCAAGATTATATATTGTGTCATTTTCAAAGGATGGCGCTCATCCTTCATAAAATGACTTGTTTCAGGAAAAACATGATATTGAAAAACACAGGCCTCAGGGAAGGCAATAAACAAAAACAAAAACAAAAAAAAAAAAATTGAAGTAAAACCTTCTAAAAACAAGCAAAGAAATTCTTACACATTTATTGTGAGGTTAAATTTTGAATGATACCTCTAACATCCCTTTTGATAAAAGCGCAATCTCAGCATTATATGACTTTACTTTCTCTTCAATGGCTTCAATAGAAGCTTTCTCCTTAGCGCACCATATTGCCTTTTCCTCCTCCATTGCCAAAAGTGCATCAGTAAGTTGCTGTGGGATAAAAGATATAATCCAACAGTCAACACTCACCAAGAGATGGATTTGAAAGTAAATATTTTGTTTACAATATATCCCAACACAGTCACCATTGCCAACTCTTCCTTTTCTTCTACCAACATATTAATAGAGCTTTCCATTTTTTGATTAAAGGTCCTAGATTCTTCCAAACTTAATCTCTGAAACGACAGAAAAATATAAGATGGTGGTTAGAAAGATTGAAACAAGCCATGCAAGTCTTTTCAAGTTCAACAGAGACAATTAATTTAGAAAGAAAGCAGTGGAAACCACGAAATGTCTAGAGACTAGACAGAGAAAAGCTTACAAGGCCTGAAACCTCCTCCTGCAACATATTCAGTTCCGAGTTTGACATGTTCAACTTGTCAGACAGGGCCTGCAGTTCTGAACCCAAACTTCCATTTCTAGAAATGGTCTGTTCCTTTTCCTCAAGAGCAGCTGCTAATTCCTCTTCCAAAGAAGCAATAGTTGTCTCCATCTCAAACGCAAAAACTTCCAGCTTCTTGTAATCTTCCTTAACAATAGAAAAGGTAAAAACAAGTTTAGGAGTGAAGCCACCACTTGTTCATAACAACTTCAACCTTAAATCAGGCAAGAGAAAATAAGACAATCTAACTGTCAGGGTAATTCTTCAAAGGTAAGGAGACTGTTCAAATCTTCAGACAGAAATCTGACACTTCTATCAAAAACATATATCTATGTGCAAAGACAAAGTGTAGGATGGCATGAAGTCATACGAGACACAAAGACAAGCAGATCAGAGAAATGGAATGTGCATTAGCAACCAATATCAATATGCATAAAATTTTAAGTTGGACATGTTTCAAGGGAACAACTGGTGACTAATAATATACTGTGGTGATGGCTGACGTGACTGAACCACTTTAGAACTTACAATTAACAAACTATTGAAGAAAAAAAAAACTAAAAGAAGTAAAAATGTGTAGTATCGAGCTACAGTCACCACAGATTGCATGAACTCTATTAGATTCTAAACATCACAAAATAATCTTGTCAATGTAATAAATATGGTTAGAAAATTTAACATTTTTTTTTGGATAACTCGGTATCCAACCCTTCGGGCCGACTAATCCGAGGGACCAATGAGTAGGTAAATAGTGTAGATCAGTGCTATGTGGTCAATGTCCCAGAATAAAATGTGAGTATACTTTTTTCACTAGCCCAAAAATTTTGGAACTGCATATATTGCTTGTCTCTCTACGTGACACCTGACACAAATAAAAAACATGCCTAAAATTAAATAAAAGTGAGTCGGTTGAAAAACCTGCACTCATCTCATCCTTTTGATTTGTGTTTCATAAGAACTACCCAAGGAAGGACCCAATTCTTTTGAATTCAAGAAATTCAACTTCAAAGTGAGAGCCCTGCTTTCGACAGTTGCTAGTGTCAAATTTGGGCCATTAGTGTACTTCATGAGCGGCACATGACCATCAAATGTAAAATACACCTACAGCTCATATTGGACAGTCGCGACTATCTTTAGCATTGCCCTCAAAGTAAATACCTAAGAAGCATGGACAAGAGACAGGGATACAATACAGACACACGGATCAAAAAAGTAAAACACAGATACATCAGGGATACGTTGAATATATTATATATATATATATATTCATAAGACCATATAATAAAAACCTAACATTATTTCAATTAAAATTGGTATAAAAACACAAAAATTTCAAAAAATATTATTAAAATAACAAAGTCATTAAATAAAAATTCAAGAACTTCATTTAATCACTAACATCCATAATTCAAGTTCCAAAACAAATTTACTAACTACTATATAGAACATATACATGTGTGAGAGGGAAAATATCCAAAAGAAAAAAAAAACGTGTCCAAAGTGTGTCCCTAACTTGTTCATAATGTGTCTGGAACATATCCGAAATTCAGAAAGAAAAAAAAAATTGTTACTTTTTTTTTGCATGTCCGACACGTGCCAGGAACGCATCCGAGATTGTCTGTGTCCGACGCGGACACATGAGCCAAAATAGAGTTTCCGTGCTTTAAACTTAAATACCATAATGAAATTGGCAATGACAAAGAGAATTTGTATTTTCTTCATCGGAATGTAAAATTCCAAAATGGCGAGGGATAGTTGAAACTTTTTTCCCTCTATTTTTGGTTATGCATGGTAGCAAGGGTGATTCTAGCCTCATTAAGAGGTCTTCTTCTCAGTTGGGGGGAAGGCATCGTTAGGAAGTGATGCTGCACTTTTCGACTCGCAATAAGTATGGGCTCCGTGACCTGTAGAACACTCAGAAAGACGATCAGAGGACCACCAGATTGGCTCCGGCGGTAGCCGCTCCGATGCTTAAGTAAGTAAAAGGAATTGAAAGACTGTATTGAAAGCCAAAAGAATGAGCATGAGAATAAAGCGTACCTTTAGGGTTTAATTTATAGACCGTGGCCTTCCTAAGTTGATTAGGATTCGGAGCCATGAATATAGGGATTTGATCATTCGGAGATTGCAGTTACCTTGTGGAATATTGCATAGAGATAACCATAGATGGTAGTTTCCTCGTTGAAGACTGTTTCCTTGTTGAAGATTGCTTCCTTATTCCCTGCTCGGCATCCGCTAAGGCGGTGACGAGGTCTGGAGTGTTGGTCTGGATCCTGTAATCAGCTCTGAGACCCTTGTCCGGATATATGTGCTCTGAAGGCATATGTTTGGTCACTTCCGACCTTTTGTGCTGATCTGGATGCTCGAGCTCTTAGTCATTGGCTGAGCGAGAGCTGAGCTAGCCGATCATGAGTTGGATTTATGATCATACGTGTCGAGTGCTGATTGGCCTGCTCTTTTATGGTATATCAGTTACTCCCCCCCCCCAAGTCCTAGTTTGATGCTAACAAGCAACTAGGGCTAAGCCTTTTTTGGAGAGTCACGTGTCCTGCCCGTTCGCCTTCCAAGGCAACTGTTGGGGCGTCATTTATTGCGCAGCCGGAGATTAGGTCTTTTCAAGGTCATCATTGTACTGAGCCGACAGTTAGGTTTCTCGAAATCATCATTGTTCCGAACCGTCATGGCGTTTGGTGGGCCCCTTCTGATACTGTGCTTATAAATACGGGGTGAGATTTTGAAATGACCTTTTCCCCGTCATTTTCACTGTGCTAGAAGATCTCGCCCGCCATTGTTGGTTTGTGCGACCTTGAAGAACACCGATTTCCTGAGTTAGAACAGGTTCGACCGATCTTTTCTCTTCTCTTGCTTCTTTCTTCTTAAGTCCGGGAACAATGTCTGCTCCTTTTGAATCCCCAAATGTAAGTGAGGGAGTAGGAAATCCTTCCGAGATAGCTGTGCCGTCTCCTGTGGAAAACGTAGGTAGCCTTGCCCCCGTAGATATTGGGGAGGGGCCTGTTGAACCTCCCCCTAGTCCTGAGGTGAGGATAGTTGATGCCTTTGAAGAGCCCCAGGACAGGGCTGGGGAAACCTCTGGTAGGTCTTCCCATAGAGAAGAGGGTGAGAGTGCTGTTACTCAGAGCCTTCTGGACGAGTGAAGGGTAAAATACAATTTTCCCCCAAATGTGACCTGCAAAGTGCCAGGCCCCATGGATCGTCCCCAAAATGTTGAAGCCGGGGAGATTTGTGTTTATCTTGCCTGGTTCGAAATGGGCTTGAGACTCCCATTGCCGGATTTAGTCAGGCAATTCTTTTGTTGGTACAAGTTCTGCCCTGCCGACCTGAATCTCAATAGTTGGCGGCAACTTCTGGAGTTTGTAGTGTTGGGACACCAAAACGAGGTAGATGTGTCCATGGACCTGATCCGTAGTAATATGGATCTGAAGTTCAAGAAGGCAGAAGGCCTTTTCTACATGTCCTTTGAGAAGGGGTTCCGACCCCTGTCCTCTGTTCCCACTTCCAATAAAACGTGGAAGAAGTGGTACTTCTTCGTCGGAGGAGGATGGGAGCATGAAGACTTTCAGGACGGTGAGGCCTCGCTATTCCCTCGTGCTACGGGTCATAAGGGTGAGGCTTATTTCCTTAGGTTTGCTTTAGCTCTGTTATGCCTTCCGAACTGATAATCTGATATATCATTTCTTACTTATGTGCAGTCAGGAGTGCTTGGAAGAGGTCCGAGTTTACTGACGTGCTCCAAGATCAGTACCGAGTACTGCTTTCGACTTCTAACCGGGCTCATACTGTTATTATAACTCCGGAGAACTTGATGGCTGCTCGTACTGCAGAGCTCAAGAAGAGGCTGACGTCGAAGTGGGCAGCGGCGG
This sequence comes from Nyssa sinensis, assembly GCA_008638375.1. NCBI lineage: Eukaryota > Viridiplantae > Streptophyta > Magnoliopsida > Cornales > Nyssaceae > Nyssa > Nyssa sinensis. Next base: position 18,607,288 of record CM018051.1, on the reverse strand, counting down.
AGGCCCAAGTGGTGGGGGATGCTTCCTCCCGAGCTGAACCTGATACCCCTCTTGAAGTAAAAAGGAGGAGGTTGATTTCTGGCTCTCCCGAGCCAGCCCCTGCCGAGGCTGAAAAGGAGGCCGAACCTGCCGTTCCTGTTTCGGCCGTTCCTCCTGCCCCTTCCGGTTCGAACAGAAGGACTAGGAGGGGAAAAGCGCCTGTTGCACCGTCCGAGCCGTTTGATGAGCCGGACTATCAAATTGCCAAGAAGGCTTTTGATCAAATATGGGCTCAGGGCCCTCATCGATACAAAGGGGACAACCCCTCAAAGCTGATGACTGAGATGATGAATCTCCAGATGAGGGTAACTTCTGAAGCTTTTCTTGTCTTTTCTGTTTGTTTGTTCGTTCAATCTAACTTGTCTGTCTTGCCTTGTATAAAGCATGCATAGTTTGGCTGCTCTGATGGTGACTCCCATGAGCCTCGAGGAGGCTGAGAAACTGAAGGCCGAACTGGATGAAGTGAGGCTGGAGCTCGGAACGGCTCAATCCAAAGCTCATGCTGCTGAGGAGAGTCTGAAGGGGGCGAGTGCCAATCTGACCGTGGCCGAGTCTGAAAGGGACATATATGCTCGGCAGATTACAGGGCTTCAAGCGGAGTTGGTTGAACTCCGAAATACCTTCGATCAAAAGGTTCAGGAGGCAGTTGATCATGCCAAGATTGAGACTGAGATGGAATTGAAAGAGGAAGTTGAACAGATGGGTGATGACCTGATCCGGTTTGGTTTTGAAAGCTTCCGAACTAGATTTCAGGCTCAGTTCCCAGATTTTGACGTGTCGTCAATCGTTCCTCCTGAACCTGCCTCGTCTGGTCCTGACCCGTACAAGACGGCTGGGGCTACTGCCCTTAATTTGGAGGAGGACCCAGGCCCTTCTGACAAGGCTTGAGGCTTTATGGGCTTTTTTATTTTTCTTTGTTTTTTGCCATTTCCCTTTTGATGTAATGAATATACCCTTTTGATCGGTAAAATTGACTTTCCTTTGGATTCTTCTTGTGTTCTTTCCTTCTGTGAAATTTGTCGTAAGTGTAGCTATTCTGAGCCTCTTGCATGTTAGATCAACTGTCCAGCAGTCAATAATTGCTTTCTGAGCTTCGATACTTGTCATTGAATAGTGAATGTAGATTAACTTCAACTGTCTCATCGTAATAAGATAAGAAAGCAAACATAATCAGATAGACAGAGCCCAATAGAGTGGGAGTAAACTTCTGTAGAGTTCTGAAATAGACTGCTCTGAACCAAGGGCTTGTGAAGATAACCAGGCAGCTTGTGCTTATCATTATGATGCCCGGCATGCTGTCTTAGGATCAAGATATATCCGAGCTGTTTGGCCTTTGTCGTATGACTGGCCTGTCATAAAATAGATAAGACTGGGAGGTCTGTATACCGAATGGGAGGCTTGTACATTTGGACTTTAACTCCCTCTTCTTTGCTACTGTAGCTTTTTGTTCAGAGAGCTCTGTACCCTGTCGCTTGGTATATCGAAGAGGCACATTTAATGCACCGTTTATTTATTCGATTGTCGTTTGGGATTTCGAGCCCAATCTCTTTTTTACCGTTGCGACGGTTCAATTGGGTGGCTTTTGGACTTCAAGGGTCTATATATATGGAAACGAGGACATACGGTTGCGCTTAACCCTCTTGTTCCCAAATTGTTCCCTTGTAAGAGAGACTCTAGATGCTGCCAGAATTTTGCCATTCGCCCAGAGATGATGGACGATTCTTTGTCTGAGTTAGGAATGATTAAACTGTGGCCGAGAGTTATCCTCCCCTTTGATTCAGTTTCCAAGGAAGGATTAAAGGAGGCACAAGTCCTCTTGTCCACCTTGGCATCTGGTCGAGATTCTTCCGACTGGTGGGGGACTCCCCTTGATTCAACTGATGCCTGGAGCGTTGGTGATGAAGACGAAAGTGGGGTGCCTCCTCTTCTTCATGTCTTGGCAGAGACCCTTGCTCAAACCGGCTGGGGTGAGACAACTGGTGTGAAGAAGATGAGTGGAGGTCCCTTGAGACCCAGAGCCCTCATCATCCGTTGGTCATGAGATCAGTGATAGTGATGATGAAATGGCCTGGGTGCTCCTTGCTGCAGATTGGGGTTCAGGATTCCTTCCTTTCAAATGAAGCCGGAAGCGGCGGTAATGGAAGTTTGGATCCTGTGCCCCTTTATCATCCGAGGCAAAAAGCCATGATGTTGCAGATTGTAGCTTTTGTAGTAGCTTCTGTAATAGCCTATGTAATGATGTCTTTATTGTAGCCTCTGTTTTATTTCCAGTCTTTGTTGTACTGATGTAAATCTTCTGAATCATCAATGAAATTGAGTTCCTTCTTCTCAAATCTGATGTTCTTTTCTGTTTGAATGTGCTTTTCTGAGTTAGATCACCCTTTTGTGCACTTCTGATAAATAACTCCTCTGTATGTCTCAAGAATAGATCAAAGAAACTTTGCACAAAACTTGAAGTTTTGAAACAGTATTCTTTAAATTTGTTCGGCACTTGTACTGTTTGTTGCTCGTTGGTAGATAAGCAAAATAAGCTAAGTGTCAGCTTTGAGGAGTTCAGATCTGGGAGACTTGTGTGAGTTTTGGTCGAAGATGCTTAGAACTTCTGCCTTTGGATGGACTAGATCACAGAGTCTGCTAATTGAAGATGGGCCAGGCTCGGAAGACCTGTACATTAGGGTGGTATAGGCTCTGGAGGCCTGTGCATTAGGGCGGTCCAGGCTCTGGAGGCCTGTGCATTAGAAGATGGACTAAGTACTGAGACTTGTACGTTATGGACCAGGCTCTGGAGGCCTGTGCATTTATAGATGGACCAAGTACTGAGACTTGTACGTTATGGACCAGGCTCTGGAGGCCTGTGCATTTATAGATGGACCAAGTACTGAGACTTGTACGTTATGGACCAGGCTCTGAAGGCCTGTGCATTTATAGATGGACCAAGTACTGAGACTTGTACATTATGGACCAGGCTCTGGAGGCCTGTGCATTTATAGATGAATATTCTATGGAAGTAAAAGAAACATCTCTATTGATAATACTTCCGTAAGTGTTCCACGTTCCATGGCCTAGGAACAGGCTTCCCAGTCATGTCTTGTAGCCAGTAGGTGGTAGGCCGAACAACCTTTGTTACTTTGTAGGGGCCTTCCCAGTTTGGTGACAACTTTCCCATGGTGGGATCCTTGGTGTTTTGAAAGACTCTTCTTAAGACAAAGTCTCCGACTTGAAAGCTGACCGTCTTGAGTCCTACCTTGGATTTGTTGACCATTCTCTGTTGATAGGCTTCCATCCTGATGCTGGCTTGATCCCTTCTCTCTTCAAGTAAATCCAAGTTTTCCATCAACTGCTGATCATTGGATTCTTGCTCAAAGGCTTCAGTCCTCAGGGTTGGCATACCGATCTCAACCGGAATTACCGCTTCTGTCCCATAGGCTAGTGAGAAGGGCGTTTCAGAGGTGGGTATTCTTCTGGTTGTTCTGTAGGCCCAAAGAACTCCAGGGAGTTCCTCTGCCCACTTTCCTTTGGCCTGTTCCAACATTTTCTTTAACCCGTCAAGAATTGTTCGGTTGGTGACCTCTGCTTGCCCATTTGCCTGTGGGTGGCCTGGAGAGGCAAAGTGTTGCCTAATGTTGAGATTTTCACAGAATTTCTTGAAGCCTTTACCAGTGAATTGTGTCCCATTGTCGGAGATAATCACACGTGGTATGCCGAACCTGCACACAATGTTCTTCCAGGTGAAGCTCTCGACTTCCTTTTCTGTGATATGTGTTAAAGGCTCAGCTTCGGCCCATTTAGAGAAGTAGTCGATGGCCACCAATAGATATTTCCTGTTCGGAGGTGCCTTTGGTAATGGACCCACGATGTCCATCCCCCATTGAGCAAAGGGCCAAGGACTAGAAATCGGGATGAGCTCGTGATGAGGCTGATGTTGATATGGGGCAAATCTTTGGCATTTGTCGCACTTCTGAACATACTCCTTAGCCTGTTTTAGCATGCTAGGCCAGTAATAGCCCTAAGATAGAGCTCGGTGAGCTATAGTTCTGCCCCCATTATGATTCCCACAAATTCCCTCATGTATTTCAGCCAAGACATATTGTGATTCTTCTGGAGTTAAGCATTTTAACAGAGGTTGAGAATACAACCTTCTGTACAGCTTGTTGTTCAGGATTAGGTACCGAGCCGCTCTGATTCGGATTCTCCTGGCTTTGTTTTTGTCTTCGGGGAGGAGCCCGGATTGCAAGTACTGGAGGACTGGAGTCATCCAGCTCTGGGGCTGTTCAGTAATTTGAGCAACTTGGGCTTCCTCTATGCTAGGTCCTGGCTGATAAGAGATTTTTACTGTAGAGTTTGCTTCAGACTTTACGCGGGACGCCATGTTAGCCAAAGCATCTCCTCTGCAGTTCTGGCTTCTTTCAATTTTCTGGATAGTAAATGTCTGGAAGGAATGCCTCAAGTGATTCACCAGTTCGGAGTACCGGAACATCCTATCATCTTTAATGGCAAATTCTCCCAAGACTTGGCTTACCACCAGCTGGGAGTCTGAGAAGACATTGAGGTTCTGAGCCTCGCATTCCAAGGCAAGCTTCATGCCTAAGATTAGGGCTTCATATTCTGCTTCATTGTTAGAAGCTTTGAATCCCAGGCTGACTGCTTTCTCTGACATGAGCCCATCAGGGGACTGTAGTACCAAACCTACTCCCGAACCTTGATCGGTTGACGATCCATCGATGTATAGCAGCCAGGTTCTCGAGGTTTCGGTGAGTTGTGCTTTGTTTTGAAGTGCTGGGGTGAACTCGGCAACAAAATCAGCTAAGGCCTGCCCTTTGATGGAGTTTCGGGGTACATATGATATGTCGAATTCCCCCAGCTCCACAGACCACTTCACCAATCTTCCCGATACCTCAGGCTTCCTCAGTATTGACTTCAGAGGATAGGCACTTGGGATCTCGATTGGATGGGCTTGGAAATAAGGTCGGAGCTTCCGAGCTGATATGACCAAGGCATAGGCCAGCTTTTCTACTTCTGGATATCTCTTTTCCGTGTCAAGTAGTGCCTTACTGACGTAGAATATAGGCCTCTGCACTCCTCTGTCTTGTCTGATTAATGCGGAGCTGACCACGTTCTCAGAAACTGCAAGGTACAAGAGTAGCTTTTCTCCTTGTACTGGTTTTGATAGGAGCTCTAGAGAGGCCAGATACTCCTTTAGTTTTTGAAAGGATTTCTCACATTCTTCCGTCCACTGCAAAGCTTTGCTGCCCTTCAGAGCTTTGAAGAAAGGTAGGCAGCGATCAGTGGATTTGGAGATAAATCTGCTCAGTGCCGCAATTCTGCCATTCAGTGCCTGAATTTCCTTCCTGGTTCTTGGTGTCTTCAGTCCAATCAGGGCTTGGATCTGAGTGGGGTCTGCTTCGATACCCCTCTGAGAGACGATGTATCCCAAGAATTTTCCCTTCGTAATCCCGAAGGTACATTTCGAGGGGTTGAGCTTCATCCTGTGCTGTCTGAGGATATCGAAGGTCTAGGCTAAGTGCTGGAGGTGACTACCTTTCTGCAGACTCTTCACCAGCATGTCATCGATGTATACCTCCATGGTGCTGCCGAGCAGTGGGCTGAACATCTTGTTCACCAACCGCTGATAAGTGGCTCCAGCGTTCTTCAAACCGAAAGGCATTACTCTGTAGCAGTAGAGCCCTCGTTCGGTTATGAAAGCTGTCTTCTCTTGGTCTGGAGGGTACATCTGGATCTGGTTGTACTCAGAGTAGGCATCCATGAAGCTCATAAGCTCATGTCTCGCGGTGGTGTCAACCAGTTGGTCTATCCTCGGCAGTGGAAAGTTGTCCTTGGGGCAGGCTTTGTTGAGGTCTGTATAATCAACGCAGACTCTCCACTTGCCGTTTTTCTTCTTGACAAGCACGGTGTTGGCTAGCCAGTCGGGATAGAACACTTCTCGTATCATCCTGGCTTCAAGCAGCCTCTGGACTTCTTCATTTATAATCCGATGCCGTTCAGGAGCAATCGGTCTTCTCTTCTGTCTGACTGGTGGATGATCTGGATCGACCATCAGCTTGTGAGTGATGAGGCTAGGGTCTATACCCTCCATGTCCCTGGTTTCCCAAGCAAATATAGAGAGGTTGTTTTTCAGAAACCTGATTATATTTTCCTGCTCGATGTGCGTCAGATCTGGGCCGATATACAAATAACGCCCCTCTGCTTCTAGACCGACCAATACTTTGATGGGCTCGCCAACAGGTTTGGCTCGGCTGTCGCGTCCCCTTGGGCTCAGGGGTTCTTCGATGCTGGATGGGCAAACTTCCACCTCGGGAGTGTGGGTGAGAACTGGATCTGCACAGTCCCGAGTGTACTGTAATTGCTATTTAGGAGCCTTCTCCTTGAGGGCAATAGCATGGCACTCCCGGGAGGTTGGCTGACACCCTCTGACCGAGTGAACGTTCTGGTTGTGGACGTATTTCAGACACTAATGGAGAGTCGAGGTGACTGCCCCTATCTGGTGCAACCAGGGTCTCCCGATTATGACGTTGTAGGGAGATCTCATGTTTAACACCATGTACTCCGAGATGGTGGTCTTCTGCCCTTCACCTTCTCCTATAGTGGTAGGAAGGTCGACTCTCCCCAATGGGGTGCTGAGATTGCCATCAAAAGCTGCCATCACGGCAGTAGTGGGCTTGACGTTGTCATGGTCCATCCCCATCTGTTTAAGTGGCTCATAGAATAGTATGTTGGCGGAGCTGCCAGTATCGACCAGGACTCTCCTGATCTCGCAGTTGGCGATTTTGAGTGTGATAACAAGGGCATCACTGTGAGGGCAGTGTACCCCTGCTAGATCTTGTTCAGTGAATTGGATCTCCGGTGCTGGCTTGAGCCTCTTTTCTACGTTGGAGATCTGTAATACGTTCAGGGCAGCTCTGGCCTCCTGAGCATATCTCTTTCTTGCCCTGTTGGACATTCCTGTGATAGGGGAGTCGGCATGGAGGACGTAGATGACATGGTTGTTCTGCCTCTGAGGCTCATTTCGTCCTTCCCTCTGCTCCTGCCTCTGTTCGGGCCTCTGGTCTGGCCGTTGTTGAGGCTTGTCTTCTTGGGGGTTTGCCTTCCGTCCTGCTTGACGAACTCCCGAAGACGCCCCTTCTTTATAAGCTGCTCTATCTCATATCGGAGGGTCCTGCATGTGTTAGTTGTATGTCCATGATCTTTATGGAAATTACAATACTTACTTTGGTCCCGAAGGCTGGGATCTCCTTTGATTGGTTCCGGCCACCACAGGTTCTCCCGATCTCGGATCTGCCGGAGTACCTGGTTCGGTGTGGTGTTTAAAGGAGTGAAGTTGGTGAACTCCCTTGGCCCGGAATTGTACACAGCTCTGGGTGCTGTTCTCTTCTCCGGGCTCCTGGCCCTCTTTTTGTTGGAGTCTCTTCTATGGTCCTTCTTGTGATCCTCCCTTTTTGGATTATCCCTCTGGGTCTGGTCTTTGCCCTTCTGGGATGTACGGTTGGCTTCTTCCAGGTTGATGTACTTTCTGGCCCGATCCAATAATGCCGCCATGTCGGCTGGGGGGCTCTTGGTTAAGGAGTCTCTGAAACCACCTTGGGCAAGCCCGGCAGTTAGGGCTGCTACAAGGAACTTCGGGCTGCAGTCAGTGATCTCCGTGAGTTCGGTATTGAAGCGCGCAATGTAGGCTCTGAGAGATTCCTCCTTAGTCTGCTTGACATTTAACAGGAATTCTGGTCCCCTTCTGAGCCTCCTGCTGGTCATAAACCTGTCCAAGAACTGTCTACCGAGCTCATAGAAGCTGGTAATTGAGTTCGGAGAGAGGTTGTGGAACCACTTCAGAGCAGTTCCCTTCAAGCTAGTGATGAAAGTTCGGCACATGAAAGCATCAGAGGCTCCGTGAAGGGCCATCGTATGCTGGTAGTGCGAGAGATGATCTCCTGTATCTCCAGATCCATCATACAGGGTGAACTTGGGCACCATGAACTTTCTGGGCCTCTCTTCTGACATGATGGCGTGAGTGAACGGGGCGGCTAGTCTTCCGAGCAACCTGGCCAACTCGTCTTGCTCTGGGGGGTTCTGAGGTCCTCTCAAGGCGATTGTTCGGTCCATAGACTCGGCAATTTCCTCTACCCTCCGCGGGTCCCTGAGTCTGACATCTTGCGAACCCTGCCTGACAGCCTCGGCTTCAGGGTAGTAGGGTTGAGTACGCCCTTCGGACGGAGGAGGGTTCCGAACCGGAGGGATTGGTGCTGCATGATGAGGCTCCTGCGGTACCGGATGTGCTCCCGAGGCCCTTGGAGTTGGGGCTCGAGTAGTGCTCCGGTAATGGACGTCAGGAACGAAGGCTGATGTTCCCCAGCCTGGAACTGCTGACGGTTGTGGATCCCTGCCAACGCGGGCAACACCCTGGGGGTGCCCGGGCTGGCTATTTGGAGCCTGCTCATGAAGTTCTTCATTCTCCGTGGCAACAGGAGGTTGTGTTTCTGCAGCGAAGTTGACCGGCGGGTTAGGAGAACCCGCTGCTTGGTTTTGTGTGAGTGTTGCCAGCGTTCTAGTGATGGCAAGCAACTGTTCCTGCACCAGTTCATTGTGTCGTTTGATCGATTCGATCTCTTGTCGCATGGGATTAACCGCTGGTCCCCTTGTACGAGGAGCAGGCGGCTGACGTTGAGAGTTTTGCGAATTCTGAGTATTCTGTCACGATCGGAGATTTGGTGCCATGGTTTTCCGGTGAGGAGAGAGATGAGTTTATGAATAGAGCACTTTGGAGATTAGTCGTTCCCACAGACGGCGCCAAATTGATGCTGCACTTTTCGACTCGCAATAAGTATGGGCTCCGTGACCTGTAGAACACTCAGAAAGACGATCAGAGGACCACCAGATTGGCTCCGGCGGTAGCCGCTCCGATGCTTAAGTAAGTAAAAGGAATTGAAAGACTGTATTGAAAGCCAAAAGAATGAGCATGAGAATAAAGCGTACCTTTAGGGTTTAATTTATAGACCGTGGCCTTCCTAAGTTGATTAGGATTCGGAGCCATGAATATAGGGATTTGATCATTCGGAGATTGCAGTTACCTTGTGGAATATTGCATAGAGATAACCATAGATGGTAGTTTCCTCGTTGAAGACTGTTTCCTTGTTGAAGATTGCTTCCTTATTCCCTGCTCGGCATCCGCTAAGGCGATGACGAGGTCTGGAGTGTTGGTCTGGATCCTGTAATCAGCTCTGAGACCCTTGTCCGGATATATGTGCTCTGAAGGCATATGTTTGGTCACTTCTGACCTTTTGTGCTGATCTGGATGCTCGAGCTCTTAGTCATTGGCTGAGCGAGAGCTGAGCTAGCCGATCATGAGTTGGATTTATGATCATACGTGTCGAGTGCTGATTGGCCTGCTCTTTTATGGTATATCAGGAAGGATGTTCGTTTGGCATGGATAATGGCATTGTTATACTTGATTTGATGCCTTTGGAGAGAAAGAATGCTAGAAATATTAAGTTAATGGGCATTCTTCTAATTTTCCAATTATTTATAAGTAAAGACGGTGTAGGAATAAGGAGTTAATTATTCCAGCCTATTCTATCAACCTCTCTCTCTTCTTCTTCTCCTTCTTCTTCATTCATCTTAAGCCCTAAAAATATATTCCAACTTGGTATTAGAGAAACAATTAAGGCCGGATCTTCGCAAGAACACACGTAGAGACATTAGAGAGAAAAAGGGGTTCAACAGAGGTGTTGACATCATCGTACGGGCAATGATGTCATCGTACTGACGTCAGCATCTTCTCAGGTTAAGAACAACATGGCTGGAATCGCCTCTTCAAGGGAAGTCTATGGTGATTTTTTAAGTTCATCTGATTGGATTTTTTATTTTTCAAATTTTTTTTGGAAAAAAAAGGGGTGTATTTTTTCAATCTGTGCATTGGGTGTTTTTTGGTGGACTTTGATGCTTCGAATCACACTCCAAAGGTGCGTCTAGGCTTGAGAAGTTTCGATTGATGAAACCCATGGCCATTTGGTTTGTTTTTTTATGAATATAAGCCTCCTAAAGTGTTCAGCTATACACTAGAGTGGTCAGATGTGCTATTCTCTTATGTGGTAAACTGTTTTTGGAGTTTTATTTGCCTCCTCTGATACTTCCTTTGTTGATTAGCTTTGTTTACCATTCTTTTTGGGGTTGTTTGTGATAATTTGGCTGATTTTTTTTATTTAAGAAGATTCTAAACCTGTTGTGGCAATTTGTCTGAGACTAGTCAAGTTTCCAGTGGCTCTAGTAGTGGTGTCTTGGGTCAGTTTAACACCCAAAATGAAAGCCTTATGCTACAAATTACAACAATTAAGCTTGATGGTAGTAATTATCTTGCCTAGTCTCGTTTGGCTTTATTGTTCATTAAAAGCAAAGGGATGATGGCTTACCTTGACGATATCGTTGTGGAACCTAGTGTCACAGATCCGTCGTTTGCTAAATGGGATGTAGCGAACCCAACGGTTATGTCGTGGCTTCTTCATTCCATGCAACTTGAGATCAGTAATGGGTATTTGTTCTTGAGGACAGCCAAGGAAATATGAGATTCTGTGGCTCAGACGTATTCCCATATGGGTAATGCCACTCAGATTTATGAATTGAAGCGCAAAATTCATGAGCATAAACAAAGTGATACGACTCTAGCTATGTATTATAATATTCTGCTAGGACTGTGGCATAAGTTAGATCGATATCAAGTATTCCAAGCTGATTGCCCTAGTGATTCTCATAAGTTTAAGAAGATGGTGGAATAGGAGCGCATTTTTTAGTTCTTAGCTAATTTAAATATAAAGTATGACTCAATACAAGTTTCGATCTTGGGACGTGACCATCTACCCTCTCTTAATTAGGTGTTTGCTTAAGTTCAAGGCAAGGACAATAGAAGAAATGTTATGCTTCAGTCGTTGACTCAAGAGCGATCTACTCTTACCTCTGCCTCTCAACGAGAAGGCAAAGGGATTAGCAGAGGTCGTGATGGTGGTCGAGTTCTTGGCTCCATAACTGATTATAAGGATAAGCTTGTGTGTGATCATTGTGGCAAGTTGAGACACACTAAAGAAAGTTGCTGGAAATTATATGGTCGCCCTATCTAGGGTAGAAGGGGTTGCCTTGGAGGGGCATTGAAGTCCCATGATCTATCTTACCTCAGTTGGTCTTTCGATGACTTCTTCAACTTTAGTTCCAGACACTCCAGTTCTTTCTCGAGCAAAGATCGAGTACCTCAGACGTCTGATATCTCAACCAGAGCCCTCTTCTACTGCCATTGCTTCTTCTACATTTTCTCAGTCAGATATCCGTACCATGGCATATATAGTGCCTCTCTTTTATCTAGCAGTCCCTCTTGGATCATTGATTTAGAAGCATTTGATTATATGATTGACCTAACAAATTTGTTCTCTTCTTATGATACTTGTTTAGGTATAGACGAAGTTAGGATAGCAGATGGATCTTTATCCTCTATTTCTAGTAAAGTTTCCATTTTAGTTTCTCCATCACTATCTGTGTCATCTGTCCTACATCTTCCTAATTTTTCCACTAACCTTTTATCAGTTAGTAGTATCACTAAGTCCTTGAATTGTAGTGCAACTTTTTTTCCTACCCGTTGTATTTTTCATGACTTGGACATGAGGAAAACGAATGATAGTGGTAGCAAGAAGAGTGGAAAGACATTTCATTAAAGAAAAGCTGAGGACCAACTAGTTGATGTCTTCACTAGAGTGTCAAGTAAGGTGTTTCATAGTTTTTTGGGCAAGCTAGGCATTGTTGAGAATAGTTTTGATGAAGTATTCATTTTGGATTTTAAACTAATTATATACCTTCAAGCATTGATTCCTAAGTTTGTCTACATAACTGTATGCCATACACTCGTTGCTAATTGTTACTGTTAGAACAATTTGTGTTTAGATTTGACAGGATAAAAGGATATGTTAAAGACCCAAAAAGCTGAGGCTATCGGCTGATTGGGTACATCTTCCTAATTTTTCCACTAACCTTTTATCAGTTAGTAGTATCACTAAGTCCTTGAATTTTAGTGCAACTTTCTTTCCTACCCGTTGTATTTTTCATGACTTGGACATGAGGAAAACGAATGATAGTGGTAGCAAGAAGAGTGGAAAGACATTTCATTAAAGAAAAGCTGAGGACCAACTAGTTGATGTCTTCACTAGAGTGTCAAGTAAGGTGTTTCATAGTTTTTTGGGCAAGCTAGGCATTGTTGAGAATAGTTTTGATGAAGTATTCATTTTGGATTTTAAACTAATTATATACCTTCAAGCATTGATTCCTAAGTTTGTCTACACAATTGTATGCCATACACTCGTTGCTAATTGTTACTGTTAGAACAATTTGTGTTTAGATTTGACAGGATAAAAGGAATGTTAAACTGTATGCCATACACTCGTTGCTAATTGTTACAGTTAGAACAATTTGTGTTTAGATTTGACAGGATAAAAGGATATGTTAAAGAACCAAAAAGCTGAGGCTATCGGCTGATCGGGTACCACTACCGGTTGACCGAGAATGGGGATGTCTGGTATGTCAACATATCAGAGGGTACCGGCTGACCGGGTACCACTACCTGATGATCGGAAATACTATTCAGATGGTCCAGAAGATATCGGCTGACGGGGTATGCATGATTCAGGAAGTCCAGAGGATCCCGGTTGACCTAGAGCTTCTATCGGCTGACCGGGAGCTACCATCTGAAGATTTTTTTAGGGCAAGTTCGGGCAATACCGGCTGACCGGAAAGGGGTCAATCATGCCTTTTTGAGATACGCACGATTCCTTTTTGGTCCTATTTTCAGCCATCCTATAAATATCATACAAGGATGACCTCTAGGGCTATCAAGCGTTGCTACAAACGTGTGAAGAAGTTTATTGTGCGGATTCAACTTTTGATTCAAGAGCTTGTTAAGGGGTTATTAAATTGTTGATTTGATACCCCTTGTGTGAAGAAGAAACTGTCTCCAGTATTTCTATTGTATTCATTCTGTGAGAAAAGAGATGTCTTTCTTCGATTTATGATTTGATTCTTTGAGTGGTGATTGTTTGCCTTGAGACAAATCAATCATTGTAGAGAGTGAAATATTGAAGAAGAGTTGCTACGTGAGTTGATTGTAATGTGATGAAGTCATCACCCCAAGATAACTTGAGTGGATTCCCGGCAAGATCTAGGACCGTTGCCGAAGAGTGGACGTAGGCTAATTTCATAGCCGAACCACTATAAATTCTTTGTGCACTCTTTACTTTTATTCTTGCAATTTCTTACTTTGATTGATTTATTGTGCTAACACATTGAGGGGAAAAGATTTTATTAAATTAACAGAAAAAATTTTAAACAACCTATTCACCCCCCCTCTAGGTTGCCTTTTCAGGCATGTGTAATATTTATGCACCAGCTTCAGGGGGAGTGTTAGAAATATAAAGTCAAGGGTCATTCTTGTAATTTTCCAATTATGTAATACAAGTAAAGAGGGTGTAGGAATAAGGAGTTAATTATTCCACCTTATTCTACCAATATCTCTTCTTCTTCTTCTTCCTCTTCTTCTTCTTCTCCGTTCATTCATCCTAAACCCTAAAAATATATTTCAACTAAGAAATAAGTGTATTTTTTAGGGTGTGGAACAACCCCCTTTTGTTTTTAAAGATCATTTTTAACATTTATTTCATTTTTCGATTAAAGAGGCAACTCCTATAAGTGCAGTCTCTCTTCCCAATTTTTTGGGGAATCTTAAGCATTAATTGTTGTGCTCGATCCTTTTTGTACATGTGGGTTCGCCCCTCTTGGGCATCTTAATACAAATTCACATTTACGATTTACCTATCAAAACAAATGTAAAATTCCGAGAGGGAAAGATCGATAACTTCATTCTCATTTTAATTTCTTTAGTGCAGGTTTTACTCTAAAGGTAGAGTTGGCTACCTTAGATGTGTAAGATATATTATGTAATTCTTATGAAAGAAGTTAAATCCATTTAAATAACAACATAGAACATAATGTTAAAAATGATATATGCACTTTCCAAAAAACTCATGAACATGAAAACAAAAATCTAAGTAAGAATATCTTTTTGATTAAAAAAATAATAACAATGCCAAAGTAGCAGCATCGCATAAATTAAATATTATGTGCAATCCATATCCATGAGAAGAAATCCATTTTGAATGAAAATACTTGCTTAAAAAAAAAACATAGTTCAAAATATTATCTTTAGAGGGGGCACCCTCATTCAACCTTTGTTTGCATTGAATTTTTCCCTTTAAGCTGCAAACTCATGTCACACCGCTTAATAGAAGGTAATATGTGGGTCCTACCAACAAAAACATAGTACTAAATGCGTTTGCATTTTGATAGAGGTACACATGCAGATCAAAGACCATTTTTCTCCCACATACTAAATAAGTGAACAAATCAAACTGCTTAACAAATTATAAACCAGGCCTCTAGCCTAATGCAAAGCCATCTATGATCTAACACAATTTTGCCATTGGGACCCATATGCAGCTATTTTCACATAATCCTCCCTCCCTCACTCTGTCCATTAAAGATATCCAATGCAGAAAGATATTTAAAACATTATTTTGAATATCTATATCAAGCGCTCTTATCATCACCTGCATTGTCTGTTCAACAGAAACAGCAAGACCCTTCGCCCTTTTTTGGTCAAACACATTCGAACTCCTGTCAATAACTGAATCACGCCTTCTCCCAGCAAGTGAGTCGCGTTTGCTAATATCACGTTCAAGAAAAGCCTTCTGGCCACGCAAGCGTTTTATTTCTCTCTCTGCACATGCTTTTTCACCCTACAAATCAAAAAAGGTATCAGTCATGAGATACAAATTTTAGGGTACAAGAATCTAATATCAACAAACGGTATAAAACCTCAAGTTTGGTTTTCTCCTGGATGGCATTCCTAAGCTTGAACTCAGTTTCCCTCAATTTTGTTTTTGTTTTCTCTAGATCCTTTCTTATATTTTCCTTTTCCTTAGACAAGGAAGAATTTGATAAACATGATATTTCCTTTTCAAGAGTTCGAATTTGAGAAAAAAATTCAGCCTTTTCCAATTCATGTTGTTCTGAAAGTTCCTGCAAGAAAACTAAACATGTCAAAGAAAAGCATATACTAATAAATACCAGAAAGATGAAAGTAAAAGTAGCTTACAGTTAATGCCTTCTCAGAATTTTGAACATTTTCACTGAATTCTTGTATCTGATTGTGAAGATCCACAGATTGATTGTACAAAAGAAACTGATTTCAACCATTATTACACAGAAAACTATCAAAAATGGTCAGAATGAATACAATCTCAAATATTTAGTGGTAGACATGACCACACCTTCTCATGCTCGAGTTCAGTAATTTTGTGGCTCATGCAATGGTGTAATTTCTCATGGCTACTAATTATTGATCTCAGTTGCAGAGAATTCTGATTTGTAAAAGACTTAAGATCCTGCATTGCATTGGAAGGAATAGAACATGGAGGATGAAAGCTTAACACATATAATGAAAAAATATATATATTCCACAAACTAAATGCAAAACTTAAGAAAAGTCACTCAAAGATGCTTAAAGAGTACTCACAACGAAGAGGTTCAATAGAGCAGATAAACTCTGAAAAAGTTCAACCACAACTGTAGAAACACCCTCAACAAGATCTTTTGAGGTTTGAACTTCCGACACTATTTCTTGAACTTCCATTAATAGCATGGTCAAGGAGTCGAAATTTCCCTCCTAAAAGAAGTGAGCAAAACACGAGTTTCAGACATGAAAATTTATACGACAGACATACTACAATTTCTTAGGAGTTAGAATGATGCATGATCACTAGTTTCATCACAAAAATTGATTAAAAAAACAGAAGATACATACATCAATTGTTCTGACAGATTCCACAGAAGTGAATTGTTCACGAGCCATCGTGGCTTCATCCCGTGCATTTAAAAGCTCTCCATATAGCTAAGAAAAACACAAAATACATTGATCGAAGTATTGCAGATAAGATAAACGATAGAGATGAAGCGTAGAAACAGGTTACACCAACAAAGTGAGAATGGTCAAATTCATGTGCATTTTCCTAAAATAAACAGTGAAAATAAAAGATAGGGGTGAAGCTTAGAAACAGGTTACACCAACAAAGTGAGAAGGGTTAAATTCATGTGATTTTTCCTAAAATAAACAGTGAAGCAGGAAGGCACATGCCCACAAACCCTTACAGATGGGCATCTGCAAATTTAGGGAGAGAGACAGTCAAACAGACAACAGAGAGAGAGAGAAAATTACAATCCAAAATTTGGTACAGAACTAATTACAAAGTTTATTTGCCCAGTGAAAATTGAACAAATTCTAGACAAATCAAACACGTTGACATCTGTATCATGCTACCCCTCAATAAAAAAAGGAAAAATAAAAAGTTTCTGAACACGATATTAGCAGTTAACGGCAGAAAATTTACCAAGAGAATAATTAAAGAGGAGCACAGGAAAGCCTTACAATTTGACATAATTCCAAATTCATTTTAATTTCGATCCATTTTAGGAATATTACTTCCTTGATAGAATAAATAGGATGAAGTGAAATCCCTAATAAAAAATTTTAACATTCAAACAAAAAGGAACCATACCTAATAATTAAACTGTAATTAAAACCTCAAAGTAAGAGAGTATCATCCCAAAGAAACAAAAGAGGAAGGCAAAGGAAACAGAACAGCTTCATAAAACGAGAATGTCACAGAATGTCAAATATGCTTTTCTTGGCAACAGTCAACCCAAGCATACAGGAAAATAACATAAATTTTCTTTTAAAATAAAAGAAACAAATGCAAGTACCTTAAAAAAACAGCACAATATTAAAAGCAATTACGAGAACATGAAGTCCCTTTAATTTCTAGTCAGAAAAAGAATTTCTGCCCATTATTCCAGTCTTACAAAACCCAGAGCAGAAAACAAATTTAACTTACCCTATAGATTGCCTTCAGAATCTGAGAATAAGATAATCAATAAAACAGAATCTGAATATATATATTTATTTGAAAAAATCTGGCTGTTGAAGAAAGTGATTGCACAAGTACAGGGAAGACTTTTGATCTCGTAGATGAAGTGAGTAAGTCCTGGAAAAACTTAATATTTAATAATTTTTTTACTTAATTTTTTAAAATTTTCCAACATTAGTAATTGTTAAAGGGTTAATGATATAATCCTTTAATACCTAAAATATATGTACAAGATTAGTATTATATTGTTAATGTAATGGACTATAGAATTAAAGGTAAAAATACATATTTAACCCTTATTTATGTTAATATAGTTAAATTTTATATATGGATATATTGTATTAATTAGTGTTCTTTAATTTCTCATTAGTGTGCACTTTTTTACCTTACATACCACATAGTTGTCAAATATATATTTTATTTGCAAAATATTGACTCAGAATGATGCATTAGCATCCCAATTAATACTTCAAAAAATTTCATTTAAAATTTTCATGATTTAATATTAATATCCATCATCTTTTAAAAAAAAATTCCAATATCGAAATGTAGTTATGATATATCCATCGATATATCCGTATTTTTTAACTCGCAATATATCCTTTTTTATCGATATTATAGTCCTTGGTTGCTAGAGATGTTTGAAGGTGTGGAAGAGAAGAAATGAAGTTGGAAATTTCATCAAGATTGAGGAATCATTTGCTGCCAACCAAAGGAGCATTTTCATCCCCGAAATAGATCGTAGAAGGGGTTGGTTTCTGCTGGCTGATGCATTTCGGAAATGATCAATGCCCCTAGTCATCAACAAGGTTGATTCGTAAAATCGTTCAAGATCACAGCTCGAATAAGGGGTGCCCTAAATCAACTCTGGAGGTGATGAAAGGGGACAATCGAACATGAGAGGATGTGACGATAGGCCCAGAATCTTACAAAGGGAGGTTCAAGTTTTTACAGAGGTGTTTGGTGGGATGAGTTAGTTCAATGGAGACTCCAATTCCGTCTAGTAGTAAAGTTCATAATTGGGTTTAAAGTCACTTGGGTGTCCCCCAGTATGAAAGTCCTCGATATGCATGGATCTTTGTTCATGTTTGAGTTCCCGCCATGAGAATCCTAAATCATAAAAGATTGAAGCTTGATGGAGAATCAATACTTTTGGATCGTTGAGTTGCTGGTAGATGTTGTCACTGATCAGAGACAGGGCCAAGGGAGATGTGGGTTCAGTTAATCGGTTTACCATCCTTTCTATGGCATCCCAAGGTGTTTAAAGCCTTGGGTGACTTGGTGGGGTGTTCTTCACCGCGGGTTCTCGCATCATTTTCTTGAAAAGATATTATATCACTGTGGGAAACTCTAATATAAGTAATGCTTACCATTCCATTATTCACACAAACCCTTCGATGACTTCCCGCTCATGCTTGCTATAAAAATTCCCTTGCCTACTAGACTTGTCTAAACGAAGAAAAGATGCACGAGCCACTCTTTCTCTTATATACGCTATTTGAAGATATCGATTTGAATGCCTATCCCCTGCAGGTCAGAGGGTATAAAACCATAACTAAGTCTTTGAAGTTTCATATCTTTCTTACCGTGCCTCCACTGCTGTAGTTGACGTTACAGCTAGATTGGGACTTTGAGGGCCGACTTTGTAGGGCTGAACAAGGAGATAGCACAACCTTCCCGGTCTTCACACCCGTCAATTTCTTAATGAATGAATCGTATGGATTGGATTGATATGTCAGCCTTACCAATTTGGCAGATGCTCGCAGATTGAATGAGATTGATTGATGGGCGTATTGAATAGCCAGCACAAGAGCCAAAATAGAAAAATAAACAAACAAGTTCAGCTGCTGTTACCAAAATACAAAGTTCTCTTCTCCTTTAGTTCTCTTCAAATCAGGTATCACCATGTGTCAAACTGTGTTAGGCAGGAGACAGAAGAAATATTCAGCTAATTCCTTTCTAAGGAAAAGCGGCCATAGGGCCGATCTCTCCCATCAGTCAAACAGATGCGATCATTTCACTTGCTTTAACTACTCATGCTATGGATGTGGATGCATGCCATTTTCATACGACTACGTGGAGTGGCACAAGATCTGCCTCTTGACTTACGTCGGTTAAGTGCTGGATGGGGAATGAAGTGGTCCACTATTTCGCTTCAGAAACACAACAAATGAGGCCAAGCCTACCTACCTATACTGCTACTACCAATTTGCTTAAAGTATCAAGCGCCCTATACAAAGATTAGGTACACCAGACATACCAATAAATTTCACATTGATCAGGGCAGGCTTTCTAGTCCCTAGACGACTTTCTTCAACTGCCCCTGTTCCAACAGCTACAGATAAAAAAAGTTCAGATTCTTCCTCTTCCTCTTCCTCTTCCTCTTCCTCTTCCTCTTCCTCGGCCAATTCCCGACCACCTTGACATGCCCTCCGGCTGAAATTGACCCAAGCCCGTTACCCCCTACATTGAGGTAATCCCCGCCTCATACGGCTCCTCTAGGGATGGAGGTAGGCCCAACCCAGGCCTGTGCAGTTAAGGTTGTTGTACACGACCTCATAAGAAAAGAATAGTGGATTGACGGTCTTGATAGATTGCCATATATCAAGCATAAGCAATAGTTAAACCAGCATAATGAAAATGCTAGCAAAAGGGAAGACCCAGAGTCGGATTTAACCAAATAGAGAGTCTCCAAATCTTCATCCGTAGCAAAAGGAGAATCCGCAGTTTCAAACGCAACAGGAGAATCAGCTGAAACAAGAGACGCATTGGCATCCAAAGAAGCACCGAGACATTGGATTCAGCCAACAGTGAACTATTAAGGATCGCATCCGGTGCATATTCTTCATTAAAGCCTACAACTAATTTAGCTTCAGCTTCTGGGAGATAAAACAGAGCTCGATTAGTTTCTCCTAGACAATAAATGAGGAATAGTGGGGAACTGAATCAATCCATACAAGGACCTACTGAGTCATCAACCCTTGCATCTATTTGATGCATCATCACATGGCCGTCGGTCACTATTAATGCTAGAAGAGAAAGGGCTCACTCGAGTACGTCCTAAAGCCAGGAATAGCAGCCTTGTTCTCGTTAATCTAAGAAGCACGGATACAAACACGTGTCCGACACGTGAGCCAAAATAGAGTATCCGTGTTTCATAGTCGTTAGCTCCCCCACCGACCCAGTGACACCGGGGGAGAAGGTAGATGCAAATGTAAAGAATAAGAATCGTTTGAGGTTGGCAAGAATTCCGGTTCGAAAAACCGACTAGAGATGTACCGGTGACGATGAGAATCAAAATGCACTTGTGGCAATTCGAAGTCCCTGTCTGGCCAAAGATGAGGCCATGGTTTTCAGTAGCGAAGGTAAATGAAGTTGATATTAGGGTTGGTGCAGAGATCGAAAGAGAAGTGAAAGTGGTGACAGATATACACGCATTGAAAGCACATGAAGCTTAGGATGGGATGAAATCCGGGAAAGGTGTACACACTGAACGTTTGGAAGCCAACTTATGAGATAAGGGGCGCAATCCAAATTTTAAATTACCAGAGGAGGTGAAGGTGACATGTAGGGTAAAAGATAAAATAGGCCAGGGGATCAAGAATGGGCTTCAAGGGGAAAGGCCTAATGGTGGTGTGAGTGAAAGATTGTGACAAGCTATCATAAGAAGACCTGTGCAAACTAGACCCAATTATAGAATATTGGGTCGTATGCCAAAGAAGTTGTTAGACCAAACTTGGAGAGGCCTAGGAGATATATCAAAAGGGGTGGATGGAGAGCCAGGCCTAATATCCCGATTTAGTAGGCTACAAGTGAGTAAAGACGGAGGCCCAAAAGGTGTCTGCTTGGTGATAAAGAACGAGCCAAGCTAAAGGGTATTCCAAAATTAAACAAACTTGATTCCATTATAAAGGAATTGGACTCTACTCAGAGGGAAGAAATGTAGTCTACAAAGCATACAAAGGAGAGAAATAAAGGAGGGCAACGGGAGTCAAGAATGGAAGACAAGGGCAAACCAAAGAAGTCGACAACAAAGGAAAGGAAAGTCACTCAAACGGAGAAGACTTGGGCACAAACAATTAAATGGTGTGAATCCAAGAAAAAAGGGAGTCTCGTTGACAAGAAAATTTGAGGAGGAATATGGAGAAACTAGCATAGCTGGGCATAAGGTATAAGGAGGATAACCTCTCGATAGCAGAATTCGAGGAGTTTTAGGAGCCAAATGCAAATGAGAAGGAGAAGCATGGGTGAGACGAGTGAAATTTTGAGTCTTAAGTTGGCTTAGATGAGCTCTCTTCAGGCAGAAGGCAAAGCAAGATGTTGGGAGATTATGACAGCGATGGAAGGGACATAGTTGGAAACTATTCAGAAGAAGAGGGTGGAGAATGCTCATTGCAAAAGAAACAGTATTGGTATGGTGGTGATTGATAAAAGGATTTTGTCACAAGAGGAGGAGGTAAAGAGTGGTATCTCCTCCTTTGAGTCTTTGTATAAGGAGACTTGTGATTGGAGACCTTGATGGATGATACAGAGCTTTCTACATTACGTGAAGGGGATTAAAAGGTGTTGGAGAATTCTTTTACAAAAGTGGAGGTGGTGAAAGCTTCACAGTCGTGGAAGGTGATAAAGTGTCGGGTCTGGATGGCTTCTCTATGGCCTTCTTCCAACATTGTTGGTTTGTGATTTGAGGGGATCTTATGGCAATGTTTGAGCATTTTCATGAGCATGGTTCCTTAGAGAAGAGTCATAACGCAAATTTTATTGTGTTGATTCCAAATAAGGTGGGAGCAGAGGATATTATTGAATTTCGGTCAATTAGCTTGGTGGGAGGAATTTATAAGTTGGTGGACGAATTTCTTTCATGTCAAATGAGAAAGGTTTTGAAATCCTTAATTTCAAGAAAGAGACAATGCATTTGTAGAGGGAAGACAAATTTTGGATTCAGTTTTGACTACGAACGAGTGCATTCATGATAGAAGATCACACAAGAAGGGTCTAGTGTGTAAACTAGACATTGCGAAGTTGTATGACCATGTGAATTAGCAGTTTCTCTTATTTATGCGCAAGATGGGACATGGAGATAGATGGTGGAAGTGGATGGAGTGGAGTATACCATCAGTGTCATTTTTTGTGTTGGTGAATGGTTCTTCTTCCAGTTTCTTCACTAGTTCCAGAGGATTAAGACAGGGGGATCCTATGTCCCTATTTCTCTTTGTCATTGTCCTGGAAACTTTTAGCAAGATGATGGCCAAGGATTTCGATGGTGGGCTCCTAAGTGGATTTAGTGTGGGAATAGCAATGTAATTTCCCATCTTCTACTTAAAATAATGATACGATTGTTTTTTTGCAAGGGCAGAGGAGAATCGACTAGGCTACATGAGATGCATCCTTCTATTTTTGAGGCAATTTCAAGTTTGAGAATCAACTTGGCAAGAGTGAGATAATTGCAATGGGGGGATTGGTGGAGGTGGAGAGCTTGGCTTGGAACTTGGGGTGTAGAGTAGGTCATTTTCCTTCGGTCTATTTAGGATTGCCTTTGGGAGCCCCTCTTGCTCCTCAGCTATTTAGGATCCGGTGGTGGACTACTTTCCAAAGAGACTAGCAGTTGTAAGAGGCAATATTTTTCAAAGGGAGGGAGGATCATGTTGATCAAGAGCACTTTGGCTAGTTTTTCCACATAGTTCATGTCCTTGTTCCCATGCTAGTAGCAGTGAAGAGGTTGGATAAGTTGCAGAGAGATTTCTTGTGGGCTGGAAAAGATGAGGAGAGAGTTTCATCTAGTGAATTATGATTGTGTTCAAACCCTATTCTGTGAGGATGTTTAGGGAGAAAGGATCTGCAGATATTTAATACGGCCTTGTTAAGAAGTGCCCTTGGCGGCTTGCAATGGAATCGAATGCTAGATGGAGAGATCTCATTATTGTCGAGTATGCTTGTAAGCCAAGTGGTTGGTTTTCCTT
Source organism: Nyssa sinensis (assembly GCA_008638375.1). Taxonomy (NCBI): domain Eukaryota; kingdom Viridiplantae; phylum Streptophyta; class Magnoliopsida; order Cornales; family Nyssaceae; genus Nyssa; species Nyssa sinensis. The sequence goes on along the minus strand of CM018051.1, from coordinate 18,584,274 downwards.
GAAGGTAGAGGGTTGTTATGGGTGGCGCTTATGGTAATAAAACTCAAAAGGGGAAGGAAGAGCTCACTCATTATCTGCATTTTCAAGTTGGCAATGGATTAAGAGAGAAATTTTGGGATGATATTTGGGCGGGTAATGTGAAATTGAAAGAGCGATTTCCTCTCCTTCAAATTGTTGTGTTGCGGACCAAGAGGCTTGAGTGGTGTATTATAGTTCTACTTCCGGAGAGTGTTGTTTAGGCTCCTAATTTTACAAGGAACTTACAAGACTGGGAGGAGGAAGCTATTAGCCTTATGGAATTCTTGCATAGTTTCAAGGTGGTTGTAATGTTTTGAAATTTTCTAATATTAAATAATTAATAAAAATGTATAATAATGATAATTAATTAAGGTAGAATGAATTTGGTAGCAATTGGAGGTCATTTGGTTGTATTATGTCACTAAAGGGCAAATTGGTCATTTAATCAAAAAGAGGAGACTGTGAGAGGGTAGTACTCAGAAGATGTGATTAATAAGACTTCGAAAATAATTGGAATTATATTTAGTTGAAAAATAAGAAAATGAGAAGGGTAGAATTACCATTAAACCAAAGAAGGGAAAATAGGGAACGAGGGGGTAAAATGATAACATGTCTTAAAAGGGGTTATAAAATCAAAAATTAGGGCCAAAGACCCCATATTTCAGCAGCTCTCTCCCAACTCTCTTGCTCTCTCCAGTGGCTAGTTTCAAAACCCTCATTTCCTCCATCCTACATCAATTTTCAAGATCTAAAGTCACAAACAACAAAACAAGCAAGGGTCTTTCATTTGGGTAGTCTCTGCATCAATTTTAAGCTAGGGCAAAGAAGAAATATGAGATTTGAAGCACAAAACAAACTAGGGTTTCAAGAAAGTTGCATGTGAGGTAGGGGTTTCTCACTAAAGAGTTAAATAAGGATGACTTCATATGTATTTCATGATCTATGTGACATTTACATGATTTCATATCATTTGTTAGGTTTAAATGCTAGAACTACCATGCATACATGTCATGAATTTTATTTGAGCTTGTCATCCATCATTTTAGAGGTATCCTTGTATTCATAATCTCTTAAATCTCTTGGCAAAACTTCTATGGCCATATATCTCTAATTCCATGTGTATTTGTTATGTATTCACCATCATGGCTATCAAGTCTTTGTAGAAATGCCCATATATATGATAAATGTGATATTATTGACATGTTTGTTTAACACTTGAAGCAAGTAATGCATAGAACTATGAATGCTACGTATACGATTACGATACATGAGATTTGGCTATGGTTTGAATGCTTGGAGCTTGGGATGTGGAATCTATGTGTGGCTTGTGGCAAGGATGTTGGTTGTGAAGTAATTACCCGGAATCTTTCATTGGGGATTGTGTTTCTGTTAGGACTTTGTGTCATATTTGTCTTGACTAATCCATGTTGACAAAACTATATGGGTCGTAATGTGTCCTAGCCCATGTGAGTTGTATTCTCAAGCCTTTTGTTCATTCAAGCATTCGAGCATCATTATCAAAATCTGCAGTGTTGTGTGCACAATGGTAAGTTTGAGGTAAAAGATAGGATACATTGGGTTTGGTTCACACACACTTCATGTATTAAAAAAATTAATTGATTTTATTTGAAATCATGTGAATGGTGTTAATTGAACAAGCCACGAAGACTGGCTCGTTCAAACGAGCCTTGGATTCATTTGAACGAATATTCCAGTGAGCTTTTATTCACTTTCGTTTGATGGTTTGTTCGAACCAAAATTTCAGTAAGCTTTCGGGGTATCTTGTTCGAGTTCTCATTAACGAAGTTCGTTCAAACAAACTCTGCATTGTGCAGTTTCCTAATCCTATTTAAACAACGCATTTTTGTTTTCTAAACCCTACCTATATTAGGATTTGATCTCCAATTCGTGAGAGACTTTTTGGCTGTTTCAAAAACATATTTAAAACATTTCCAAAGAGTTTTCTTCATGGTCATAGTGCACTAATAAATCAAATCCAATGATCAAGAACCCAAGCAACATCTATTTTATCTAATCAAGGAGTGCAAGCTTGCGGGGAGTCAAGATCATGGTGTTAATTAACGGCCGTTACGTTACGTATCGACCGTTACGAATCGATTTTTTAACTCTCCGATACCGATACTAACCACTATATCGGTGTGACTAAAATTCATAGCCGTATCGACCATTATGGCTATTACAAATCGTTACGGCCATTACAAGACTATTACGGGTGTTTTATGTTTTTTTTTTCAAATTTGTAATTTTCTTTTACTTTTTAATTTGTTTCTACATAAAAATCAGAATTTTGATGATTTTTATTTTTATAAGATTTATATACAAGAGAGATACTTAACAAAATAATACAAAAAAAATATAAATGGCTTACCAAAACATTAGGATTAATACGAACTCAGAAAGACCTCTTGGCATCAAAATTTTTAAATTTTATTATTCCATAACTAATTAACTAAATTGATTTTCATGCTTCTAATTATTTTTGTTATTATTTATATTACTTTTTGTAATGTTATTAAAATTAAATTATATTTCTTATTAGTTTAACTTTAAAAAATCTACATAAAATAATAAACTATATTTTTAAGTGTTATTTATAAGAAAAATATTTTTTAGGTGATAGTAAATTAAAAAATAATAGTAAAAAATAATAAAATGTGACAATTGTAGTCAAGATATGTGTATCAGTGACTTTTAAGATATTTGCTAGTGTTTGAAAAAAATTCACAATCATGGTTTCCGATTCCCGTTATGAATGACCCGATACTCCTAATATTGTTATACCGCGACCGCAATTTAAATCCATGGTCAAGATTGTGCAATCGGTAGAGTTTGAGGTTGCATAAAGTTCGTAACTGTGATTGAAAAGTACCATTCGAGGATTCGAAATGATAGATCACTTGAAGACTGCTTGAGGATTCGAGTTTGAGGAAGTTCAGACCGTGAACATGCTTGAGATACAAAGTCAATGTGTCAATAAGTGTCTGTAATCATCCTAAGCTCTTCTAGTGGATTGTGTGCATCTAGTTCAGTGCCTCGAGATTTTGCAAAGCAAATTTGGTTTAATTTGTGACGCTTTCCTTGTCAACAAATGTGGGTTATCTCTTTACTACTTTATTGCTTTAATTCACATATTGCGATTACACACGTGAGAACAAGAAAACACATATAATCAAATTGGCAATTCAATCACATCAAAGCAAATTTAAAATTGAACAAGATAATTTTAATTTGCTAGATAGACCTATTCACCCCCCCCCCCCAGGTCTATCCCTATACCATCAAGATACATATAAGGCCTCTCAGTTTCCCTTCAGGCCGTAAACCTGAGCGGGTGCTACTAGAATCTATTGGGTTAGGAGCCCAAGAAGATAGCTACCATGAGTCATTGGTTGCGTGGAAACCGTAAGAGGCTTGACAGGGGCCTATGGAAGTGTTGGCTAAGGAATTGAAATGATTGGTGTAGATGAGAAGATGGAATTGGTTGGTTGTGTAAGTATGTTGGTAAGTACGCGCGTTATGCTAGGTGAAGTGTGTTTGTGGTTGTGTGCATGCTTGCATTCTCATGAATAATGCTTGGTACATGTTTAGATAATATAATAGCTTGATTAAATGAGGTCTAATGTCATATGGTATGCCATTACACATGCACATGCTCACTTGGCACCATTCATCGTGGTCTTACCCCCTACCAGTTTCAGGTACCGAGAAGTAGGGGTGCAACTCGAGCGGATTGGGCTTGGGTTGAGGCATGTCCGAGCCCAACGCAAGCTGTGAGACAATGGGGCCAAGCCCGGCCCGAGACTAACCTTGAACTCGGACAATTCAGCTCGAGCGATGCTCGAACTAAAGTTCAATGGTATCGAGTTCAACCCACAAACTAAAATTTTCAAATGCACATTTTCTAAAGCATTGGCCCCCAAAAAAATGTCTAAATTTATTATTTGTTTCTTTTTTTCTCCACTTTTGGCTCACTTGTTTGTGGCTTGATATTTATTTAAATCACATGATGTTTAATTGACATATACTAATATATATATAGTGCGCGGGCTCAGGTTGGGTTCAGGTTCTCTAAGTCTTAGCCCAAGCCCAACTCGAAATTAAGTCAGGCTTGACTTTTATAGCTAAGGCCCATCCCAAGTATCAAAAATGTTAGCCCAAGTCCTAAAAAAATTGGATTGGCCCACTCGAGTTGCACCCCTACGGAGGAGCCCGAGACTTGAGGATTTGCTATCTCATTGAGTCTTGGCTTGTTTTTGGAAGATGGTGACCTTAGTTTTTTATTTGGTTGGCATAACGGCCACACCTCTTGTATTTTTTGAAAATCTTGGAAGAACATGTATAACATTAACTTCTATTATTGGGTATTAGTATGTGTAATTAAATGATAGAGAACTTTATGTGTTTTTGTGGTAAATTGTATGGAAGAAATGATGCATAGCATGGTGATGATGAAAATTGCATGGAAACGAAATGATCTAATATGTTTGGTCTTGGTATATGAAAATGTATGCAAAATCCTCCATTTATAAGAATGAAAGGAATGTTTTAGTTCATTAAACTTTGAAAAATGATGTAATTCAGTGTTAGAAAATATGTTACATATGTTGCATGAATGTTGGATAAAGGAAGAAATCAAAAATGGGCTGAAAAAGTCGCAAAATAGCAGGTTGGAAGTGATAGTCGACCAATTCAGTCAACTTATAAGTCCCTTGGGTCAATTGAGTTCAACAGAAACTGAAACATTTGGAGATCCCGACCATTCAGTCGATTGAAAATAGGCTTAAATTGACTGAAAATGTGACTTAAGTCGACTGAATTAAACAAAAGCTAAATCCCTTGAAAACCAAGTAGATTCAGTCGACTAAATTCAGCAGACTGCATGTATAGTCTTTAACTCTCATGCTCAACAGAGATTATTTTTAGTATACCTTATTTATTTACATTGAATGTTAGTTAAGACATTAAATGTAAATAAGTAGCCCCCTTTTGAATTCAATTAAAATAATTTCAAAAACTAATTCCTCAAGAATAAAAGGTCGAATCCCCCTCCGAAGAACAAAATTCTGAAATTTCTGAATATACCGCTTTGACCAATAGCTAGTTTGATGGGTAGTGTTTGAGTTACGATGTATTAGACATCATTTTTAGACTATTGGAGACCTAAAAGCAATTACCGGGATTTTGAAATTCTAATTATTTAAAGTATCTATTTTTGTGAGACTTAGCATGAAAACGCCTTGGTCAAACCACGGTATTAGAATTACTGGTTGACTTCCATTGACTTATCCACCCTTGGGAAGCTATTTTTTAATATTTCTTGGTAATTTCGAATCACTTCTCGAGTCTTTGGAGCTCGGGGCATGATAGTGGTTGAGGGTTTGGAGGACCCTTTGTGGTTGAAAGTAGATAATTCGAAGAACTTTATGTTCATTCTATAAAGTATTGACTAGAGTAGGGTCTCACAAGTTTCCTTGGGGGATAATTTGGAAGCCCAAAGCTCCAGTCAAAGTGAATTTTTTTGTTTGGTCCATTGCTTTTGGCTGGGGGTGGGATGGGATATCTTGTCTAGCTATAATCTTCAACTAAGAGGTTAGAGCTTGGCTAGCAATGTTTCTTTTCCTCCTAGTCTGAATAAAAGCACTTCACCTTTGTTATTGTTCATTATGATGTGTGGGGTCCTTCTCGTTTTCCTACTCTATATGGTTATCGATGGTTTGTTACCTTTATTGATGATTATTATCGTGTTCCCCGAGTTTATTTGCTTCATGACAAAAGCGAGGTTTTCAATTGTGTTAAAAACTTTCATAGCATGATTGCAACTCAATTTGATACTACGGTCAAAGTTCTTAGGTCTAACAATGGTGGTGAATATATTGATGGTTCTTTAATTTGTATTTGGATTCGCATGACATTATTCACCAAACTACATATGTTAGTACTCCACAGCAAAATGCGGTAGTTGAGCATAAGAATCGTCATTTGTTAGAAGTGGCCCGAGCACTCTTGTTCACTATGCATGTTCCCAAAACTTATTGGGGGGATACACTTCTTACGGCAGCCTATCTCATCAATCGGATGCCTACTCGAGTTTTATCCTTCAAATCTCCTAGTGAAGTGTTAGGAGTTTCCTCTTCTATATTCCCCATTCCCCCTCGTGTATTTGGATGCATCTATTTTGTTCATATTCATGGTCCATCTCGAGGTAAACTTGGTCCAAAGGCCTTGAAATGTATTTTTTTGGGTAACTCTACTACTTAGAAAGGGTATCGATGTTATCATCCTCCTACTCGACGTCACTTTGCCACCATGGATGTCACTTTTTTGAGTCCACATCCTATTTTTCTGGTCCAAAGACTCCTCTTCAAGGGGAGAATGGTAGTGAAGAGTTGTCCTTTTCTCCTCTTCCTCAACCTTTACATGTGTTGTCTTTACCACAGCCTCCTTTATCTCAGTCTCCCCAGTCTCCTATTTGTGAGTTGGACAAAGAGAATCAGGGTGCAAGAACTAAACCCAAAGATATGTTGACTTACTCGAGGAGAAGAAAGGGTGAGACTATTGATCCTTCTCATGCTAACTACTAGTTGGATTCTTCAAATCGAGATAATTCTTCTACCTCTATCTCTCTTATTCTGGATGATATTGATCTTCCTATTATAGTTCATAAAGGAGTTCAATCTTGCACTCAATATCCTATTTCAAATTTCATTTCTTATCAGTCACTCTCACTCCTATCATTGGATAGATACCTTGGCAAATCCAAAGTGGAAGGAAGCTATGGTTGAAGAGATGAAAGCTCTACAAAAGAATGACACGTGGGACCTAATGAATCTCCCCGAAGGGAAAAAAACCATCAAGTGTAAATGGGTGTTCACTATAAAGTATAAAGCAAATGGATCCATAGAAAGGCATAAAGCTAGATTAGTGGCCAAAGGCTTTACTCAAACCTATGGCATTGATTACCAAGAGACCTTTGAACTAGTGGCCAAAATGATTTCCATTAGAGTGTTGCTTTCTTTGGCAACAAATTTAGGGTGGCCACTTCAACAGTTAGACGTGAAGAATGCTTTTCTTCATGATGATTTGGAAGAGGAAATGTATATGAATGTTCCTCTTGTTTTCCATCTATGTCTACTAAGGGGAAGATTTGCAAATTGAAGAAGTCTCTTTATGGCTTGAAGCAATCCCCTAGAGCTTGGTTTGAGAGGTTTGGTAAAGCTATGCAAAAGTATGGTTATAAGCAGAGTCGGCTTATCATACACTCTTCATCAAACATAGGCAAAGGAAGGTTACTGTGCTTATAGTCTATGTAGATGATATTGTTATAACCGCAGACCATGTTGAAGAGGTGCAATCTTTGAAGTTTTCTTTAACTAAGGAGTTAGAGATAAAGGACTTGGGGGACTTGAAATACTTCCTGGGGATACAGATTGCGAAATCAGAAAAAGAAATTTTCATCTCTCAACAGAAGTATGTTTTAGACTTATTGAAGGAGACGAGGATGCTTGGCTGCAAGCCTTGTGATACTCCGATTGAGCCAAATCATAAGTTGTGTGAGAATAGTTATGATAAAAAAGTTGATATGGGCATGTACTAGAGACACGAGGGCAAATTGATTTATCATTCACAAACTCGGCCAAATATTGCCTATGTTGTAAGTGTGACAAGTCAATTTATGCATTCACCACAATCATCCCATTTTTAGAAGTTGTCTTTAGAATTCTTATATATCTAAAGTCAGCCCCTGGATGAGGTCTCTTATTTTCCAAACATGCTCATTTGATGTTGGAAGCATATACTGATGCAGATTGGGTAAGGTTAGTCACAGATAGACGATCTACTTCTAGGTACTGCACTTTTGTGGGAGGCAACTTAGTGACTTGGCGTAGTAAGAAACAGTCAGTTGTTACGAGATCCAGTGCTGAGGCTGAGTTTAGAGCTATGGCACAAGGGATACGTGAACTTTTGTGGTTGAGAATTATGATGATGGAGCTTGGTGTTGGTATATGTAGTCCATTGAGGCTTTATTGTGACAACAAAGCGGCTATTAATACTGCGCATAATCGAACCAAGCATATCGAAGTAGACAAACATTTCATTAAAGAAAAGCTAAGCTCTAGTCTCAATTGCACCACTTTCGTAAAGATTGGGGACCAACTAGCTTATGTCTTCACCGAAGGGGTGTCAAGTAAGATGTTTCATAGTGTTTTGGACAAGCTAGGCATGTGTAATATTTATGCACCAGCTTGAGAGGGAATGTTAGAAATATTAAAACATTGGGCATTCTTGTAATTTCTGCTTATTTTAATATAAATAGAGAGGGTGTAGGAATGTGGTTTGATTTCCAGCCTTTAATTTCCTGAATCTCTTCTCTTCTTTCTTCTTTTCTTCTCTTTTCTTCTTCTATCAAACCCTAAAATATATAAACAACTTATTTCAACTTGTGGAACCCTCTACGCTAGAGATTATAGATCGAAGAACAAGCACCCATCGCTGCCACCCAAGCAAAAAGGCTACCTTCGACGGCATCTTAGACTTCAAAATGAAATTCCTTGGGAAAGAACCATCTTCCTCTCCCTGCATAGCTCAATAATATGATTGAACAGTGAATCTATTATGCTTCTTCGTTGTCCAAATCATATCATCCTCCTTGCCAACCCTTACCTTAGTATTGCCGAAAATCACCAAAAGGCTCTACACTTCTCCCAACTCTCAGTCATAGAAATTTCTACAGAAGCATGGGCTCCACACCATTTTCCTACCTTCAATGGAAATATAATCAAGCAACAAAAGCCTCCTTATCACAAGCAATGCCAAATAGTGGAGGAAACTTGCTCTTCAACAGCTCATCACAACATCAAACATCTTCCCAAAATCTCAGCCTCGACCCCTCCCCCACCTCAGAGCGAACAAATTGTCGAAAACCCATAGCTCCTTTTCTAATAGACTTCCACACTTGTAAGGTTCTACCACCTCCTTGAAATACCACCCACCCACTTTGAAACCATATTTGGAGGCAATAACATCCCTCCACAAAGCATCCTCCTCTATCGCAAACCTCCACAACCACTTCCCAGGAGAGTTGTATTAAAGAGCCTCAAATTCTTAAATCCCAAACCTCCCTTAGCTAACGGCAACTTAGCCTTTTCCCATCGAACAAGGTGCATCTTCCTCTCCCCTTCTTTCCCATCCCACAAAAAGTCTCGTTGAATCTTCTCCAATCTTCTCCCCACCGTAGCAAGCATCGGAAAAAGGGACATGTAATATGTCGGGAGGTGGGCAAACGTACTCTTTATAAGAGTAATTTTGCCTCCCTTAGATAGGTACTATTGTTTCCAACCGACCAGTCTCCTCTAAAATCTTTCCACCATTGAATCTCATACCGCCCAAGATCTTGTGCTAGCATCCAACGGAAGGCCCAAATATGTAGTTGGAAAGAAGCCCACCATACATCCCATGCCTCTTGTCAGCTTCTCCACCTCCCCCCACTAGAATGAGGACACTTTTATCCAGGTTGATCCTCAACCCCAAGATAGTCTCAAAGCAAGTCAAAACACAACGAAGATAATGTCACTACCTATCCTCTGCCCCATAGAAAATTAAAGAATCAAAGCAAACAACAAATGAGAGATGTCTAGCTTTCTGCCAGTACCAGACCCTACTCGAAACTGTTAAACATGCCAACTCTAACTGCTCCATCCAACAATCTATTGAGAGCCTCCATAACAATGACAAACAAGAAAACAAGATGCAAGCTTCGATCCATCTCCTCCATTTCTCACCAAACCCCATCTTCTTCGGCAAGAAACGAACACGACATTTCTCTAAAAAAGTAGGATACAAATACGTGGGAACACGTTAAATTTTTTTTTTTCCTTGTTTTACTAACCATATAATAAAAAACTAACATTATATTAATCAAAATTTGCATAAAAAAACACACAAGTCACAATAAGATTATTAAGATATCAAAATAACAAAACCATTAAATAAAAATTAAAGAACATCTTCATTTAATCATCAACATCCATGATCTACATTTTAATACTAATTTGTTAACTACTACATAAACATATATATATAACCCAAAACAAAAGCAAAAGAGATGAGACCTGACATGTCCAGGATTTGTCTGAAAATTCCGAAAAATAAAACCAGATTGGACAATCTTTTTTCGTTCGTCCGACATGTGTCCGTGTTTGACACAGACACATAAGCCAAAATAGAGTGTTCATGCTTCATATGTCCTTCTCCTTTTTCTTCCTCCTTAAGTCAATACACTCATTGGCTATGAGGACAGGATCAAGGATTTGCCTTCCACCCACAAAGACATTTTGATTACGGGAAATGACTTTCCCCGTCACCTCTCAAAGCCATAATAAAATAACTTTCACCATTAGTTTATACATACTCCCCACCAAACTAATAGGCCCAAAATCTTTTATGTTTTTTACACCATCATCTCCAACCCAAGACAAGACTTGGTAAATAAAAATGTCCAAAGAGAAGGATGTTTTAAATCCAACATCCAATCCAATACCCAACCAAGAAAGACAAGATGACGGCATAATTTGATTGAATCATTGGTGATTTGAAAAACTCAAATTCATTAGGGGAACCTAACTCCTAATACAACTAACATGGAGCCAGAGTTTTGAAGTTCTCTTATGACTAGCCAGGTTCATCTGATGAGATGCTTGAAATAATTGCTGAAGTAACCTATGAATAAGTATATGCTCGTAAGCTTATATTGCACAGTAGATCCAGAGCATGAATCAGTCAAACCATGATTACCTCTTCATACTTCTCCCTGGCACATAAGTTCTGCTCCGTTGCTAATTCAACAATACTATCCAACTTTTGCTGGCTCGACGACTTCTCCACCTCTAAAATCTTAATCTGTAGGTAGAGGAAAGATTGAAAATGACAAACATTGCAGAACCATAGACACATGAATTTATAAAACAGTAGCAATCAGATAAAAATAATTCTCAAAAAAAAGGTAAGAAAGATCAAGAAAACCTTTTCTTGAAGTTGCTTGATCACAAGAATAGCCTCTGACTCCCTCGAACTTATGGTTGCATCCCCATGAATGGTACCTTTACTGGGATGATATGTGGAATAGTCATTAGATTTCTCGTCCAGATAAAAATCAGTCTCAGCCAGCTTTCTTGTTAGGAAATTAATTTGTATGTCACTCATGGTCCTCTGCAACAAGGAAAAGATAATAATCTGAGATTATAGTACACTCATATCTTCAGAAACCTAAGCAACAAGGAAGATGGAATAATAACCTGAGCTTGAAATTTTAAAAACAAGTCCTCATATTCTGCTCGCATTTCTGCCAATTCATTGTTCTCCTGCTAAAAAAACAATTACGAGGGTGCCAAAAGTCAATGGAAATTAATGAAGAGATAAAGGCATAATGCAAACCATGGGTAAGCTTTTCTTCCTTAGTGGCACTTTTCTCCTGCTAGTAATGTGCAACAAATCACGTGGATCAGGAAGAGTACAATCTTCCAATGCACTATTATTAGAATCTTCTTCTTGCTTGCAAGAGTCATCAACATTGGCTTCATTTACTAGTTCTTCAAAAGGAAGTAGTGGTCCCATGTCACGGTCAGCTCTGAAAGGTTTCACGGCAGAAGCATCTGCTTGGACTGTGGAATACAACTAAAGCACAAAAGAACATTAGTCATATCCATGACTTTTTAAACTACTGAATATTCTGTAAATTTCAGAAAAATGCATGTGGTAAGAATAGTATCCATATTATATTGTATTCTGAGAGCTGGCTATATCTGATTTCATACATAGCAAGAACAGTGTAACAAAACCAGTACAAAGAAGAAGAAAAAATTGGGGGGGTTTAAATTTGCAAAAATAGAATGTACTATAGTGCCATCAGTTGCCCAGGCATGCCCAAAACATCCTCGTTTTCAGATATACACAATATAATTTACTCTAGAACTTCCCTAGAAATTTAGTCAATTCATTACTCAATCCCAATCCTATAACCATGGATATGCTGATCCGACAAAAAAAATCATGGTTTCCAGCATTCTGTACCTTAAACCTCACTTTTTCAATTGAAAATAATTTATGTAACCCTATAAGAAACTGTCAAGTATATGCATCAGGAAGTGATCTGCAGCTATACAAAAAATGCATGATAAACAGAAACACTTGTAGTTAATAAACAGTTACCTCGCTAAGAGTTTCTCTTGAAAGATTGCCTGGGCACCACGTATCACGCCTCTTTCCCTGCAGTAGAAAAACCAAAATCCGAATCATACACCACCCACAGATCAATAGTACAAAACAATCATCAAACACAATCGTCTGGCATGGGTTAATGCAACAACAGCAGCAGCTTTGATTTGATTCTACTAAAAAAATTTGGCAGTAAAATTCAATTAGTATGCCAATTATAGCATGTAGGAAATTCCTTCAAATAACACTAATTTTCAGAAGAATCTGGCATGATGAACTATCTTAATCAACACCTCATACAATATATTACCATCGAAAGCTTTGCAGCTGAGTCCCATTTTTTTATTTTAGAACAAGGTGCAAGTGAGTTTGACCCACCAATAGACGTTGAATGTGCAATACCATTCCAGCAGCTAGAACTATATTTTCATACCTAGAGCAGATGCATAGACTTCCTTTTGCTGGGAAATATTTTCTAAAGTATTCTTCATCTCCATCTCTCAGTTCCTAAACATCAGGCTTAGCTACCAACTTGCTGTTGAAGCACAATAAAAACAGTTCTTCCTTGTAAACGATCTTCTGAAATTTTTTCTTCTAACATGCTTTCTATTGAACTGATATAGGTTCCCAACATCAGCACAAGACTAGGTCAACAATATGGCAAACTGGATCTAAAGCTTTTAGCTCTTAACAAAGGTCGGATCTATACTACAAGGTCGGATCTATACTTCCACATAGGGGCTATGTTGCCTTCATATGGTAGATAGAGGGCATTAAAATTACCATAAGAATGACCGGTTAGAACTATTTTTTTCTTTTGAAAGGATTTAAGTACATTAAACGCATTCAAAAGCCTTCAATAGTGTTCAAATTCTAAATGCTGGAGAAAGAAAACTTTTATAAGATGGGTGTTCTCTTATCTATCAAATAGGAAATAAATAAGCTGGGTTTTATCTTTTTTCATTCACATTGGTTCACTTCTAATGAGTGAAAAATAGTCTTATTTAAAAGTGTTATGCTTGTTTATTTGATATTTTTAGATTGCTGTTTGCAAGGTTTAAGGCTTGGAAGAACACTGTTGCACTAAATTTCCTAGAAAGTAGTACCACGGATTCAGTGGTTAGGTTTTGACTGTCTATTAGAATGGAATTAATGATTCATGCTTGTTTGGTTGTGCATTTTATATTGATTGTGCCATTATGTTGCCTAATAGTTGACTTCTTAGTTATGGGTGCATGCATTTTGTTGCAAGGCGTATTGGCTGGCTTGCAATATGTGGTGCTAGAAAGAATGCCATAAACTGTTCAACTTTACAGAAGAGTAATACCTTTTTTCTTGTGAAGTAACTTCCTATAAAGCACAAGAACAAATTCAGGGACTTGATGTATGACAAACCTTATTAAAGAGAATAAAGGCAGCCTACAATCAAATGTTGGTGTGCTAGGGGTTAATCTTTTGGGTTTATGATTTAAAAAAAAAATACAATAAAGGTTTAGGGATCAAATAAGGTTAAGGTTACAGCTAATCTTTGGATGAAGTAGAGGGGTGAGAAGCTTGCTATTATTTCTGGACGGCCCGGAAAACTCAAGGTTTTAGGGTACGTTTGGTACGCTAGAATGGAATAAGACAAGAATGGAATAGAATCAGGAATAGAATGGAGCAGGAATGGAATGAAAATAATTATTCCATTCTTTTGTTCGGCTGAATACCCAATAATGGAATAACAATTACATTCTTGTGTTTTGTTTGAACCATCAAATTGTTGGAATGAAGTTAATATTAAGTTAGATATTCAAGGTACTTGTATAAATTTCAAAATTTTCATGTACGTTTAATGAAAAAAAAATTCAACCTACATTTTTTTTATTGGCAAAAAAAAAAAAATTTAAAAATTTTGGTAAGGAATGGAATGAGTATTCTGTGACTTTTGATAAAGAATGGCGATTCCGGCTTCTTTGGGAATAGTCATTCCATTTGGTAAATGGAATGACCATTCCGGCCTAAAAAGTTTAAACAAACACTGAAATGGAATAGTATCAGGAATGCGCATTCCATTCCTACCCTCATTCCGGCCTACCAAACATGGCCTTAGAGAAAGAATGGTGGGTAACAAAAGGTTTTGTGATTTTTGACATAAAAATAGGTTTAAAGAGTTGGTTGTGTATATTAAGGTTGTATAGAAGCACTTGAATAAAAATTTAAAAAAAAAAAAAAGAACAATGGAAAAATGACATGCTATGTACTGATAGGGACATGTGGGCTTAACCTTACTCCATGAAAGATAATCCTTGAACATCTAACACTTATGGTGGGACCCATTTGTCCATTTTAGGGTCAAATGGACATTTCTCATCTGCCTCCAGGCCCTCCACCAAGGATACAAGGTCAATCGAATCACCACACTCCCCCCCCCCCCCCAAAAAAAAAAAAAGCACACATGTTTCACTTTAAAGGACTCGATTCTAGGAACTAGAAGTTTGTTACAAGTCATAGAGGATCCATTGAGCTTTTGGAGGTCCGTCATTATGAATTGTCTTCTTTCCAAAAGTTTGTCCCATTTGTGTCTTGAGTCTTGACTTCAAAAATTGACAAGCTATGCATCAGTTGATGGTTGTCTCTTGGAGCTACATCAAAAGGAAGAGATCACTCACCAAAGTAGTTATAACACAAATAAAGTGCACAACTGATTCTTCACACAACTCTTGTATATCACATAATCACATCGAGAGGCTGTTTGCAAACAAAAACAAGCCTTTTAAGCTAAGCACTCCACTTGCTGCATCATTAACCACATGGATGAGATTGTAGCATAATGTATCTCAAGTTTATGAGATTTTTGAGCGTATGTATAATATTAAACAAGGGGAAAAGTCTCTAGCAGAACATTATGGTACTCTGAAAGGACTATGGGAAGAGCTTATGCTCTATCAACCCTTGAGTACTAACTTGGAGGTTCAACGTCTCCAGTGTGAAGAGTTCCAGGTTGCTCCTTTTTTTCTAGCCTTAGTCCCGAGTATAGTGTGTTTAAAGATCAGATTTTGGCTAGTGAGAAACTTCCAATTGCTGCCAATGCTTATTCTCATCTTCAACATGAGTATCTTATACGTGGATCTTCTGTGTCTACAGAGTCCTCAGCTCTAGTCTCTAATGATGGTACTCATGGTAGTTTTCATGGTGGTAGTCATGGTGGAGGACCTCATTTCAACCAAGGCAATAGTCGTGATGGTCGAGGTATCGGTCGTGGTGGCCGTACGGGAGGTGGTAATCATTCTGAGTGAAAGTGTACCTATTGTGGTGGTAGTGGCCATACAGAGGATTATTGTTAGGATAAATGGGGGAAGCCAGCCCATGCCCATCACACTTCTGATGATACTTCTACGGCTATCATGTCACAGACTTCTTCAAATATTTATGTTCCCCTTACTTCTGGTTCTCATGGTGACATTACTTCTCAGCTTAGCCAGCTCATCCAGCAGTTGTCTTCTCTCTCTCCCAATCTATCTACATCTACTACTAGCATGGCCAACACAGATAATTCCGCATATGTGGTTGGTAAGTCTTCCGCTCCTTGGATTATAGATTCTGGAGCAAGTGCTCACATGTCTAGTATTCCCTCTTTGTTTTCTAATTTTCTTTCTTCTAAATCTCGCATTGTGTTAGCTGATGGTTCTTTTCGACCGGTTCCTGGTACTGGTGATCTGCAACCTAATAAGTCTATGACTTTGTCTTCTAGTTTGTTCGTGCCTATTTTCCCTTTAACTTATTATCTGTTAGTCAGTTAACTCAATCCTTACAATATTCAGTAACCTTTTCCCCCTCTTTTTGTATTTTTTAGGATCTCGCAAAGAAGGTGATTGGTTCGAGGTATGAGTATAATGGCCTTTACTACTTAGATCCTGGAGATTTTGGTGTTGCTCTGAGTGCTACAATTTCTCCTCTCCAGTGGCATTTTCGTTTGGGTCATCCGTCCTTGCAAAAGTTACATCAAGTTATTCCAAATTTGAGTCATGTTTCTATTTTAGAATGTGAGGCTTGCCAATTAGACAAACGTCACCGTAGTTCCTTTCCCTGTAGTTTAGGGAATCGTCAATCTAGTCCTTTTAATATTGTACATTCAGACGTCTAGGGTGCTACAAGAACAAAAAGTATTTCTGGTTTTCAATATTTTGTGTACTTTGTGGATGATTTTTCTCGGATGACATGGTTATTTCTTATGAAAGATCGATCTGAATTACCTAAAAATTTTGTCACTTTTTATAATGAGATTTTAGGACAATTTGATAAACGTATCAAAATTCTTCATTCTGACGATGCACTTGAATACACTAAATCTTTTATGCATAGTTTTTGTGTTGAGCGTGGTATTGTCCATCAAACCACTTGTCCACATACTTCACAGTAAAATGGCATTGCAGAGCGAAAGCATCGTCATTTATTGGATATTGCTTGTACTTTGATGTTTGACATGAAGCTACCCAAGTCCTATTGGGATGATGTAGTTCTAACTGTTGTTTATCTTATTAATCGCATGCCTTCTTCGGTTCTGGCCAACCACTCTCCTTTTTCTCTTCCATATCCAGGTGTCCCTCCATTTGGTCTCACCCCTTGTGTCTTTGGTTGTGTTGCCTATGTTCATCTTCTTAGTCCAAGTCGAGATAAGCTATCACCTCACTGTTAAATGTGTTTTTCTAGGCTATTCTCGCACTCAAAAAGGTTACCGTTGTTATGACCCTGTTTCTCACCGTTATTACACCAGTGCAAAAGTTACCTTTTTTGAGTCATCTTCTTTCTTTTCTCCAACTGGACATATTTTTTATTCTGATTTGGTCTCTTCTCGTCAGGGGGAGCTTCCTTTACCTACCCTCTCTGAATCGTGTCCGTTTCTCCGTTTGTGACTGCTCCTCCTCTCCAGGTTTACCGACATTCTAAAGAGCAACGGCTTGTACCATGGGCTCCTGCTCCTCAATCAACGCCAACTTCAACTGAGGTTCTATCCACTGCACCATCCATTGTTCCTTCTCCTGATTTACCTATTGCATTGCAAAAAGGTACTTGTAGTTGCACTCAACATCCTATTTCTAATTTTGTCTCCTTTTATCGTCTTTCCTCCTCTTTTCATTCTTTTCTTTCATCATTGTCCTCTGTCTTCGTTCCTAGTTCTTTGCAACAAGCCTTGGCATCTCCTGCATGGAAACTGGCTATGGATGAGGAGATGAGTGCTCTCCATAAAAATCACACTTGGGATCTCACTACTCTCCTCTCTAGCAAGCACCCAGTTGGCTGCCGTTGGGTCTACATTGTGAAGTATCATCCTAATGGTTCTGTTCAATGCTTGAAGACTCGATTAGTTGCCAAAGGCTACACTCAGACCTATGGTGTGGATTATTGTGAGACTTTCTCCCCGGTTGCTTGTTTTAATTCTATTAGAGTTCTTATTTCAGTTGCAATGAGTTATGATTGGCCTTTGTATCAATTTGATATTAAGAATGCATTTTTGCATGGAAATTTACAGGAGGAAGTGTATATGGTTCAGCCACTAGGATATGTTATTCCTGGAAAAGAACAATTGGTGTATCATCTGTGGAACGCATTATATGGTCTAAAACAGTCTCCATGTGCATGGTTTGATAAGTTTAGTACCGTTATACTTCAGTATAGTTTTTGGCACTCTACTTCCGATCATTTTGTTTTTACACGTCATTCTTCCTCAGGTGTTATTATTTTGATAATTTATGTAAATGACATTATCATCAATGGTAATGATTGCAGGTATTGCCGACTTAAAAATCATTTGAGTAAGCATCATACTAAAGACTTGGGTTTTCTTCGTTATTTTTTTGGGATTGAAGTTGCTAGATCCAAGAAAGGTATTAGTTTGTATCAACGGAAGTATGTGATGGACTTACTCTTTGAAACTCGTACACTTGGAGCTCAGCCAATTGATACTCCAATGGATTCTACTGTGAAATTAGATGATGAAAATGGAGAAATGTTTTAGGATCCTAGATATTATAGGAGGTTAGTTGGTAAGCTGATTTATCTCACTATGACACGTCCAAATCTTACCTATGTTGTTGACATAGTTAGTCAATTTATGCATGCTCCTCGTAAGCCTCACTGGGAGGCTATTTGTTGTATTCTTCAGTACCTCAAAGGAGCGCCGGGTAGAGGCTTGTTGTATGGTTCGTCTTCATCATTGTCAGTTATTGGATTCTCTGATGCCGATTGGGCAGGAGATCGTAATGATAGACAGTCTACTTCTGGAAATTGCATATTTATTGGTAATAAGCTAGTTACTTGGCGCAATAAGAAACAGAATGTGGTGGCTCGTTCTAGTGCTATGGCTCATACAGCGTGTGAGATGTTATGGGTTTGATCTTTGCTTCATGATATGGGTGTTAATGTTCCGTCTCCTATGCAGATGTATTGTGACAACCAGGATGCTATCTTTATTGCTAATAATCCTGTGTTTCATGAGCAGACCAAACACATCGAAGTGGATTGTCATTTTATTCGAGATCTTCTTATGCAAAAACTAATTATCACTCCTTATGTTCAGTCTAGAGATCAATTGGGTGAAATTTTTACCAAGCTGTTAGCTCGGTCTACCTTTAAGGGTTTTATGTTCCAAGCTGGGCATATTTGATCTATATGCTCCAGCTTGAGGAGGAGTGTTAGAGTTCTTACTTTTTATGTGTTTCCTTACTAGTGAGGACAGTATTATAATTCTCTCTATAGTTATTTGCATTATAAAAATAACTGGTAAAGTGTAGGTTGTTAGATCTACACAACCAATATTTACTCTCTGTTCCTTCTCTTCTCTATTTCTAAAACCCTAAAATACTGTGCAATTCAACTCTTCTACTATCTCTTTCTTTGCATAGTAGATACCATAAACCTAGCTAATAGTTCTTGCTTGAAGGCTCCTCATTTTGCTGATTGAAATAACTCAAACCTCATCCAACTGAAAAAGATAAACCAAACATATATGTCAGCTTCGTAGATGTTGGAAACACATCTCCAGTTTGTATTTAGCAGTTTCAGAAAGATTAAACAAAGATAAGAACGTTAGAGGATATAGACAGCAACATGAAACAGATTTACAGGTGATTTATAATTATCAACTCAATTAACCTTTATCCCAACTATTTGGGGTCAGCATTGTTACCAGAAAATGCTAATACCCTAGTGATTCCCGTTTTGGTACACATGTTTCCAAATAACGAACACTTAAATGTTCCAAAACACTAAATTATGCAATTTCAGAAATTTCTTCTTAATTTTCCATCTAAGAAAAAAATAATAGAAAATGACCAACGAAATCAACTGGATCAACATAAACAGGTATGCACAGTGCAATGCTTTTACATGTTTCATTTTAATATAATAAATTTTCATATACGAACAAGTTATATACTTCAATGATATTAATTCTCAAAGAAAACATTCTTACAATTAGACCTACTCCATCATATACTAGCTATATGATCTAGATACGCCTACCCCCTAGTAACCCTTGGGGGTGGATGAGTTGGGAAGAGGCTTGGGTAATATTCCCAAGGTCCCAGTTCAACTCCCACCCCAAGGGCCATTTATTTATCCCAAAAAAAAAGAGAAGCCACCACATTTAAGTATATAACGTACTGTATTCTGTTCTGCATAGTATAACGATCCGTGTTGCATGAACATTGGGTCAGTTACATGAATCCTATTTTGCCAATTTGTTAAATATCATTTAAAACAAAAAACAAAAACAAAACCGTAATGTAGTGAAAGGAATACCTATCATAGTACAAACCTTCTTGTGATGATCACGATTCTCATCCCTATTTGAACACAGCACCATGGAACTCAAGTTCTCAATTTTCTTGGCTTGCTCTTGTAACCTTTTCTCACGTTCTGCTTGAGCTTTCTTCTCTTCCTCCAGCTCCAAAGCTATCCGCTCCCTCTCCAATTCAGTCTATATAGGAAGTATTGAAACCTGTTGGACTGTCAAATTTTTCTTTATATAATAAATTACAAACTGAACATTATTAAACCTGTAATAACGTATTCCGCAGATTGAGAATCTCCTCTTCGAAGTGCTCTGAATGAGAACCCTTGAAAAAAAAAAATAATAATTAACAGGTTGATATTTCAAAACACATCATTCCAACGGAAGACCATTAGCATCATTAAATCTATCATAACATATGGCTAACCTGCAATTTTGCTCGAAGCTCCTCAATTTCTTTCTTTTGACGCTTTAACAAAGCAGCATCCGTCAAAATCTGGCATGAAAATGCAAACTAGTTCAAGAATTTTTTTTTTAAAAAAAAAAGTAACCAAGTATTTCATTGAAAAGAAAATAGTGGTTCAAGATTCAATTAAACAGCCTACTATGATATAACTCCGAAAAAAAAAATAACCTCTTTCCCAAAAATACATATATTTAACCTACATCTCAAATGTGACCAAGTAAGAAACACTTTAGAAGTGACTACTGAAAATAATTGCAAGAAAGGGTACAAAAGGATAATTATGAGGGATATGAAAATTGATTAAGAACAAAACCTCATTCACATGAGCACAGTTTGTGACACGTAATGCTCTGCTTGCAAATTGAAGACTACTTTTAGTCTCATCAGCATGAATCTGCCAATAAAGAAGGGCTAGGTAAGGAAGCAGAAGAAGAGAAAATCCATACATAAAAGAAGTACATATACAAGCCAGCATAAATAAAAGAAACCAAGTAGAAAAGCATTAAAAGAAAATTCCAAAGCAGAAAAGGAAGGTCAATTTGGAGCCAATATGGTCCTGATAACACTTGATTTTGACTTGGATGCAACTAATAGATCTCACTGTAGCCCTATGATGAGATCCTTGTCAGAATTGAAACAATTATTTGGGAGCATAGAACACCTGGTTACAATAGGTGAATGCTGAAATGGCTCAAAATCAAAACAAAATGCCAAATATTCCAAAAATATATTGAACTTCGAAGAAAAGCACTTGAAGCTTGTACAACTAATGCATCAGAATTTCACAAACTCTAAACAAAATATTTAATGTGACAGTACCAATTTCATAAAAGAACCTTACAAATGTCATCACTCATCAGCATATACATGTTACATTTTTCCCAAAAAGTGATTATAGCATAAACTAGTCTAAGAAATCCAATAATAAGCCCAGTTCCATTTTTAAAATTTCTTATCCTCTCTAGTGTCACCTGAAGCAAGAACTCTGGATTAACTCCTAAGCTGTCAAACGAAATATAAAATTATTACATAATATAACTTGACCATTTCAGCCTCCTTGCACCACATCCAAAAATGAGCTCCAAAACTGACCAGCAGAGAAGGGAAGAGAATATCAATTCATTGAAATGATCACCAATTGACACTTACTAATTTTTAGCATAATTAAATATAAAAAGAAGAGCCATAAGTAACAGAGGGCAGATTATAGTAACCACCCCTTTATTTACTAGTTCTTGTCAGAAAATTTAAAATACAATAATAAATAGGTAATTGCTAAAAAAAATAATAATAATAGTTCCCACACTACTGGCCAGTTTTTAAAACATTGATCAACAAGCCCAGGTAACTAGAAGTACACCTCATATGTCAGAATATCACTACATTACTTCAGTTTTTTTTTAAAATGTCATATTATCTATCAACATGTTGGGATACTTTTTCCATTTTCAGATAAGTGTCATGTTGGGATGCTTACCTACATACTAGAAGCACGAACACGGATACGACATGACACGAACATGGCATTTCTCATAAAAGTAGGACACAGAAACATCAAGGACATATTGAATTTTTTTTATATTTTTTATATCCATATAATAAAAACTTAAAGTTATTTCAATCAAAATTGGCATAAAAACACACATATCACAATAATATTATTAATATATTGAAGCAACATAAAATTCAAGAACTTCGTTATCAATCATCAAAATCCATGATCCAAGTTCAAAAACAAATTTACTAACTACTACATAAAACATATATATTTATATATATAACCCAAAAAAATAGGAAGAAAAAAAAAGGAGAAAGAAAGGGAAAATTCAAATAAACAAAAATTGTGTCTCAAAAATGTCCTAACGTGTCCATAATGTGTCCGAGATGTATCCGAAATTCATAAAAAATTGGACACTTTTTTGCGTGTCCGTATTCGACACAGATATGTGAACCAAAATAGAGTGTGTCAACATTTGTGTCATCTTCAAATCATCCACCTCTTTGAGTTATATAGTATTTACAAGTATCGACAATTTTTTTTTGGGGAGGTAATCCATAGTATTTTTTTTCTTCCTTAACATGGACCGTCTATCTTTGCTTCCCTAGTTTTTTCTTTATATAATTAGTTGTTCTTTACTTTTTCTTGAAATTTACCAAATGAAAAAAAAAAAAAATCTATTGTTCTTGATATTTAAGAGTCAAGACACAATTGCTAATTAGCAAATATTTGGACATGTGTGGAAGTTCTTAAGTTTCATAAATGCGCATGGGATGGGATTAATTATGTGGATTTAGAATTTTCATAAAAACTACCAAATGGAGAAACATTCTGCAGTTTCATATATAATAAAAAATATATATTTGCCAATGTTCCCAGGTTTGTTAAAGTTGTTTCATATAATCCTAAATTTAATATATTACCATGGTTTTAATCATCATAAAAACTACCAACTGAAGAAACATTCTGCAGTTTCATATATAATAAAAAATATATATTTGCCAATGTTCCCAGGTTTGTTAAAGTTGTTTCATATAATACTAAATTTGGCAGTTTCAAATTATTGAATATATTACCATGGTTTTAATCATCATAAAAACTACCAACTGAAGAAACATTCTTCAGTTTCATTTATAATAAAAATATATATTTGCCACTGTCCCGTGTTTGTTAAAGTTGTTTTCAATAACTTGTCATATAAAACTAAATTTCGCAGTTTCAAATTATTGAATATATTACCATGGTTTTTAAATCATGGTATTGGGATACGTAACAGTCACACTTGCAGTGTGACGATACAAGTATCAAACAATACAGAATGGGAATGAAAATTGTTACTGTATATTTATTCAATCACACTTTCTTATTTTTAATTATTTGTTTTCAATTTTATAACACCTAAAAAGATGTTGTAATTATTTTATTCGATTTTATATTTATTTTTTAGATCAAACTAAAAAAAAAAAATCATTTATTATGATTCTATGAATAATAATGTAGTACTAGTGTGCCGTTAAATTGTATTTAGTAATTAGTAACAGTGTAAAATAACTTAACAAAAAAATACCCGAAAAAAAAAAATATATATATATATATAGTGTACAATAAAAGACTGAGTAAATTATAATAAGCACACTCTATAGTCTACAACTACTGACTAGTAACTAGTAGTAGAAACTACTAGCAACTAGTAAGTAGTAGGTGGTACCTACCTACCTACTAAGTATAACTATTAAGCTAGAAAAAATAATAACTAGAAAAACAAAGAAAATAAAATAATTCTACGAAAAAATTAGTTTAGCTTAGTGAGTTAATCACTAGAATGCAGATAGTATAATCTAAATTTCTAACTTCTTACAATTTTAGTATCTTAGTTCTTACAATTTTAGTATCGTAATCTTACTAAAAATTATGCAAGCAAAAATATTATATAAATAAAATAATACTACAAAAAAAAAATTAAGATGCGTTGAAATTATGGAATCATTGCTCATACATTAGTTATATAAAACCAAAATAACAAAATAAAGTTAAAAAAATGAAAAATACCCTAATGTGAAGTTGTAATTTGTAAACCAACCATTAGCCTCTCCATAATTGAAATCACTTGAACCACTAGCCAAAACACTAAATCTACCTCCTGAATAAGTAGATCTATACTCAGTAAATCTAGAAAATCTCAGCCAACGATCCACTCAACAACCGTAGATGCTGATCTTTTAGCCTTTCAAATCACAAAATGAAAGCTCAAATCCTGGTTGAATGTGTATTTGAGATTTTGAGTGCAAAAGAAGAGAGAAAAGGCTGAAAAGGATAAAAATGAGCTCTTTAAATCTGGCTATCAAACATGCTGTAATGGTCGTTATAGTTGTGTTTTTTTTCCCACCAATAATAGAGGTGTAACAGGATCGGTCCCGTCAAAACCCATTACATAACGGGTATTACATAATCGTCTAATTCCATGTGCATTACATAACATACTTGTTATCAACCAGTTAAGCCATCTATATATGGCATACTCATTTGACTTTTATTTTCCTAAATTTCATTTAAATAGGAACCCCAGATCAGTTTTGTAGCATGCCCCACCCCGGGGCTCTCTCTCTCTCTCTCTCTCTCTCTCTCTCTCTCTCTCTCTCTCCTCTCTGATTCAGAATGGCCAAAATGGTGAGGGTCTGGCGATTGAATCAATCTGGGAACATCATAATTGTGCATCAGTGTGGCAACACCACCATGTTCAAATGATCACCAAGAATCTTAAATTTCATATAGAAAGCTTGAGATCTTTGTTAGAATTCAACATATATTAATATCAATATCAACATGAATAAATGTATGGATAAATTTTTTGATCAGATAAATGTATGGATAAATTTGAATTCAGGAATCCCAAGATTTACATCAACATTGACCTCGCCACTTAATACACCTTTCTATCAAAAACTTATTTACTTGAGAATAATAATCATTCAAGAAGAGAATAACAGCTTCCCACTCAAAAAGTGAAAAGTCTAATAAATCTAAATCCTCAGTAAACAGTTTCATGAATTATCATGGAATCCACATGAATGCTGAATGCCTATTGCATGACGACTTGTTGCACACGCAAAATGTGGTCTGGTGCCACTAGGCATCTTGGATCAATCCTTTAAAAATCCCACTATTAAGAAACCTCCTATCTAGCAATTCCTACTGGTTGACTCTTAACTGATTTTTTTCTTTCACAATATAAATCATCAGGGCCCCTGGGCGAATCTCAAAGTTGTCACATAATACATTATCATATGGCCATCACCAAACCAACTACTTGTTGGACTGCCATGTGACAAACCCAAGGCTAATCATTCATTGGTCAATGGACCAAAGGCAAGCAGCCACCACCAAATCATGTGTGTGTACATCAATAACAAAATAAATAGTGATATGACATCATCGACCACTTAGTTTCCTATTTCTAGTGCTACCAATGTGTTGATGAACAAATAACCTTAAAAGAGAGAAATCCTCACAAAGTTGCCACCTGAAATGGCGATCCCCAAAATACATGAGGAACCTACAAACAATATTTTCTAATATCAACTTTTACTAAAAAATGTATCAATAATGCAAGAGGCAAAAGCAAAAAATATGAACTTCAGTTTCAGACTCCATTTCTTTTAACAGAAAAAATAATTATTTATAGAAAAATAAATTTTAGGTGCAAAGAAACCTCAGTTCCATAGACTAATGAAGAGATGTATCAAAATGCCACTAAGCTTCAACAATATCAAATAAATGGAGCCTTTGAAATCCTCTCCACAGAAATGCTTTCTGTGGCAACAAAGGAAGCCTTGGGGGAAAAAGGAAAAGAATATAAAAATCATTTTTTTAACTGAATTAAGAAGTTGACAACCATACACGCTAAAATTTGAGTGTAATTAACAATGTCATTTATCATAGGGAAACTTAGAGGAAGTATTCTGATCAGTGGTAGATTTACTAAAACTCTGCCTATGTCGTGCTCATTGGCTCATCCTTACACAGCCGATCACAAGCCCAACTAAAGAATTAGAGTTGTGTTAAGTAGCTGACAGTTAACATAAAACCTTTGTCAAGCCCCTTATGATCATGAATTTTGAGAAGAATGGCAAAGTAATATTCATATAACTGACCCCAAATTATTTGGGATAAGATTTTGTTGAGTTGAGTTTAAGGGTAGATTTACTAAATTTATGAAGTGTTACCTGTGCAAGCGTAATATTACATATGATAGCTGTATTTGCATTTCCACCCAGTGCCGGTTGCAAAATACGTGTGAGTTTGCTGTCTCGATAGGGAACATGACTCCTGCATCAGTTATTAATTGATATATAATAAGTTTACAGATAAAATTTCATAAGATGTGTAGAAAACCAACTGCAAACCTACCCTTGACTCTCAGCACCTTCACTCAATTTCTTAATTACAGTTCCAAGTGTCATCAGGCTCTTATTAATGTGAGAGCCCTCTTTCAAACGAACACCTTCTGCACCAGTCTTTGCAGCGCGCTCTGAACCAGCAAGGTCCACCAAATTCTAGAAACAGACAACATACAGATAATTCGACAAAGAACTAGCAATCAAAAAATAAATCACAATAAAAAGAAGCAAGAAGGAAAAAGAATAGAGAGTTTCTGCAATTGCATACCAGAACAGATACACGGACAGCATCACAAGAACTTCCTAAGGCTTCGTCTTCAGTTTTATCCCTACTCTCAATTATCTACATAACTAGAAAATTAGATGGATGAATTTACCATTTACACAAAACTTCAAAGATAAGGATAGTAACCATACCATGCGGAAAATTGTATGAGACCTGCTACTGTATAAGTTCATATTTGTTTCTCCAATATGTCGATGAGCTGTAAAATGAATTTCAAAGAAAAAATTACCAAACTGATATTCTTTGTATTATATATTTAACAATTAGACATCAAAATGAGGGTTGGAAGTGGATCTGTGTGCGGGTGTGTGTGTGTGTGTGTGAGAGAGAGAGAGAGAAACTTGGGTAATAACAAGAATTAATGTGGATGTGAAAGGCAATTAAATTACTTTTAAAAAAAATCCTGGAATATTCAAAAGTTCGAGTTCAGAATTTTTTATTGAGCCAGAGGATGGAACAAACTATATATTTTAACCATAGTTGACATGTCAAGATAAAAAAGCAAAATAGTTGAGAAGTGCGCCACAAAGGCACCATGTGAAGAAGAAGGAAACTGAACCCTTGAACACTGCTTACACGAACATCAGGAAGAGAGAGAGAGAGAGAGCGATGTACAAAAACTTACATTCTCCAAACTCCATAAGTTCAAGGACTTGCTCAGGAGAGGCAACAATTTCTTCTTTTAAACCAGCGACAAATATCCCTCGCTTCATATATAAAGGAAATTAGAATAAACTGATGGTGAGTATTTATAAGAATGTCTCTGAGTGGTAAATACAGTACCTCAACACTTTCATGAATCTGCAGTTTTCGGTGCTCAGGAGCCAACAAATCATTTATTTCCTCATTATAGATTTCCATATAGGACATTCGCAGAAGAAACTCCCGATCCATGTCCTGAAATATAAGAAAAATAGGACGGAACACACATTCCAAGAACAATTTTAATTAAAAATCTGTAATTTGACAGTCAGGGAGCTTAGTAGAAGAATTGACTTCAAGATCACTAATAAAGGCATAAAAGACTAATTGATGGTGATCAGACTAAAAATACCAAGTTTGCTGGTTTGCAGTCAAGCAAGGCCAGACAACTCGGAGTAACCAAGAGAGTCACTACATCTATTCTTGTTATTTGTCATGCTTCATAGACCACCAACTGCTGTTTTAAAAGGCAAAATCTTGAGGCAAGACACTTGACCTCTCATAAGGTGAAGGATAAGCCTCAAGGCGTTGAGGCATAAGCTTTTGGGACTTAAATTTTTTATTAACAAATAAATAAATATCATTATTATTTTTATAAAAAATGAATCTCTAATATTTTGAAACTTCAGTCGTTATAATTTCAAAATTCTAAGGGAAGGTTAGATAGTTTTCTAATCTTCCATTTAAAGATACTACTTAAAAGTTAAGAAGCACGGATACGAACACGGGACACGGATACGACACGACACGTTATTTCTCAAAAAAAATAAGACACGGACACATAAAGGACACGTTGTATATATATATATATATATATATATATATATTTTATACGACCATATAACAAAAACCTAATATTATTGTCATTAAAATTGATATAAATATACACAAATCACAAAAGTATTATTAATATATTAAAATAACAAAGTCATTAAATAAAAATTAAAGAACTTCTTCATTTCATCGTTAACATCCATGATTTAAGTGTCCGACACGTGTCTTACAAGTGTCCGAGAGTGTCGATGTCCGACATGTGTCCAACACGAACACGTGAACTAAAATAAAATGTCCGTATTTCATAAATTAAAAATAAGTTTTAGCTAAAACCTATGAAGCACGGACACTCTATTTTGGCTCACGTCTCCGTGTCGGAAACGTATCAGACACTAACACTCTAGGATACTTTCCGAACACATGTCAGACACTTAAAGCATGGATGTTGATGATTAAATGAAGAAGTCCTATAATTTTTATTTAATAGCTATACTATTTTAATATCTTAATAATATTTTTGTGATTTATGTGTTTTTATACCAAATTTAATTATAATCACAATAGGTTTTTATTATATAGTCATATAAAAAATTTAAAAAATTCATATATATTCAACGTGTCCCTAACGTATCCGTGTCCTACTTTTTTGAAAAATAACGTGTCTCCGTCTCCGTGTCCGTGTCCCGTGTCTATATCCATATCCGTGCTTCTTAGCCTAAAACAAAAGGTACAACACTTTTTTCCTTCTTCCCTATATCTTGTGCTTATTAGGGAAGAAAAAAATCCAATATCATATGAAAGTCATAGGAGACCATAACATATCTATATAAAAACTCCTTTCAATTGAGTGTTAGGGTTCTGAGACTATATAAAAGTGGTTAAACAACATTATTGGTTATAAATTCCTCTCAGTCAAGGGGTTCTACCGATATGAAACAACTTATTAAAGAAAAAATAAATAATTTTGGGGTCTATCTCATTCTTTTGAGTTAATCTTTATGATATAAGGGTTTATATTCTTTTAAAATTTTTTGAAGATTCTTCAGATTCAACTCCCACCCCAAGGGCCACTTAACTATCAAAAAAATAAAAATATATATATAGATTTGAAGACTCCAAAGTTAATCGCAAGAAGCAATTTGGAGGTGCAAAAAGGGTTCAGAGCATCATTTTTTAATGCATTTGAGTTTGAAGCAAATGCTTCTCGGGATCATTGCTTTTTCTTTCAAAGCTTCAAGGTGTTTTCGATGTACCTTGCTTCAAGGCGAGCCTCGAAAAATCTTTTCAAAACACTGCTATCCTGAGGTCCTAAAATATAGGTGGTAGCCAGGCAGTGGCTAAAAGGTGCCTCCAGGATGCCCAAGTGGCATAATGGCGCCTTGTTAAGTGATAGAATACAGGGCCCACAATTAGTGGTCTTCTTTCAGGCCAAGCTAAATTACCAAACAATTTCAGAACTGAAAGCAGTGACCACCATATAATGCCTTGGCCCCTTGGGCTGTTCAATTGCTTTTATATTCTCTTCCTTAATTTTAATATTAGATATTTCTCATTCACTGGATAAATAGTGCAAAAAAAAAAAAAAAACAGAGGATACACAAGGCAACAATATAATTAGGTAAGTAAAAAAATAATGTTATTGAATACAAAGTGCCAGAATGGTAACAGCTACCTCTTGTATAATGTCAAACAAATCATGCACAGCAAGTGGGATGACTCCAGGTTCAGTAGCCGAACCTCGCATTGTGTGTGTTTTTCCACTATTTGTTTGTCCATATGCGAAAACAGTGCCTACAAAGGAGCAAGTGTTGAGAGAGAGAGAGATGGAGGGAGTCTTAAAATGCAAAAATAAAAGTTAAATGGTTGCATACATAAGAAACTAACAGAATACTGACAATATGCCCAGAGTAAAATATTAGGAGCAAGTGTTGAGAGAGAGAGAGATGGAGGGAGTCTTAAAATGCAAAAATAAAAGTTAAATGGTTACATACATAAGAAACTAACAGAATACTGACAATATGCCCAGAGTAAAATATTAGTAGAAAGTGTTCAGTGTGTGTGTGTGTGTGTGTGTGTGTGAGAGAGAGAGAGAGAGGAAGGGAGTCTTAAAACACAAAAATAAAAGTTAAATGGTTACATACATAAGAAACTAACAGAGTACTGACAATATGCCCAGAGTAAAGTATTAGTAGCAAGTGCCAATGTCCCTAGTTTCATAGCTATCTCCATATTTGATCAACAACAACAGACATTATTAATAAGGTTATGAAAATATAGCCAGAAGGTTCTACAAGAATCTAAAGGGAAAACACCTTTATCCAGAGAAACTTGGTACTAAAATGATATAAATCATAAAATGTGACTGGCAACTAGCACAATAAGGTACCTATCATTGTATGATGTGCAAATACAGTTGGGTACTGATAAAAATAATTTTGCTAAGGTCATCTCTATTTGACTTTCAAAATGACAAGTTTTCTATTTCTTTTCAACTTGGCCCATTTCTCTATTTTGGGTAATACTGATTGGTATTTGATACTTGTATTGTATGCTAATTTCATAAGTCAGTTTATTAACTCACACCCCTTTTGTCGTCATAAAAGTACAACATATATAGCACAATTATATGAACAAAAATATTTTTTTGTTTTCTTATCCTCTGTGTCCATGCCCTAATCTTATAAGATTTGCCGAGTTAGTGTATCTATGTCACATCTTGTCCATATCTGTGTCAGTGCTTTATAGGCAGCAAAGAATGCCTTGCTGCAAAAATACACTGTCCACAATTCTTATAACTTACTTTAATTTCTCATTTTGCAATATTCTTTGCTTTCAGAAATATAAATTTGATTCTCAAATTGAAAATTATTTATATGAAAACATAATTTAGCCTATGAAGAAAACATAAGTCACATCATCCAGATTTGCTGACCGCTTGTATCAAAATGGAAAAGCAATGTCTCCAAGCACTCAAAAAACCTAACCATAATTTTTAAGCAGTGGTAATAACTAAGACCCCTCCAGTGTTCGCTTAATTCATCCATTTTCTAAAGTAGTAAAAGAAACAAGCTAAGCAATGGGCAATTAATTGGTTGAACTTCTTTTGGAACACTACCAACTTTTGTAACTCAGCATCCAAATTGCTTGGCAACATCCCAAACATTTTCAAAGTATCCAATGGCACCTAATTATACACAAGCCAAGATGACCATTGACCAACATCAAATATTTGTATCAACACCCACATCCTACTCCCCTAAAATATTTTTGAATATCAAGGCCTAGGACAAAGTGCATGACTTATAACCTGAAACTATTACTTTGCACATGTTGTCATCATGTCCTTCAGAAAATTCCATCAAAAAAATCAAGCCGCTCTTCGAAATGTCCATTTTTGCAAATTCAATATTCAACAGCATCAAACTAATCATGTGTCGCCTTTCCATTTGCCATATTATTTCAATACATTCTACCAACAACACATCCTAATCATATATCTAAATTTAAAGCCTGAAACAAAGCAACTCGTCCTCTAAAACCTCATCCTTCATTTTGCCCTTCCCAATCCTATCCTCTCCACTAAGCGTAGTAATAGCAAGATACTTGTACAATATAGCAATGAAGGATAATAAGATTGAGGAGTTATTTCTTCTTCTAATCCATTAGCAGTAATGAAGTTTGCAGACAACTATATTGAATTTATTTGGAAACTAAAAAACAACCAAACTTCTAGTCAGGAAGACATACAATTACTGCATTAGTTATGACTAATCTATCACTAATTTCATTCAATATTGGATGATGAGATCCTCCATTGCTTCCATGCAGATTCTTTGATGATGTCCCTCTACAGAAGCACTATCAACAATACATAATTGAGTCAAACTCGCCACCCTTTTAAAAGTTCCTAGTCAATTGGCATGCAGGTACTTTATCCAGTCTTCCTATCATGTACATACTATATTACTATTATTAAAGTAGAGCCACAAGAAGTTCAATTTACTGTAATGAAAGTCTATCCTTTCCATTAAAATTGACTAAAACAAAATTTATGCAGTCATTCCAAAATACGTCCTTTAATTCTCATACCGCAATTTCGTGCCACAGCTTTTTTCTTTTATGAAAGGGTGCCACAAAGACTCTTAAAGATCAATTCTTGTTTGGAAAAGAAGGGAAAAAAAAACACTTATGGGCTAATCAGCATTAGAAAGATAAACAAAAATTAAGAACAAACCAAAAAAGGAATACAATACAGAATACAAGGACATGGGTTAATCAGCATTAGAAAAACAAAAAAAAATGACAGAAAAAAATGCACACGCACACACAACCAAGAAAACAAGGATTTAATAAAACTCAACCAGCAATTGGATAAAACTGTCACCAGAACGACCATAAGACCTCAGTCATAGTCATAATTTTAAATTATTTCAACAAAAAAAAAAAAACATGCATCATAGATACTCAGTAATCAAAATCGAAGAAGTTACTCTCACATTTCCTTGAGAATCTAATCTCAGAACTGAAGGGCTTTAGCAGCAGTCACTCGACACTAGATTGAATCAATACAAATATATATATATATATATATATATTCACATAAAAAATGAGAGCACCAGAGAATGTTCTATAAACTTAAAATTAAAAAAAAAAAGGGCAAATGAATGAATACATTCAGCCTACCGTTAAATCCACGCACTGCAGCGGCAACAATTTCACTAGTACGAGCTTCATAAACCTCAACAGTCTTGCATTCTTCCCCAAAAATTCGATCTAAAAACCAGAAAGTACAGTGCCAAAAAAGCATGATATATCACAGGATGATTTGATGAAAATTGCAGAAGACTCATTCTAGAGAGAAATGAAATCAAACACAGATGTACATATCTGTGTGTGTGAATATACAGAGGGAGAGAGAGAGAGAGAGAGAGTACCAAATTCGAACTTGGAGGAGTGGTTAGGGTTGGAGATAGAGTTGCCGGAGACCCGCCACGGACTGCTCTTCGCTTCCTCTGGAGAGAGAGGCCTTGCTCTAACTGATACGTGGATTCTCTCCATAGTCGTCTTTCCGGAGAGATCCACGGTGCTCAGAGCAATACGGTGGCTTTCGCTTATTTTCCCGCCTCTAGTATTACCTTGTGTCAAACTGAATTTACTAAAGTAGCCATAGTTTTCTTAATTTTGTAGGCTAGCACTGGGGGTACAACTTGGCAAGATAGCTAGCACTGCAGGGTGCAACTTGAGCGAGTTGGCTTGAGATATAATACAGTTGGTTCCAGCAACTCAGCCCGACCGTAAGCCGAATTAAAATTCAATATTATCGGATTAAGTTCGAGATATTTTCAATATAGACTAAACTTAACTTTTAGATTCAACTCTAGATGACAAATTAATTCAAATTTTCATCCAAAATTTGATAAATGATCAATTTTTGCAAATAAAGAATCAAATACCAAACCACGGATTTTCAAAATGCATCAATTAAAAATCACAAAATATTAATTATATTACCAAAACAAATCACAAAATATCAGTTGCCCTAAAAATTCAACCAAGTCCAAGTTTATGAGTTACTTACTAGTACAGTAAAACCTCAAACACGTGATTGGAGTGGAGAATGGCTCAAAACATCTAGTCAAATATCGATTTAAACGACTTTGACAGTGGTTCTGAATAAGAGGGGTTTGATCGAGTGGATGCATAAGAATTTATCTCTCCACCATCGTCATCGGTGGTTAGTGGTAGCTCTCGACAACAACGAAGATGAACAAATCTCTTCATGAATGGGTGGTGCTAGTGGTGTGGTGGTGATGGTATTGGGTGCCTACGGCTCTGGATTCTGGAAGTTTCAAGCTTCTAAAGCTTGGCTCAAAAGACTATGGTTGATTGGCTGGAGAATTAGTGGGTTTCAGTAGGTGGAACTACAACAATGCCTAGGGTTTGTGAGAGAACTCATGTCTCAAAATGGAAAATGCGTGTCTCGACATATGAGCTATGAGAGAATTAGGATTGCATAATGCTTATATGGTTTTAATCCATGGTCATGATTTATTGGGAGTTCAAATCTAAAGTTACATGTTATGCTACATTATAATATATGTATTATATATATATATAAAAGGTTAGGCTTGGGTTGGGATCAAGTTCCCGAAGCCCATGCCCAGGCCTAGTCCAATTTTAATTTCACCTTCTGAATTTCAACCTAGGCTCATCCCGAATTTTAAAAACTACTACCCAAGCCCTAAAAATTTTAAGCTAAGCTTGGGTTACCTCACCCGAGTTACAGCCCTAGCTACCACTTGTGCTACCATGCATGGAGTTAGATTTGAAACAATATCTTTATTTTGTGAGTTAATTATTAAAATGTCTCTCAAAATAAGTGCCTATAAGATAATGTCTAAGAAAAAATATTGTAATCTCAAAAGTCTTTGAGTTTTTAAATTGCCTAAACATAGGTCCAACAGTGCTGATATTGCTACTTTATATTTTTTTTAATAACTAAATTAGCCATGTTTTGTCCGTCCCATCTTTGGATCTCTCTTTCTATCAAGCTCATCTCGCTCTCTCAAGGTCATCGATTAAAGTAACAAAGTCGTTGAATGCTCAACCATGCGTCGAGGACTGACCACCACCGCTTATCACCTTTTGAACATGAATTCGATGACAATTCCAAGAACGAGTCCGAGTTGGAGAAGCAGAAGTTCGCAAACAGCGTAGTATCAATTATCTTTAATTGTGCCAAAAAAAATGAAGTCGGGGGTTTAAGGATAAAAAACAACGATATAGATGGATAAAAGGTCTAGGATGAAATTGAAGTCGAAGAATCAGTTTTGAAGTCATAGAATCTAGGACCTAGGATGATGTGTCATTCCTCGGGCCCCAAAGACCCATGGGTAACCTTGAATTACAAGGTCAAACTATATAAATAATTCTTATAAGTCTCAACCCATTCATGGTCAAACTAGTTTTGGGTACATCCTTGTTGTAGATACCTCATCTTACGGCTCTTGATTATATAAAATTAGTTTTGTCATATTTAAGAAGGTACTATAACATTTCTCACCTAGAGGTATTTTAGTAAGTTCACATTTTTGTCCGCCAATGGCATTTTGGTCATTTCACTCATTAGGGGCATTTAGGTCATTATGCCCACCAAAGGCATTTCGGTCATCTCGCCCATTAGGGGCATTTTGGTCATTATGCCCACTATGGGCATGTTGGTCATCTCATCCACCAGGGGCTTTTTGGTCATTATGCCCACCAATGTATTTTGGTCATTTTGCCCACTAAAGGGCATCGCAGGCACTATGCCAACTAAGGACATTTTGGTCATTTGGCACATTAAAGCCTTTGAAGGTATTTTGGTTATTATGCACATCTTTGGCCATCAATGTCACGCCCCGAATTCCAGTGAACCCGAGGCGCGAGTAACGAGACGAAAATAAAATAAAATAATAAAGAAATAAAGGACAATCTAACGGGTTCAACTTAGCTTACATTCATTTTCTTCAATGTACATCCATGTAAAGCACAATCAATAAAAATATTCAACATGTCATTCGGGCTTAAGCCCTTATACAATATCAATACATCTCGAAATATACTCCCAAGGGCCAAGATCATTCTAAGCTCATGTCTCCTCCACTCTGCAAGACTTCCTCAAGTCTCGGGTGCTGGGAACGTTATCTGTGGGGAGTTCTCCCACGAATGGGTCAGCTCAACTGCTGGTATGATATAATGCTAATGCAAGGAACAAAATTAAAGGTGTGGCATGTGCAAGTGTACAGTTATTTCTACATGTCATTTAATATCATCCATACAACGTACTAACAATAATCTACATGTCATCCAACTCATTAATATAATTTAAGGCGTGGCATGTGCAAGTGTACATTTATCTCTACATGCATTCTAAATCATTCATGCAATGTGATAACAATAATCCACATGCCTTCAAAATCATCCATACCATGTAATAGCAATAATCCACATGACATCCAAGTTATCCATGCAATGTAGTGACAATGCCTATGAAACACCCACATAACTCTATGCCATAACCATGCCAACTCTATGCCACAACCATGCCATGTCCATGTCTCGTTTTCGGAACACATCCGATGGAAGCTGAGTACCATGTCTCGTTTTCGGAACACATCCGATGGAAGCTGAGTACCATGCAATGTCTCGTTTTCGGAACACATCCGATGGAAGCTGAGTACCATATTTAGCACCAAGTGCTAAATCCACACTATACTTTCAATGCATCACGTTATGCCAATATGCTTTGATTCCACCATGCAATAACACAATCTCAGATAAGCAATTTACCAACACATGGAGCATGCTTTTTAAACAATGTATTCCACTTAAAGCAATTACAGCATCTGAATAATAATCCTCTTCCACATGAATGTATGTAATACAAAATCACGCAAACACATACTCAAGTCACGTATTTACCATCTTAACAACTCATCAAGAACATAAATCACATACAACACCAGCACATAGAATAATTCATATCTCCGTGGAGCAGTGAGAAACACATAAGCAACGTAAACAATCAACTCAAGATTTCTTTTTAAAACAATATTTCTTATGTGATTTTCTAACATCAAACAAATAATTATATGATTCATTCAATCAACATGCAAATCATTCCTAAACTTAATTTTATTCCTTACTTAGCATAATACACCATACCTGATGGGTTAATCTCAACTCAGGAAGACGTACTCGTAGTGTAGCAGAACTAAAGTGAAAATACAGAAGGTCAGACCACCTTCTCCTTGCTTTTCCGTGTTCCTAAAATCATGAAATACAACTCAGTTCAATTGTTACTTGAATTATGCTATTCATCAAATTTTATGTCTTCATTTTATAAGTTTCTATTTTACCAAATTAAACTCTACTGTTGAGTCAGGAACGTCGAAGAAAATAGGTTTAGGCTTTCGTAGAATTCAATTTGGACATCCGAGCTTAAAAGGGCAAAACGGTCATTTTGCACTTTTTATGGTCCTTACATCCTGAGACCTCTTTTCGTAAATTGGACTCCACAATTGAGTCCGGAATGGTCGAGATAATAAAATTCCACTATTTGTTTACTTAATTCGGAGTTCGTTTGACTGCGTTTCAAATCAGGGGCATTTTGATAATTTTTAATGTTATTACGAGTCTTTTATTTTTTGGGACCCCGTTTGGCAAAACGGACTTCACCATTGGTCTCAGAATGGTCAAGAAAGTCAAAATACACTAATGATTTGTCCCATTTGGATTCCGGACCATTTTGTGGTATTTAAAATATTTAAATTAATTAATTAATAATTAATTAAATTAAATCAATATTTTATTAATATTTTATTTAGGGGGTCAGATCGTAATTAATTAAAAGTTTTGGGGTCCAAATTTAATTTCAAAAGGTACAGGGGTCAAACTTTAATTCCCAATTTTCCTATTCCAATCCTGGATAGCCAAACAGTGGCTTATGCCCAAAATAGGGATAGGATATCCCTATTCCTATTCCTAATTTTAATTTCAATTTTAATTTGGTAACCCTGCAGCCAAACATCCCCATACCCCCTTTTAATTCATTTTATGCGGCCCAACCCAATAGGCCCAAAACTTATTTTAAACAAAATGGCCCAACACCCCTTAAACCTGAAATAGCCCAAACTCTTTTAAAACCCAACAGGCCAGCCCACCCTTTTTTAATACAAAACAGACCCAAACCATTTAAAGAGAACCCAACCCAACAGCCCAACGATTGAAGGCCTAACCATCCAAAGACAATAGTGTTGTCTTCTCCGGCATATCCCCATCGCCCCTTCCACCGCCGGTGATCGTTTCCCAGCTTTTTCCGGTCGGGTTCAGGCCTATAGATTATGAGGATCATATATCTAAATCCCAAAATGGAATTGGGTGGATTTCTGGCCATCAACCGAAGCCATAACAGTGGCTGTTCCGACAGGATTCAAAATTCCAGTGACAGCTTCCTTCCTCAGTTCGTGAGATTTTTCCACATATTTTGATCCCGATCCTTCCCCTATAGTTTTCTGCACCTTATTGGAACCATTATACATCATTAAATCGAAGTTTCTAGCATGAAAATCCCAAAACCAATCTATTTCCAAGAACCTGCAACTACATTGTACTCATTCATTTCGATATCATTTTTAATGATTCTTTTATCAACCTTTTAAGTTTTGCATGCTCTTTTAGACCCTCTAATTAAATCTAACTATATGCTTTAACTTTTAAAAGAAACAGAATCAAATCAAAGTTAACTTACCCATCTTCAGGTTTTCTGGTTTGATGGTATCCTTTCTTGTTCTTCACCCTCTATAGTTCAACTTCTGGACCTTCTCCCCAATGCTCACGACCTCTTTTGCACAGTCTCCCTCCCACTGATTTCTTTTCTGATCTTTTTCTCTCTAACCGACATCCATACTCATATACACACAGGCATATACATAGCTACACGCAAAGGTGGTTGTAGCAGCCCTACCTCTCTCTGAATCCTTTGCTATCCATCACTTCTTTCCCTCACAATGCAGCTTTGCAATTAATGCAAGGTTGAAATTGTATTTTATATGTATATTATATCCCTTACACACACACACACACACACACACCAACACTCTGCCACCTACAGCCAACACTACACACACACCTACTCTCACACACAAGCTGTCACACACACATGCACTCCACTTGCACCTTGTTTATATATGTATATTTAGATATATATATTAATACCTAATTGCATGTACATATACAACACATCCTTCACACACATCAGACACACAATAATAATAATTTTAATGACAATAATAATAATAACAATAGTAATAATAAATAAATAATTAATTAATTAAATAATAATATTAATAATAAATAAATAATAATACTAAAAAAAAATTTTCTTCAAAAATTAAGATCTTTACAATCAAGGTTACTTTAGTCATTTCAAACATTTCCTTATCCCTTTAGGGATAGTTTAGTAAATACTAGAGGTTTCTCGCTTTCTAGGGACATTTTTATAATATTGGTGTCATTTTATCCTTTAGAAGACACTTTGGTAATTTTAGCATAATCTTACCTCTAATATTATACATGTAATTTCTATGTCATTTTACCCATGTAGGGTTAATTTGGTCATTTTAATCCTTTGGGACAATTTTAACTTTTTATGCTTTAATGGCATTTTTGTTATTATCATGTCCCTAAATTCTTCACCGAATTAGGGGCAATATAGTAAATATGGGTGATATAGATTTACCTTATCTTTCATTCCTTTATTTTAAGGGATTTGTCTTTATTTGTGCACAAGAAACTTTATAAATCTTGTTTGATTGCACATTAAGCTTTAATCTAAGTCTTTCATCCATAGGATTCATTGTGGACCCTTGGATCAAACCTCCTTACTTTTTCCTATAAATAAAAGCAATTAGCCACCACAATCAAAGACAAAAAATTAAGAGTTAGAGTGCTGCTACAATAATTTTCTCTCTCCTCTCTTTCTATTTTTCTCTTCCATATTTTTGAAGTTTTGTTTTACACAAGCCAAAGTTCTACCCAATTCAAGACGAAAACTACACAAATAACGATTCAACATCAAGGAGTTCAATCCAAAGTCTTGTCTGATTAGCTGCAAATAATCAAGTATGCTTTTTAAAACCCTTATTTTTTTCTTTTTCCCAATTCAATTCATCGTTTCACTCTAGATAGAATCAATTGAATTGGAGAGCTACGTTGGCTCTGATTTCGTTATCTAAACGAATACGTAGGATGCCTCATAGGCCTGAGTTTACTCTTTCCCTTCATCTTATTTATTCTATTTAGTTTGTTTACTTTATTCGTTCAAGCAATCGTTATTATTCTCTCTTTCTCTTTTTTATTTTATGTCATGCAATATACGCCTTATGGATGAACACTAGAGGCCAATCTATTCGGACTAGGCAGGATGGGTACCTAACTGCTTCACATCTTGTACCTTAGCTTCTGGATTTAGAATCCTCTTATTTTTTGTATACTAGTTTGCTTTGTTTTGACCCAAGTCAAGGGATTTAGATTGTAACTAGGACTAAAGTAATGTATTTTAAATTTTCTTTGTAATTTCCTTTACATATGTTCTGCATTGGTTGTACCAGGTTTGCTTGTTATCAGCCAAAAACAAGTTGGCGACACATTTCTGTATTCACATAGACCCAATATGAAAAGGAAGGCATTCCTCTCCCACCTCGAGGGAGTGGACAACCAGGCAGGTTTTCTTTCCCAACACTTGTGCTCACACTTGTACATATACAAAAATATAAGTATTAACTTCCATAGCCTTAACATTTACATAAATTAGACCTAAAAGTCATTTACACCCAAAAATAAACAAAAAAAGATGTTCTTTTAGTCTGCGTCGTCAAGTCGCCGACTTCTTACCATTGGCTGCATCTGGTGGGGGTCAAAACAACTACCTCAGAAAATATTCTAAAATAAAGAAGATTAAGGTGGTGCAAAGTATGAGCATGTGACATGTATAGTGCCAAACAAGTGCCCAACAAACATATATACATCAACAACCATGATATTCATCACATCTCTAACAATTTGAATAATCAATTCAATCACAAGAGAGATACAATGAGTGACAAGTGTAAGTGAACGTCACATTAAGCACAAGGGAATGTAAATGCGCACCACATAGATCACAAATCA
Organism: Nyssa sinensis; assembly: GCA_008638375.1. NCBI lineage: Eukaryota > Viridiplantae > Streptophyta > Magnoliopsida > Cornales > Nyssaceae > Nyssa > Nyssa sinensis. Next base: position 18,543,417 of record CM018051.1, on the reverse strand, counting down.
AATCCCAACTTGATTTCACTCAATTCGGATTTCAACACCACGATTTTAATAAACTAATTTTGAATCTCAACTCTAGGAGTTTAATTAACTAATGGCCCCTAGTAAAGCCTAGCACTTCACAAGCTACTAACCCCGCTAGCAATGCACCACCACATGCTCGGGTTTTCGGTTTGAGACTGAAGGAAAACACCATCCCCATCACAAAATATCCTTAGGTATCTTGCACAATCTCACAAGCGCTCCGCTATTTCTATTACATTAATCAAGCATTTTTATTTCATCACTATCTATAATGTTGATAATCTCACAAAATCGCATCACTCATTCTTCAACAAGTTCCAAAGAAAAAATACATTCATATCAAGAGATGAGTACATTCCATTATTCACTAAAATGTATATGACAAAAACAATACAAATATATGGCATTTAACATCTCTACCATGATTCAAACAAGGCATATACATGACATTTATCAAGCAAGTTGTATGATGTCTCCATAAAAACACCCCAACCTTCAATCTATGTTAGAAATCCTTACCTTGAAGTTTGAGAAATGTTAGACTTATGTTGTAAATAGAGACAGTTTTCAAACCCTAGCTTCAATTTTTACTCCCATACTCTAAGAAGAGTGAAACACTATAAATCAAATCCAAATCATTTAATATCTATAAGAGATTAGGAAAAATTCAAGGTAAGAAAGAAAACCCTAATTTTTATCTTTTGCTTCTAATGAAATCAGTTGAAACCCCAACCTCCAAGATCATGAGAGTCTTTCAAATGATGAATCCTTGTATTAGGGAGAGTTTGTGTGGTTAAATCTATGGAAACAATGTGGTTCTAAGAAAACCCAAAACCCTAGGTTTTCCCCATTAAGCTTGAGAAAAATAGGAAAGAAAGGATGAAATAAGAAAAGTGAGAAACGAATGGCTTTAAAAAAAATACGATCTAACTTTTTGTAGCTTAGTTGTTCGAATGATGGTGGGCCTAGTTTTAACGAGGCTCCCAAAACTTTATTGGCTCGCTTCACTGTCTCGGTTATTCGAACGAACAGGACCCTCATTCAAATAAGCCTCCCGGATCTTCCAAATCTCTTCTCATTGCCTTGGTCGTTCGAACGAGGCAGTGGGTTTATTCGAACGAACTCTCCAAATTCTCCATTAAATGCCCAAAAACCTGCTATACTCATCCCTTTCCAATCTTCCATAACATACACACTTCTGAACTACTTTATATTCATTACCAACATCTCAACAATATCAATAACACAATGGAATCATATATCAACATGTTCAAGGGTCTAGACATGCAAGTTCTATGTAAAAATGTTAAAATCTAAACAACATGTGTAGTACACACCATCGTTCAAGTTTTCTACCTTTTTTACTAGTAACTAATTATTAATAATATGTAAAATTTAATATTACCAATTTCTTATTCCTTTTTTATTTTATCAAAAATTACAAAACATTATATGATGTTTGTAGTGAAAAGGGCTAATAAAACACTCCGTCATTGACTACCCAAAAATTTTAGTAAGAGTAGAAAGAATGAGTGCATCGATCAAGGTTTAGAGGCGAAACAAATTAAAAATAACAAAATGTTGATCGAAGAAGAGCCGTTGATGGCCTCGAAGTAGGAGCCCACTACGAGATTGTGGTTGATATTGAAATAAAACCATCCATCGTTAATAAAGCCATTGTTGTTTGTGATTTCAACAAATAAATTTATATTTTATAGAGCCTATATGTTGTTAGAAAAATTAGAAGTCATCAAGAGATTGAACTTGTATGAGAGTCGAAGTCATTGAAGTCATTTCTTTGGGTATGCCATAAAACACAACATCGAGTCCTTAAGTCATTTATCTCATCTCCAAAGCACAATATCTTTTGTTCGTGAACTTGAAACCAATGTTTCCCTTTTGTTTGATTTTCTCAAGTTTTGTTTGATGTACAAGTCCATGTTTGTAATAAGAGATTTGTAATAGATAGAGAAATTTCTATGTTTTACAGACGAAGAAATTTCTTTGTTTTCTTTATTTCACAAACTGAGAAATTTCTTTATTATCGATTGTTTGGAATTTTTTTTTAATTATGTATCTTTTTCACTATCTATATTTTTATTCATGTTGGAGTATCACCACTTTCCTATAGAACAAATAAACGATTAAAATGTGTAATGATTTTTCTTTGTTTAAATTGGATAGAGAAATTTTTGTATGTCGAGAAAAGTTTCTCTGTTCTACAGACTGATTACACCTCAATTTTTTTTAGATTCATATTAAATATAGATCTTATTTGATAGATGTCAATTTATAGTGTCCAATTATATAATTTTTTTATTTATAAAAATAGATTTATATATTGCAAATTATTTAGTAAACTTGCTTGACTATTGACGGGTAATTTCATCATAAAAATATAAAAGAAAAAATTGGTCTTTTTTGTTATTATTTCGTTGATGTTTTAATCATTTTTTTCATTAATAATTACAGTTAGGGATGCACATGAGTCGGGTTGCAGTAGAACCGGAACCAGGATCGTGAATTATTGGATTCGACCCAATCTAACCCAAACTGAACATTTTTGGGTTGGTTCAGGTCGGTTTAGTTTTTTTTCACAGAAACCAAAAAATAAAAAATTAACTCTTGATATATATATATATATATATATATATGCAATAAAAATTAAGTCATCTAAGTATATATGACATTTTGACAAATAAGAAAAAAACTTGATATAATAGTGGTTTTGAAAAAGAAAATTAATAACTTAATTTATACTTTTTTTTCTTAACAAATGTCTTTGATTTGTTACTGTCTCGTTGATTTGTGACTTAAAATCATAATACCAAAAGACAAACTACTCACTTTTACATTAGCTAATTAAAACAAAGTTTGTCAACTTAAAATCATTTTTTTTTTTGTCATTTCTTTTAACCCATCAAGTTGGATGAGGAATGCAAGAGGGAAAAGAAATTAGGAGTATATTTTTTTGTAATGCAAATATAAAAGCAAATTAAAGAGCCTATGAATTTTTTTTCTTCCTCTTAGGACAAATGAGATGGTCGGGACATCACTTCTAGATTTGGAGGTATTGGGTTGGACCATTTCCATTGATGATGCATGTAGGATGGAGTATTAGAAGTACTGGAAAAAGGAAAAATAAAAAGTAGAAAAAAATGTGTTTCGATGAGAACAATGTTTATTTGTTTGAGTAGATCAATGAATACATTTTTTTATATAAAAAATGAGCAAATTACACTCACCTCTCCTAATGTTTCTAACAATTACATAAAATCTTTCAAGTTTTTTTTTTTTTTTATATAAATATTAAAACAGAAAAAAATTGATAAAAATAATTATGGGTTCGGTTCTCGGTTTGGGTCGGATAACCCGAACTTTTAATCCGAATTTTGTCCGATTTTTCAGTTCTCTAACCCGAACCACTCGAACACACTTTGACCCAAACCAACCCGAACCCATTAAAGTTAAGTTAAGTTGGGTTGAATTGAATTGCTTTAGTTCTCCGATTCTCGATTATTTTATGACCCTAATTACAATTGATTGATTTGTAAATATGTAAAAGCAAAAAGAGATCGGATCATAATTCTCCCTTTTATGAATAATTTTATTTTCCGGCTATACCTGCCCTTGAGGCATTTTTGCATGCCTAATTGTGCACTGTAAAACTCCTTGGTTGAGTTTAGTTGAAATATGTATTTTATTGGAAATCAATTATCTCTGCTTTCTCTTGCGGCCAGACGCAATTGTTATTGCAAATTGTGGTTGAAAATAACTTGATTCTGAAACAGAGACTGAATTTATATTGCAAGCACAAAAAGCATTAAGAAAGAAAGAATTACAAAGTCTGCAGCATCATAATTGGGTGGTGCCGGTCCTCATATCTGGTAGATGTGACTTGTGAATTGTGACCAAATGATACGCACCCAATTAAAAACGGCCCATTATATGAATATTTCTGGGTAACGGAAAAAAAATCTAATGAAAAAGTAGTCTTAGAAATTTCTTAGTCGGTCAAATGTTATAAATGTAATATATATTTTAATATTATTGATGCAATATATTTAAAATTAATTTAAATAATTATAAAATTTTTCTATACTTTCTTATCACTTCACCTACTTTTTTTCTGCACTGGGTCAAACCTGCCCCCAAAAACAAAGGGCAAAATTCATACTCATGTGAATTTGTTTATCTTGTGCCCATCATCTCAAGTAAGATGAGATCTACAATTTATGAGACCCATCAAAAAGTCAAGGTGGGCAAATTAGGTGGGGCACTAAAACATTGCTCAAAAAAAATAAATTAATAGTTGGCATAGGAGACCAATCAATCTTGCTAATAAGGCCCATCTTATTCCATTCTCACACCTTTGCTCTCTCTCATGCAGACTACAAAAGAACAGAATATGTACAACCCATTATCAGGAGACAAGATGAGAAAGGCTTTATCCAATGAAAAAGTCCTTTAAGCTGCCGGTGCCGGGCAAGAATAATCTTTAATCAGACCTGGACTCCTATCCTTCGAGCAACCTGCATCAATTAAGGCAATGAAAGTACCTTGATATCAGCCTCTAACATCACAAGATGCAAAGAAAATACTATTTCTCGTCAGAGTAAACTTGAAAGTAATTTTGTTGGATAAACTCAGCTAAGTTTCAAAGTTAGGAACTAGCATACTCGATGAAGCTATGAGCCAGACATGATTTTGAATATGACACAGAAATGAACCCAGGCAACCGAAAAGAGAAATGAATCTCAATGTTCCACCAAGCACTTTGTAACAAATAACCTATAGTGGAAATCATGGTAAAATATTGGACCTCTCCACAAATAGGACCTAGCATACACTTAACAGTTTTACAGGAAGTTAATTATGCCCAAAGTTATCAAAATCAAACCGGACAATGAACTAGTGAAAAGACTGGTTCACTGTTTCAACCAGTTTTATAATAATATATTTAAAAATCTATTATATTAAGTATTACTATTTTACTTAAACATATATTTAGTTTGGTGTGAAAATTAACAAGGCCAAGTTGTTGCCAAGTGGTTAAGAAATCTCCTTTCCACACAAGGAGTGCAGGTTTGACTCTCCCCAACATCATTTAATTTTTTAAAATAACTGATCAACATCACATTTAATGTGGCCCCTCAAGCGGCATCAACGTGCGCATCCGGTTTGAAAGAAAAAACAGTCCAAATTAAAAACCACACCAGACTCTTTTACTGGGTCCTAGACTGTATCTTCACGAGCATGCTCCTAACAAAGCTTTGTTTATAATGGCTAAATATTCTTTCAATTTGATGAAGTCTCCTATCTTTATCAGAAGTGTATGGAATACATGGAGATCCTTCTAAAACTCCTCTAAGAGCATGCACTAAAATTTTTTCCCTTAAAAACTTTCTATTTATTCAGCTCACTAAGCTTTGCTCATGTATATAACACAATTAACAAATGAATTATTATTTAACCTGTAAAAGTTCAGTTTTTATAGAACTTATTTATTTTAAGTATCCTGCCATGTCAATCAATCCATTGTTTAGGATTCTCCAAAAACAAAACCATGTCAAATTTTAACTAGCATCCATACTGGAGCAGGCCATTAGAAATCTTCATAGCAGCACCTAAAAGTCACTGCTTGTGACACTAAAGTGACAAAGCATGAACATGCAGGTCATGTGGTTCCATTGCTACAAAGAGAGGTGGAATCATTATATACCTCTTTGAAGGAGTGGACATCGCTTCCCCAAAGCCAAGCATCACAACCTGCATCTCTGGCACCCCATATATCATTTCTACGATCATCACCTACATGAACGGCATCCTCAGGTTTCACTCCCAGTAACTCAAAAGCTTTTAAAAAAATCATGGGATTTGGCTTCTCCGCTGCAACCTGTTTGAGAGGAAAGATATATTCAGCTATTGTAGAAGATGAGGAAAATGATTGGAGACGAACAGACAGAAACTGTTACGTACTTCAGCTGACACTGCCACAGCATCAAACCAGTGATCACAATTCAAAGCCTGCAAAAGAGGTCTTAATCGAGTATCAAAGTTTGATACAATAGCCAATTTTACACCTTCTTTTCTTAGAGCCTGGAATACTTTCTCAGCATCCGGGTCACAGAGGTGCCAAGCCTATGGATAGAAAGAAATAAAAAAAAAAAAATTAAGACTTGGGTTAAAATATTTTTAACAGATGCTGCTTACATTTCAAAGGAAATAATAAAACTATGGTTGGTTAGCATTTTGGAAAAATATGTCTTGCTTTCATACCAAGATCAAAGAAGTTTGTTTTCAATAGCAAGAAAATTATAGTCCCCAAGGTGAATGGCCAGGTGGGTGTGCCTTGGGAAGGAATCTCCAAGGTCACCTGTTCGAGCACCCCCGACTTACATTGGTGGCGTGGGACTGGGGCCTTCCCGTACACCTGGAGTTTGCTTTGGCTGTCATGCGCCCGAAGGGCCCATGGCAGGCAGGTTTCCATCATAAAAAAGGTAAGGAAATTACTTCAAAAAGGCTAACCAATCCATTCCTTAAATTAATCCAACCTTTTCAGTGGTATAATAGTTGTACAGTTCCTCAAAGTACTGGGAATCTGAGCAGCCAGTGGAAGAACTGACTATATATTGCCAGAATGGTCTCCCATCATTGACATATCTGCAATAAAATAAACTTGTTTTGAGAAAATGCGATATTGCCAATCAGAAGAAAAAAAGAATTTATTGCCAAACATAAATAAACAAATAATTTTCACCAATGAACAAGAGGAATGAAAGTTAATGTTTTAAGTTATTAAACATTGAGAAGATACAAAAATTGAGATGTCCTATAGGTCAGACAGCTAGAAACCTAGAATATTCCAGTAAGATGTAAAAACTTCAGAACCCATCTTCATTTAATCTGGACAAAGTCTGAATCCCAGCATGTAAGCTTGACATGAGATGAATTTGGTAACTAGTTCACTTGTGGTTTATGGGTTGTTTAGAGACCACAAGGATATGAAATTGAACTTCAATATACATATCATCTGCACACAAGCAGTCATCGCCATAATTACCAAAATCATTTGAAAATTTATACTAGTGAGAAAAGTTTTTTGATATATTGGATGGCTATTCATCTGAAAAGAAGAGACCACAGAGCATATAGAGCCCAGCTGAATGCTATATAAACTGTAGTAGTATCATCTCAGATGCTACAAACAATATAATACTACATGGTTTTCATGTGATTTCATCTCCATTAAAATGATATCATTTCCCTAACCAATTCATAAGTATTAGCTGGCACCATAGATCCATCCATGTAAGCTGTGCAGGTAAGGTTATTAGACAACCATTAACTAAATGGAGTTTTTGTTTTTGTTGTCGAGCTTCATCGACTTGAAGAGCTAAAAAATAGTCATGCGTGACAGTGCCAGGCAGCATAGGAGAATCAACTACTAGTTGAGAATGTAACGGAAACCAAAGATTATAAACATATCAACGAAGGGTAGGTCGATACAGGTCCACTGACTTCCAGCCATAGAACATCAAAGATTTTTTATTTTTATTTTTACTTTTAAAATTTAAAAACAGGATACTTTGTCGCCATCTTAGATAAATAAGACATGATGGTGATGCACAATGAATGACAAAGAGAATCATTCTTATTATGAAGTTACTGATAGAAAGACAAAACATTTGAAATGTTGGAAAAGAGAGTCACAAATTAATTCCAGCTAAGAAACAAAGTCAAACCCATCCCCCCCACCCCCTAAATGATACAACACCACCTTGGATTGTTTCTCAAGAACATATCACACAATTCCCACTGATTAAACTATTCTAATCCCAGAGAATTCTCAAATTTGTGATTATGCTTAATTAAGGAGAGATGTAATGACTCTGGTGCCACATAACCCATAATTAAGAATTAAATCCTTAATTATGATTTACAGGTTACTGCTTTATGCTCCCCAGTGATAAAAATAGGAAAGTGGCATGCTAGGATAAGAAAATATACCCACAAATGAAGCCAGAAATGTTAGTAAATGAACAACGAAAGGTGATACAATCATAAAACCTACCAATCTGATAATCATAACTTTAAGAAAAGAAAGTCATGAATTATTTGTAACTGTTTGGATGGCACTTTGCAAGTACTTTTAGCCTTGCTTTTGATATAAAACAGCAACAAATCAACAACATGGATCTTCAAAATTATGTTTTAATTCATTATCAACCCCAAAAAATTAATTCCATAACCCAAATATGGATACTAAGTTCAATTGAGACATTGTTTAAAAATAAAAAAGAATGCAAAGATATGCTTAAACTTGGTAAGAACAATAATCACCTGAGTCGAGATCTGCCCCAAGGCTGCCCATAAGCCCTTCTATATCTGTTTAATATCTCAGCTTCAGAGTACTCCACCCCATATTTCTCACCAATCTCTCTGTAAATCTACAACACAATAAAACAAAATCCCATATATCAAGATAGACAGACAAAAAATAAAAATAACTGAGAAGGTTAAAACAACAAAACAAACCCAGAATTGACGAGAGTAGGAGGGTGATAAAGTGAAAAATTAAGAAATGAGAAAGATGAAATGGGTTTTATGTATAATTGAGAGAGAGACAAAATATACAGAACAATACACCAACAATTCTAGGAAAGAGAGAGTTTCAGAGAGAATAGCAATCCAACCTGGGCCATGGGCTGAGAGGGAACAACAAGAGTGCCAACGGCATCAACTAGGAGAGCCTTGTGGGAGATGCCACCGTACAAAGATCTCCTATAATCCTCATAATCTTTCAGCCCCAACAGCCTCGAACCCAAAACCTCCGAATCCAGAGAAGCCGCATAGGCAGACGACGAGAATGACCCGGAACCTCCACATGGGTCGACCTGAAACTTGGGTGTGACGCCATTAATGCGAGACCCAGAAATGTAACTCGGCGTGTTGTGGGTCAGGCTGCTTAGAACCCTAGTGATCTTGGCCCTTGTTGCCATTAGAGCCATCTTTGAGCTTCATTTGCTGTCGCAGACCCAAGTTTTGATGCCACTACTCTGATTCTCTCTCCAAAACTTTCTGTTTCTCTCTCTACTTTGGAATTTTCGACATTCGGCACTAGGAGAGGGGGGCCTAGTGGCTGCCAAAGAAGAAGCAGCCTGAAATGGGAGCGAGTATTATTGAAATGCCCCGGCATGCCCAAATAATTACGACAATTACCTTGGGGCATTTGTAGTTTTCTCAGAACGTTATTGCTTCTCTCCAAATTTTAATTATTTTATGTTAATATTAAAATATTATTTTTTTAGTATAACATATGATATCGTGAATCCTACCCCTCATCTAGTTGAAACTACAAACTAAATGAGTTATGTGTGACTAACATTAAATTTCGACTTATGTAACATGACAAAATGTAGATCCTAACTCTCATACAACTATAATCTATTCAAATAACTCTACTTACTTCCGATGCTAAATATGATATTAGAAATGACATTGTCTTTTTTTGACAAGTTATGTCAGGACAATTTTTTTTTATATTTTTATTAAATTTTAAAATTGGTATGACATTTAACACATAGTTTGGAGAAGCTCCACGAGGAACTCCAATGATAAAAACTATTTTACCTATGTTATATTTATACTTTAACTGTGTTACAATATTAAAAAGTAAATTATTGATATTTTTGTTTCAATGATGAAAAGTTATTTTTTGGTAAGATTATAATTTTTCTTCCCAACAACTATTTTTTAATTTGTGCAAGACACCCACAAAATTTATTATAAGACTTCATGATTATGGCTCATCGAAATTGAACAGAACCATGTGATCGTGTAATTTGATTGTTGGTGTTGATATAATTTTGAAATATTTGATTCCAAAAATTAGTTTGTGATTGAGAGTTACATACAATCGGATTTTGAGTTATGCTCAACTAAGTATTATAAATTGCCATATCTTGATTCGCTCTAAAAAAAAAAAAATTTCCTAACTTTGTTGGTTATTGATTGACTTTTATTTTTCTATAGTTATAATAAAAGAATTTTATGAAAGAAAAAAAATTGAAATTAGAATAAATTGAGCATAAAACATATGGTTTTCAAAACAAATTTATAGAAAATGTATGAAGCAGGTAATCGTTGCTGATGAAATAAAAAAAGTCGTTACAGAAGAAGTAGCCGTTGCTCTATTCAAACAAGAAAAAAGATTGAGCAAATTTGGAAAATCCATTTGAAAGTAGCTGGACAATTGAAAATATAGCCAAAGGTTAAAAGTTGACTGAAATTTAAAAGAATTTAAAGCTCGATCAAATTATGAGAGAACGGATGAGAAGGCATTGGAAGAACAAATCTTACCGGACTAATTGGGGATTAAAATTTTAAAAATTAATCTGGATTCATATTGTCAAGGTATACATGAGTTGGGTTGAATTTTAGTGGAATTAGAATCGACTTGACTTTTAGCGATTCTAAAAATTTAGAATCATGACCGAACAGCAAGTCTAATAGAACCGATCCGACCCAACCTAAAAAAATTTGACTTCGATTAGGTTGGGTAGGTTCGATTCATTCGGATTAGTTTTTTTTTTTTTTTGTTTGCCTTCAAACTAATCTCAAATTTTTATTTTATCTTTATTGATAAATTAATCTCAAAAAATTATGTATTCATATAATGTCTATATAATTTTTGTAAATCTAAATTAGAATTAGACAATTTGTCTGTGTGTAATATAAATATATATATATATATATATATCCGACACTTACAATGCTTGAATATTTATTATAAATTAAACCTAATAAAATGATAAACTATACAACCATGACAATTAGTGGAAACTTCATAAGCAATTTGGTAACTGTAGAACTCAAAATTCATTCCCTCTCTCTAAAAATTGATAAACTCTTAACTATTTAAAAATATTAATGAGCAGTTTCATTTTTATTGACTTTTAAATTATAGAATATGTTTTCATAATTGGGCAATTTTTAAATAAATTTAAAATTTTTATGTTCAATTAAGGACTATCATCAAGTGAAATTAATAAAATATTCAAGATACGCGTGTGAGACATAAATTTAAATTTTAAAACAATTATTTTATGTAAAATAATGTAAAAAATAAATGAGTAAATTATATTAATTTTTTTAAAAAAATTTAATAATAGTAAAGATTTTTCTTGAAATTTCATAAATTAGATTGTTTTTCTTATTTTTACTAAAAAATTATACATATCTCTTTTTATGTCTATTTGCTTTTCAAAAATGATAAAAATACTATTTTCATATTTTTATTACCTTTTTTCTACTTTAACTAAATTTTTATATTTTTAAAAAAGTTTATATAAGAATAAATTTAAAATAAATAACTTATAATTTTATTTTTGATTAAAAAAGAGTAAAAATTTTATTTTAATTAATATATATTTTTTTTAAAAAGAAATCGTTATAATTCACACAAAATAAATCAATGTTCGCCTGCGGCTCCATAGCCTCCATTATTGTTTGATGACGACTGAATGAGACCTGCGAAATGAAGTGAACGAAACCACCACCGATGTGGCAGGCTAAGAAGGTCGTTAGAATCCGCGTCAGCAAATTCCCCCCTCCATCCATAACAAAAGTCCGGACCCACTTTCACTACCCCAGACATGTGGGCCCAAACTTTTTTCCCTGAATCAACCGCCATTCACCCGTGGGCCCTGTCATTACTCATTAGCGACTTGTCAGTTAAGCCAAACGACAACCATGGTCACAAAATTTAAAAAAAAAAAATTTATTATTATATATATATATATCTATATCAATGTATATAAAGTAATCTTTTATAATTAATATTTAATAAATTAATAATTTTTAATTTTATTATCTAAAAATTAATATTTTTTTATAATAATAATTATTAAAAAAATAAAATAGTTATATATATTTATATATCTCATTTATAACATGAATTGATAATTATATGTATTAATTTAACATACTTGAAATAAAAAATATTGTGAGTAAAAAAATCATGTCATCGATAAACACAATTTCTTTTACTAAAAAAATGATATTGGAAAATTTTTTTACTTAAAAAATAATCTTAGGTTGAATATATTTTTTTTAATTATAAAAAACTAAAATATCATTCAAAAGTATCATATAAAACCTTATTTTTATATGAAAATCAGTTACATGTTAAAATACTTATTAGTTAATGAAAAGATAAAAATTTTAATAATTAATAATTTTAGTAATTAATAAATTTTTAATCTCACATCTCTATTAATTATAAAAAAATTAACTATATATTTATTTATTTATTTGTATAAAAAGTTATACAATATTACATTCCAAATATATTATTTAATGTTGAAACAATATACTTTAGGGTGCAATAATATAATATGAGAGTAGAAATAGCCTCTCCCTATGTATTCACACGTATACATACACATACCCACACTGACAGTCTGACACAAACTATGTATTTGAGATGTTTAGGTATTTTTATTTTTTAATTACTATATATCAGAAGTTGAAGCCTACTAGGACAAAAAATTTGGAGCAGAAGGCTAAGGAAATTTATGGAATGTTTTTTTCTTATTAAATTCAGATACTCTTATTTGGACTTACTGTGAAAAATATAATTGTTTTATTGTGTTCTATTTATTAATCTCTATGTCATTATCTACAGTAGCTGGTACCACCCCCTGCCTTGGCTCCATCTCCCTGGTTGTTGTCTCTTTTTGAAAATTAAATTTTTGTGCATTTAAATGTTTAAATAGGTATAGTTGTGCCACAAAATTGAGCAATGCTATTTAGGAGAGACAATTCATGGAAAAGAGCAATAGCAAATTTAGAAATTATAAGGAAATATATAATAAACACAAACGGGTGTTAATCCAGTTATCTCTTCATATTAAGAATAGTAGAAGTGAAAAAGACAATTATTATTACGAACTTTCTTGGAACACTACGAATATTCTTGAAATGCTGTAAGAGATCTCCTCATCAAATAGAACGCCTATAATATCGAGTTGCCTATATATTTCCACAATCTAATACTAATGGCACTATGATGGTTATCCAAAAATAATCTCAGAGAGAGCGTCACTCAAAACCTAACGTGATGATTTGAGAGACTAAATATGGATGAATTCATTACACTTAACCAATGCGTATATGTTCATATCCCATGAATACAACTAATGGGACAACCGCAAGACTTGCGTGATAATATATATGTAATATCCTGACCCGGGATATGGCACATAGACCGAGGTAGACCAGTCGAGTACACGTAAACCGAGATAAGTCGAGCCAAGTAGCGTAATACCCGAACGTAAGTTCCGAATAAATTTATATAATTTCATTTTATCCAAGAAGGTCAAATAATAATACCGAGCTTTAATCAAGCAATGAACATACTATCAGAGACAAACCGAGACCGGTTCAGACCGAGAATAGTAGACCCTAAGATATATCAAATTATTTTAATAAGTAATCTACCGTGACGAGTACGATTACCAAGGTAATCAGCAGAAATTATAATTTTAAAAAATTATGAGATTAAGAAAAGCCAAGTACAAATACACAGAGCCAATGAAAATAATACCCGATATATATACGAAGCATCGCAATAAATATTATACAGTAATTGACACGTAGTTCGAGACAGATAGCGAGAGTTATAAATGAAGTAATTTCGATATTAAAAATATACGAGAAATAGTTTTGAGTAACCCTGAGTGTTCAGGAGTATTCCCACAAGTAAACTCGAGCGACACAGAATTATGCCTCGTAATACGTGCACGCACGCAAACCCATGCATGCGTACATGTACGTATGTGTGTGGCCCGTTCAAAATGAGTGTATGTATATATGATTTAAAATAGATTTATATGTGATCTGTCGTGGAAATCAATCAAATTACCAAACTAAACTACTAGTATAGTAGAGAAGTAAGGGTCGAACCCACAGAGACTGTTAATTGTTTAAAAACCAAAGTTGAGATTGATTTCAATTCAAATTAACAAAGATTGATTGTTGTTGATTTTCTTTCCTAAAATTAAATGAGAACTATACTTAAAGCAAATATTTAACTGAATTAATGAGGAATCAAATTAAAAGAGAATTCCTAGGGTGTTGAATCCACCACTAATCTTGTAACTAGCTTCAATTGTGTTAATTCTTGGGTCATTCAATTTGGATGTAAAAGACGTATTTTGGTTACAAGCCTCAATACAATCATCAAGAAAATCACGCACAAAAACCCTAAGCACGAATCATCTTTGGTCAACACAAATTGTCTACGCTAATTCTAAGGTCATAGTCACAATTTGTTTTTCCTGAGTTATGACTCGTCCTACGGTTTTGATGTATGTACACATATTACTATTGTATAACCACATAAACAAAATCACAGAAATTGATTACGTGAAACTGAATAATACGATCAATGCTTTAATAAAATCCTAACGTCATACAATCAACATCCAAGATTAATTAACCCAAAAATAAAATACAAAGAAACAATATTACTTGACTAGGGTTTCATCTAAGCCCTAGGAATGAGAGAGACTTAGCCCATGATAGTGGAAGAGGAGACCACCATAGCCATGGAGTTCTTCATCTTCTTCTTTAGAGTCGTCTCCCTCCCCTTTCCTTCGTCGTTAGCCTCCTAGATCTCCAAGACGGCCTCCTCCTTATCCAAAACCCTAGGTTACAATATTATTCCCCTTTTTCCAAAAATACCCTTACAAAATAAGAATTTAGGAAAATAACATAAAATCCCGTAATTAGACATTAGGGGCCCAAAAAGGGAGTCTAAAGTGCTCCAAAATAAAGCCTATAATGCTAAAATAGGCCCTGGTCCACCAACATATGGACCAAGCATCTCTTCTAACCCAAAATCACTTGTTTTTCACTTCTTTTAGCACTTCAAAGCCCAATATTCTCCTTTTGCTCCAAATCCACCATTAAATCATCAACTTTAACGAGTTTTCTCTGCAAAAAGATAAAATAAGAATTAACTAGCAAATGCATATAGATTGGAGAAATTAAAATAATAAAAGTGCAAGAATATCTAGGGTTAACAAAATAAATATGCACTTTTTAACCAGTTATCACACCCCCCAACTTACACTTTGCTAGTCCTCGAGCAAAGCCAAGGAAACAAGAGACAAAAATACAACTAACTAAATCCTCTTTCGTGGGATACACGATTGCATTTACCATATGCAATAAGGCTTTAAACCCCTAGGTTACCCTAGTGGACGAGTTATAGTCTCGTGAGGGTTTGCAGTGAATCTACCCACAAAATTCGACACCCCCCAACTTGAACACAATATACTCCACAATAAATAAAAATGAATCTTAATGAATGTATAGCTGAGTTATAATCGAATCAAAGTAGTAATTATGTCACTAAAAGCAACCTGTGAATTTCCCAAGTGCTCATAAATGGATAGAATCAGTGTGCATAAAAGCAACAACCATAACAAGATGTCTAGGCAATGAAACTTCTTTTCAAACAGGCATTACTTTAACTCCAAATCTCACCAAAAGATATCACTCACAAATGAAGCTCACAGAGATGGGGTGTATATGTATCCTCTCATACATGTGGATGGAATAATTGTTGAGTACAAATCAAATAATCCACATGCAAATATGAATGAAAGCACAATAAGAATAATATAGAGAGAGTTCTAACCACTACGAAAATCAACTCCCAATGTCACATAATCACTACAGTCACATCCTCAATCATCAACTACTACACATTCGGGGTCGGCTAGGTCTTTGTTTTTGGTTGTAACGTAGGTCAGGGTCAAGGATACTGTAGGGGTAAGTGAACAATAATTTCCATGTGAAAAGCGAAGAAGTTAGAGTGAATAAACTGTAGTTTTCCAAACTCGTCACCTCTCTTGAACATTGCAACATTACTCCCAAAATTCTAATAAAGGCATTCCCAAACTACTCACAACTTTTTTACTTGAGAAAAGCAAAAAGAAAAGGAAAAGGCAATGAAATATAAATATTTTTTTTCTTTTTCTGATTGTTCTTTTTTTTCTCTTTTTTTTTTTTTTTCTGAAACTTAATAAAATTACAATAAAAGAAAAATGTACATTTTCACTTCTCTACTTTCACAACACCAATTTCTCAAAGAAAAATCATCCAACTTCTTCACCCAAAGCGAGGCTACTGGCTATGAAAAGAAAGATATAATAATGAAGGCTCAACTTGGTTCCAATCAGGTAAATAATGTAAAGATGCAAGAAACAAACGAACAGGCTCAAAGTAGAAAAAGGGCCTAGTTTCATTCCCCAAAGGTAAGAAGTGTCATCCGACATTTGAACTGACTGACCTTAGACATGTGACAATGACAATTGATAGAATGGAGATATGCAAACTGTATAACTCTCAAAATAAAGCTCAAGCTCAATTCTACATAATATGGGTTATAAGTCTCAGTAAATGTCATCATGATACTAGAGTCTCACAGTCTAACCATCAAATCATAGAGTCACAAGAGTAGCAACCCAATTTGTCTCCAATTATGAAAGTTAGGGAAAGACAAATCACTAACAGTGCACAACTATCACAATGATTCTCATGCAAGCTCAGAAATACATGAATACGCTCAAAACAATAAAATTGTAATTATGAAGTATATTGAGCTCAAGTAGGCAAAATAATAGCAACTCCCCCCAACTTATTTGACACCTTGTCCTCAAGGGGACATGAAGACAAACAACATGAAATAGAACAAAAGAAGTACAAGGAAGGAGTACACCTGAATGGGGAGAGCTAAGGGTGCAAAGAGCCCGGGGCCACATCAAATGTAGTCTGTATGGCAATTGGTCTTGTGGCCCATTTCTCATTTGGTTGCTCAAAGTGAATTTGACGGGTGTGAATGCGCCGTTTGCGTGAAGTGGATTCAAATGTAATGACACGGCTTTTGGAAGCTTTCGGGCGACCCATGAATCCCTACAATAACAAACTAAACAATAAAGATCATTAAGGCCATAGAATCTACATATTGGCATAACAAAACAGAATTGAAAACAATAAAATCAATATGCCAATAAGCGCCATTTTTTTATTTTTATTTTTATGAAAAACAGAATAATAACAAAAGAAACTAAAATAAATAATAAAATAAAAATAAATAAATAAATAGAAAAATAAAAAACTAAAAAAAATAACATAAAATAAAATAAAATATAAAATAAACTAAACTAAAATAATAATAATAATGGAAAATAAAAAAAAATAAAGAAAGAAAGAAAAATAATAATAAAAACAGAAAAAGAATAAAAATTAAAAACAAAACAAAAATAGAGGAATAATCAATAAATAAATAAATAAAAAAATTAATGGTTGGGTTTGAGGTTACAGAGATGAGATGGAGCTTCAGTCCATGAAATAGATACTTATGAGACTAGAAATGGAAGTTCAACCAATGAAATTGCAGCAATGTGTTGTTCTCAAGGGAAACACCCCTCGTGGGTAAAGACATGAGAATGTCTCTAGTTGGGGTGCAAAGAAACTCAAATCCATGATAGTCAGTGCAGACTCTTAACACCATACTTCAAACCCACCTCAACAAATCAAGAATTAATAAAATTAAAATTAAGAAATTCAAACCTTAAAATGAAGGTTGATGGATTTGGGTTGATGGTGCGGTCGGCAGTGGGTATGGAGGATGATGGGTGATGAAACTGGAGATGATGGTGGTGGGATGAAGTTTCGGCTGGGTTTCTGTGGTGGTGATGGTGATGACGGGACGGTGGATCTGGAGGTATGGGTGTGCGAGGGTGATGCGATTAGGTCGGTGGGCGGTGGTGCGCGATGACGATGGAGGCGGTGGTTGTGGTGGCGACGGTTAGGGGTTGGGTGGTGCGGCTGACGGAAGGTTAGGGGCTGTGGATGCATGGTGGTTGTGAATGATGGTGCGGCGATGACAGATCTGATGGTGGAGATGGTGCTGTCACGCTGGTGATGACGGCTGGGCTGCGGCGGCGCGGCTGTGCGAGGGTGGTTAAGGGGGTGCGATGGTGGGTGCGTGAGGGGCGGTGGGAGACAAGGGTTTTAGTTTTGTTCTTTTGTGTTTTTTTTTTTTTTTTTTTTTTTTTGAATTTCTGATTTTTTTTTAAAATAAAAAAAAAACTGAATTAAAAGTGCTCAAGCTTTTTGAGAAAAGCTCAAGCTTTTTGGGACAGCACCTTAAGAACTTTGAGGGAAGAAAAAGAGCTCGAGCTTTTCTTGGAGTGCTCGAGCTTTTCGGGGCAGAATGTTTAACCAATTTTTGATGAAAAAGTGTTCGAGCTTTTTGGCGAGTGCTCGAGCTTTCTTGACCAGAAACATTTGGAACAAAAAACATGAGAAAATGTGCGAGCTTTTTGAAAATTGCTCGAGCTTTTTAGTCCAGAAAACAAAAATGACTAAAGAAAGGTCCTTTTTTTTTTTTTTTACAATAGGAATAAAATAAATACTAAACACCTACAAAACAATTAAAAAAAAAAAACTCAATTAAAAACAACAAAAAAAAACAACAAAACAAAAAATAAAATAAAATAAAATTGGG
Source organism: Nyssa sinensis (assembly GCA_008638375.1). Classification (NCBI taxonomy): domain Eukaryota; kingdom Viridiplantae; phylum Streptophyta; class Magnoliopsida; order Cornales; family Nyssaceae; genus Nyssa; species Nyssa sinensis. The sequence goes on along the minus strand of CM018051.1, from coordinate 18,524,810 downwards.
TTTCCTCCCAAAAGAAGAGCTAAGTTTAATGTCTTCAGCCAGACACAGTAAGAGGAGAAAAACATCAATCAATATAAACTGGGTCTTCAAGACCAATCTCCTCAATCAAACTCCCTTCTTCCACACCCTCAATAAACAATTTCAACCTTTGGCCATTAACTTTGAAAGTTTGGCCACTCCGAGGGTTATGAATTTCTACCGCACCATGAGACCAAGATTGAACAACCTCATATGGACCATCCCATCTAGACCGCAACTTCCCAGGAAACAACCGTAACTTAGAGTTAAACAACCACACTTTTTGACCGGGCTCAAAGGACTTACGATTAATGTGAGAATCATGGAACGCCTTAGTCCTAGCCTTGTAAATGCGGGAACTCTCATACGCATCATTCCTAAGCTCCTCTAACTCATTGAGTTGGAGCTTTCGATTAGAGCCGGCAACAAGCATATCAAAGTTGAATTTCTTAATAGCCCACATGGCCTTATGCTCTAGCTCCACCGGGAGATGGCAAGCTTTACCGAAAACCAATCGGTAAGGAGACATGCCAATAGGGGTCTTGTAAGCGGTACGATATGCCCACAAAGCATCGTTTAAACGTAAAGACCAATCTTTTCGATCGGGCCGTACCGTTTTCTCAAGAATTGACTTGACCTCCCTATTTGATACTTCAACTTGCCCACTAGTTTGTGGATGGTAAGGAGTGGCGACTTTATGAGTGATGGAATATTTTTGAAGCACGATTGCAAAGGGTCTATTACAGAAATGAGACCCTCCATCACTAATAATCGCCCGTGGCATACCAAACCGAGAGAATATATTCTCTTGAATGAATTTGACCACCACTTTGTGATCATTGGTTCTAGTTGCCACAGCCTCAATCCACTTGGACACATAATCCACCGCTACCAAAATATACTCAAAGCCAAATGACGGTGGAAATGGTCCCATGAAATCAATACCCCATACATCAAATATCTCAACAACTAAGATTGGGGTAAGAGGCATCATATCTCTACGAGACATTGTCCCCATTTGCTGACACCGAATGCAAGTCTTGCAAAAATTGTGTGCATCCTTAAATAGAGTGGGCCAATAGAACCCACTCTGCAAGACTTTTGCCGCCGTCTTGCGACCACTGAAATGGCCACCACAAGCTGAAGAATGACAGAAAGTAAGAATGCTATGAAACTCACTCTCTGGAACACAACGGCGGATAATTTGGTCAGAGCAATACTTAAAGAGCACAGGATCCTCCCAATAGAAAAACTTAACTTGAGAGAAAAATCGGTCTTTGTCCTGTTTGGACCATTGGGACGGAATTTGACCAATTGCAAGATAGTTCACAATATGGGCAAACCAAGGAGGTTTCACTAATGACACAGAAAAGAGTTGCTCATCAGGAAACGAGTCATGCAAAGGTTGAGTGTCACTCGTGTGCTCAACAAGAATGCGGGACAGGTGGTCGGCTACAACATTTTCGGAACCTTTCTTGTCCCGAATTTCTAAATGAAACTCTTGAAGCAACAAAATCCACCTAATCAATCTCGGCTTGGTCTCTTTTTTGGAAAGTAAATGCCGCAAAGCAGCATGGTCGGTATAGACAACTACCTTAGAGCCAAGGAGGTAGGAACGGAACTTATCTAAAGCAAAAACTACAGCGAGCAACTCTTTCTCTGTGGTGGTGTAATTCAACTGAGCATCATGAAGAGTCTTACTCGCATAGTAAATAGCATATGGAAGTCTTTCTACCCTTTGTCCCAAAACAGCTCCAACTGCATAGTCGGAGGCATCACACATGATTTTGATAACTGGTTAAAAAGTGCATATTTATTTTGTTAACCCTAGATATTCTTACACTTTTATTATTTTAATTTCTCCAATCTATATGCATTTGCTAGTTAATTCTTATTTTATCTTTTTGCAGAGAAAGCTCGTCAAAGTTGATGATTTAATGGTGGATTTGGAGCAAAAGGAGAATATTGGGCTTTGAAGTGCTAAAAAAAGTGGAAAACAAGTAGTTTTGGGTTAGAAGAGATGCTTGACCCATATATGGGTGGACTAGGGCCCATTTTAGCACTACAAACTCTATTTTGGAGTAGTTTAGCCTCCCTTTTTGGGCCCTTAATGTCTAATTACGGGATTTTATATTATTTTCCCTAATTCTTATTTTTGTAAGGATAATTTTGGAAAAAGGGGGATATGATTGTGAACTAGGGTTTTGGAAAAGAAGGGAGGGCCGTCTTGGAGATCTAGAGGAAGAGAAGAAGGAAGGAGACAACTCAAAAGAAGAAGATGAAGAACTCCATGGCTATGGTGTTCTCTTCCACTATCATGGGCTAAGTTCTCCCATTCCTAGGGCTTAGATGAAACCCTAGTCAAGTAATATTGCTTCTTTGTATTTTATTTTTGGGTTAATTAGTTTTGGATGTTGATTGTATAACATTGGGATTTTATTAAGACAATAATCGTATTATTCAGTTTCACATAATCAATTTCTGTGATTTTGTTTATGTGGTTATACAATAGTAATATGTGTACATACATCAAAACCGTAGGACGAGTCATAAGTCAGGAAAAACAAATTGTGACTATGACCTTAGAATTAGCGTAGACAATTTGTGTTGACCAAAGATGATTCGTGCTTAGGGTTTTGGTGCGTGATTTTCTTGATGATTGTATTGAGGCTTGTAGCCAAAATACGTCTTTTACATCCAAATTTAATAGCCCAAGAATTAATACAATTGAAGCTAGTTACAAGATTAGTGGTGGATTCAACACCCTAGGAATTCTCTTTTAACTTGATTCTTCATTAATTCAGTTAAATATTTGCTTTAATTATAGTGCTTATTTAATTTTAGGAAAGAATCAACAAACAACCACTCTTTGTGAATGTGAATTAAAATTAATCTCAACTTTAGTTTTTAAACAATTAACAGTCTCTGTGGGTTCGACCCTTACTTCTCTACTATACTAGTAGTTTAGTTTGGTAATTTGATTGATTTCCACGACAGATCAGATTTCAAAAGGAATGGACCAATTGGGTGGTTGCATGATCGGGGCGGAGGAAAGAGAGTCACGAAGCTTTTCAAAAGCCGCCACACAAGCACTATCAAAGACAAATGGAGTATCCTTGGCAAGAAGATTGCACAAGGGCCTAGAAATCTTACTAAAGTCCTTGATAAACCGACGATAGAAACCTGCATGTCCTAAAAATGATCGAACTTGCTTGACCGTGGTAGGATGCGGAAGCTTAGCAATGAGATGGACTTTGGCCTTGTCGACCTCAATCCCTCTCTTGGACACAATGTGTCCTAACACAATCCCCTCTTGAACCATAAAATGGCTCTTTTCGCAACTAAGCACAAGATTTGTCTCCTTGCAACATTTCAAAACTTTGGTCAAGTTTTGGAGACAATCATCAAACGAGGGGCCAAAAACAGAGAAGTCATCCATGAAGACTTCTAAAAATTTCTGTACCATGTCGGAGAAGATAGACATCATGCACCTTTGAAAAGTCGCCGGTGCATTACACAATCCAAAAGGCATGCGGCGATATGCATATGTGCCAAATGGACAAGTGAAAGTGGTCTTCTCCTGATCCTCCGGAAAGACCGCAATTTGGTTATATCCAGAATAACCATCAAGAAAGCAATAATAGCTTTGACCAGCTAACCTCTCTAAGATTTGATCAATGAATGGGAGAGGAAAATGGTCTTTCCGGGTCATAGAGTTGAGCTTGCGATAATCAATACAAACTCTCCACCCAGTGGTGGTGCGCATAGGGACAAGCTCACCCTTATCACTCTCAACAACAGTGATACCCGACTTCTTTGGTACCACTTGGGTGGGACTCAACCACTTGCTATCAGAAATTGGGTAAATAATACCCGCATCTAGCAATTTGACCACCTCTTTCATGACAACCTCCTTCATGTTGGGATTAAGCCTTCTCTGCATTTCTCGAGATGGCTTTGCATCATCCTCTAAATGAATGCGGTGCATACAAATAGAGGGATCAATCCCTTTTAAATCAGCTACGGACCAACCTATAGCACCCTTGTGCTCTCTAAGAACCTCAAGAAGAGGGCACTCTTGCTCACTTGAAAGATTAGAAGCAATGATAATAGGGCGAGTGTCATCGGGTCCTAAGAATGAGTACTTAAGAGTAGCAGGAAGTGGCTTCAACTCAAGCTTTGGAGGAACCTCTAAAGATGGAAGAGCAGGGGTGCTCGCAAGATTAGGTAGGGGTTTCGGTCTAGGCTTCCAAGGAGGATAGTCTATAGAAGGAGAACAGTCAAGCAATGAATTGACTTCTTCAATAGAAGCATCAATATCGAAAGCATCACTATCAAAGTAAGTCAAACATCTCTCTAAAGGATCCTCAATCAAGATTTGAGGGAGAGATTCCTCAACTATCTCATCAATCACATCCACTGAAAAACAATCCTCCTCATGTGAAGGTTGTTGTGAAGCATTGAAAACATTAAGCCTCACAGTCATATTCCCAAAAGAAATATCCATCACCCCAGTTCGACAATTAATACAGGCATGAGCAGTAGCTAAGAATGGTCGACCTAAGATGACGGGAATTTGATGCTTAGGGTCATGAGCGGGTTCCATATCTAGAACTAGGAAATCAACTGGAAAGTAGAATTTGTCTACTTTCACCAAAACATCCTCAATAATTCCACGAGGTATCTTAACGGATCTGTCAGCTAACTGCAAAGACACCGACGTAGGCTTCAACTCACCTAACCCAAATTGTTGATAGACAGAGTATGGCAATAAATTGACACTTGCCCCCAAGTCAAGGAGCGCCCTCTCTATAATGTGATTACCTATGACACAAGAAATTGTGGGGGCTCCAGGATCTTTGAACTTAGGTGCAGTTTGGTGTTGGAGAATTGAGCTCACTTGCTCTGTCAGAAAGACCTTCTTTGACACATGAGTTTTAGCTTTTCGCTTTTGAGTGCAAAGGTCTTTCAAGAATTTGGCATAGGAAGGAATTTGCTTGACTGCATCAAGAAGTGGCAAGTTAATCTTAACTTGCTTAAAAATCTCAAGCATTTCCTCCATATTTGTACCCTTTTTCCCAAAAGGAGAAGGGTCGGCCAAGCAGGAAGGGTAAGGGGCCTTGGGCACATAGGATGCCACAGGAATACTCAAAGGATCAATTGGGGATGAAGAATCCCCTTTTTGCAAATTTTCATTCTCAATTACATCCTTTTTAGAAGAATTTGTCAATTCACCCTCAGCCTTATACTTAACTTTGTTATCTACCACTCTCCCACTCCTAAGAGTAGTTATGGCCTTAGCTTGCTCATGAAATTGATCATTAGAGTTGGAAGACTCTACCTCATATTGGCCTTTAGGGTTGTTCACCGGTTGACTTGGTAAACGCCCCTCGTCTCTTCTACTCATAGCTTGTGCTAGTTGTCCCATTTGGGATTCTAGCTTCGAGATGGACTGAGTGTGTGAGTGGAGCAATTGAGTGTTAGACTGATGATTTGACTCTAAAGCTTGCAAAGCACTCAACACTTTGTCCTCAAAAGCTGAATTTCTAGGAGGAGGAGGTGGTTGTTGATATTGTTGAGGAGGAGGACGGTAGGATGATGATGGAAAAGAATTAGGCACATTTGGCCTTGAATTTTGGGAGAATGGAAGATTTGAGGCTTGAGGCCTCCAAGAAAAATTTGGATGGTTTCTCCATCCCGGGTTGTAATGGTTAGAATAGGGATCATTACCCGGTTTGGAAAAACCTTGAAGAACATTAACTTGCTCTTCCACAAACTCTGGATATTGCGGGGCTAAGGGACAATCTGACACATAATGAGTTGGGCATGAACATAAAGCACACACCTCTTGAGTGGCAGGAGCAGAAGTAGAAACTTGTCCCCTAGCCAAAACTTGGTCTAATTTCCTAGACAACGCCGCAACTTGCTCTTGGACATCCACAGCTTGTCCAACTTCATAAATGCCACCTCTTTTAGGGACACTAAAGGAGGTGGGTGGAGCTCTCCGACTTGCTGAGGCATGGTGCTGTGAATTCTCACTAAGGGTCTCAAAAAGATTCCATGCCTCATCCTAATTCTTGTTAAGGAAAGTCCCTCCACAAGCAGAGTCAATCATTTGACGATTTTGTTCAGTGATACCGTCATAAAAACTCTGTACCAACTGCCAACGCATGATATCATGATGGGGACACTTCCTATGAAGGTCCAAAAATCTCTCCCAAGCTTCATGAAAAGACTCGCCATCGAGTTGAGTAAAATTTGTGATGGCTTTTCTCATATCATTGGTTTTGCCTATAGGAAAGTATTTTTTTAAAAACTCTTGTTGGAGTTGAGTCCAAGTTGTTATGGAATTTGTAGGCAAAGAACCGAGCCATTGTTTGGCTCTATCCTTCAATGAAAAAGGGAACAACCTTAACTTAAGAGCATTTTCACTCAAATTTTGCACATTGACAGTGGTGCAAAGCTCTAAAAACTCATTCAGATGTTGGTATGGGTCCTCATTTGATTTCCCATAAAAAGATGGTAACATCTGAATGGTTTGGGGTCTAATTTCATAATGCCCAGTTATAGTAGGCATTTGAATACATGAAGGGTTGGTATATGTTGTAGGAACAAAATGAGCCTTAAGAGGCTGTGGTTGTTGTTGTCCACCATTATCAGCCATGTCTATAGAAATAGGGTTTCCTAAAACTCTAGATTTAATGGACAAACCACGAAAAGCTCTCAAGGTTCTTTCTAGCTCAAGGTCTAATTTTTCTAAGTCTGGGTTGCACGAACGGCGACCAAACATAAAACAAATAAACCTATCCAATCAAATATACCAATTGTAGCAAAAATAAAATGCAAAGAGAAAGGAAAGATTTCACCGTGATAGATTGCAAAGCAGGTAGAATTTTTCTTCTTTTATGATTTTTTTGTACCAACCCGCGTTTGCTCCAATCAACTCCGCTTCTCTTTAGCTTTTTATAATTGCTGCACACCAAAGACAAAGAAAAAGAATAATAGCAAAAAAAAAAAAATAATAATAATAATAATAAAAAAAAATAATAATAATAATAATAAAAAAAAAAATAATAATAATAATAAATAAAATAATTAAAATAAAAATCAACTATTAATTTTTTAACAATTCAACAGTCCCCGGCAACGGCGCCAAAAATTGATCTGTCGTGGAAATCAATCAAATTACTAAACTAAACTACTAGTATAGTAGAGAAGTAAGGGTCGAACCCACAGAGACTGTTAATTTTTTAAAAATCAAAGTTGAGATTGATTTCAATTCAAATTAACAAAGATTGATTGTTGTTGATTTTCTTTCCTAAAATTAAATGAGAACTATACTTAAAGCAAATATTTAACTGAATTAATGAGGAATCAAATTAAAAGAGAATTCCTAGGGTGTTGAATCCACCACTAATCTTGTAACTAGCTTCAATTGTGTTAATTCTTGGGTCATTCAATTTGGATGTAAAAGACGTATTTTGGCTACAAGTCTCAATACAATCATCAAGAAAATCACGCACCAAAACCCTAAGCACGAATCATCTTTGGTCAATACAAATTGTCTACGCTAATTCTAAGGTCATAGTCACAATTTGTTTTTCCTGAGTTATGACTCGTCCTACGGTTTTGATGTATGTACACATATTACTATTGTATAACCACATAAACAAAATCACAGAAATTGATTACGTGAAACTGAATAATACAATCAATGCTTTAATAAAATCCTAACGTCATACAATCAACATCCAAGATTAATTAACCCAAAAATAAAATACAAAGAAACGATATTACTTGACTAGGGTTTCATCTAAGCCCTAGGAATGAGAGAGACTTAGCCCATGATAGTGGAAGAGGAGACCACCATAGCCATGGAGTTCTTCATCTTCTTCTTTAGAGTCGTCTCCCTCCCCTTTCCTTCGTCGTTAGCCTCCTAGATCTCCAAGACGGCCTCCTCCTTATCCAAAACCCTAGGTTACAATATTATTCCCCTTTTTCCAAAAATACCCTTACAAAATAAGAATTTAGGAAAATAACATAAAATCCCGTAATTAGACATTAGGGGCCCAAAAAGGGAGTCTAAAGTGCTCCAAAATAAAGCCTATAATGCTAAAATAGGCCCTGGTCCACCAACATATGGACCAAGCATCTCTTCTAACCCAAAATCACTTGTTTTTCACTTCTTTTAGCACTTCAAAGCCCAATATTCTCCTTTTGCTCCAAATCCACCATTAAATCATCAACTTTAACGAGCTTTCTCTGCAAAAAGATAAAATAAGAATTAACTAGCCAATGCATATAGATTGGAGAAATTAAAATAATAAAAGTGCAAGAATATCTAGGGTTAACAAAATAAATATGCACTTTTTAACCAGTTATCAATATGCCTACATATGGATATATATATATATATATACACGTATAAAATATGTATTTTATATGTATATATGTGTATAACATGATGTATTATACATATATATATATATATAAGGAATTAAAAAGAAAAGACAAGGAAATAAAGGAAGGAAGGAAATGAGTGAGGCATGCAGCAAGTGCATGCATATAAATATATGTGTGTGTGTGCAGTGAGTGTGTATTATATATATATATATGATAAATATATATATATATATATATATATAAGATATACTACAAGAAAAGAAAAGAAAAAGAAAGAAAGAAAAGGAAAGGGGGAGGAAGGTGGTAGTATGTCACTGTGTGTTTGTGTGTGTGTCGGTTGGCTTATTTGTGTGTGTGTTTTGTGTGTGTGAATATAATATACATATATATATATATATATATATATATATATATAACACAAGTCTCCCAAGTCATAAATGCAAGGTTACATTTGGCAGAGAGAAATCAGAACCTAGGTCAAGGAAAGAGGCTCTAGATGAGGAGAAACCGAGAAAGAAAGAGAGAGAGAGTAGAGAGAGAAAGATGTCGGTGGTGTTTGTGTATGTATATGTGGGTCGTGTAAGGAGGAAAACAGAGAGATTCAAGGGCTGTGAGCACTGTCTAAAAGTTGGGAGAATCATTGAGAAGAACACAGGAGTGAACCAAGAGGAACAGAAGAGAAAGGGTAACCTGTACCGAGAGGAAAACAGAAATTTGAGGTAAGTGGGTTTATTCTGTTTTTAATTTTTTAGCATGATTCGTTTAATTTAAAGTAGAGGGTCTGAACGAGCATGATTTAAGCTTTCAAATGCAAAAAGAATGATAAGAAATAATGCTAAAATGACCAAGATAATTTGAGTTGTAGGTTTATGAGATAAAATCGGGTTAGTGTATTTTTGTGCTAAAAACTTGATTTAAACTACAAGGGACAAATCGTATAGAGTATAGAAGATAAATAGAAATATAAACAAGTCGAAACAGTGAACGAACCGAGCATGAAATGTAAAATCACAGGTCATCGGAGTTGCGAGTTTGCCCAGTTTCGTGAGGTTTTAGTACACTAAATTGGAAACCAACATTTGAAATGAAATCTACACTAAAAATAGAAGAAAATAATATTTGAAAAGCATTGAAAACTAACAAAATTTTGGTCGTCGTCGCCGGAGAAGAAGAACTGTTCATGCCAGAACCCTACCGGAGTTCCACCGGAAAAACGGGGAAGAAGGGTCCTGTTTGGGGTTCGGGTATTGGGTCATGGGTTCGGGTCCGAGTCGGGACCCGACCGAAATAAAAATGGGCAAGTGAAACGGCACAGTTTTGTTTAAGTTTAAAAAGTTTTAAAATCAAATTGGGAGTGTTTGGTTGTATGTGTAAGAAATTGAAATTCAAATTGAAATCAGAATAGGGATATCCTATCACTGTTCTATCATTATGCACCGTTTGGTTATTCCTATTTAGAATAGGATTTTCAGAAATTACAATTTGACCCGAAAAGTTATGGAATTTATAAACAGACCCCCAACTGTTAATTATTATGATTTGACCCCCAGAATAAAATATTAATATATTTAATTAATTTAAAATAATAAAAAATTACGAAAATGCCCCTAAGTCAAAAAACAGTCAAACAGACTCCGATTAAAATGAATGAATAGTAAAATTTTATTATTTCGAGCATTTCGGACTCATCAGTGGGTCCGATTTACGAAAAGAGGTCCCGAGAAGTGAGAACCATAAATGCATAAATGACCATTTTACCCTTTATAGTAACGATATCCAAATTAAACATATGAATAGTGAATTTTAACTATCTCGGACATTCTAAGACCAATGGTGAGGTCCGTTTAGCAAGACGAGGTCCCAAAAAATAAAAGACCCGTAGAAGTGCAAAATGACCATTTTGCCCTTTTTAGTACAGAAGCCCAAATTGAATTCCGCGAAAGCCCAAATTGAATTCCGCGAAAGCCTAAATCGACTTTGTTCGACATTCCGGATTCAATAGTAAAGTCTATTCAAGTAAAAGAGATATCAATAGTAAAGAGACATAAAATTTGATGAATAGCATGAGTTAAATATATATATATATATATATATACACATAGACTGAGATGAGTTTTCTGAATCATAGGAATACCAAGAGACAAGAAGAAGACGGTTTTGACCTTCTAGACAGATACAGAAAGAGGTAAGTAGAAGAAGGTGGTTGACCTTCTAGACAGATATAGTAAAAATGTAAGTAATCTCTGATCTCTGCTTATGTTACATTCCAAGCCATGTCAACAGTTTTACCTATATCACTTAGTGTGCTCCATACATACCAGAACGTTTATCAAGTCCACATTGATATTGCTTTATCTTGTGGATAGTATTTATTGACTGTTGTATATCTTGATCATGATTTCTGTACGCTCTGTACATAGGCCTCAAGGGGCAAGATCTCAGCAGCCCAATTTATATTGGCCTGTTAAGGCAACAGTTTCTTTCGCTGCTGAGATAGCGTTATTGCATTTACTGTTCATTAGATTTAGCATGATCTTGATATATTATATTGTAGCCGGATTTGTGCTCAGTCACAAACTCCATCTGATGCTATTTACGACCTTCGGGTCCAGATTATTATACAGTGTACACAGAGCCGTATTCAAACAGCCCGTAGCGGATCTGAATACGAGCTCAGAGCCGTATTCAAACAGCCCATAGCGGATCTGAATACGAGCTCAGGGGGTAGCCGGGCCCCAGCTGAGTGCATCAACTAGTTTTGATATCACTATCATTTATTGATTATCATAGCTTGATCATATTATATCATTATGAATGATCATGAGATTTCACAGCTTTCATTTGAGTGCATATGATTATACTTGAGACAGCTTATGACTGTAGCTTGTATGATTATATTATCAGACAGATTTGTATTGATTTATCATTTGAGTTCCTACCATTTGATGTTGAGTTCTATATTCATTGACTGGCTAGCACATCTGCATTTATCCTAGTTCTTTTATGGATAAAGCTTTCTATATTCATGTACACATGGCAGAGCAAAGGAGAATTACTTATTGGGCTTTAGTTAGCTCACCCTAAACTTACCACCCCTTTCAGGAAAGGAAGCTGTAGAAGAGCAGTAGCTGTAGCAGTAGCAGTCAGCTAGATAGTAGTGGACATTTCTTTTGAAGTTGTAAGTGTAATACTTAGTACAGATAGTCTTGTAGCTCTCCCATGTTATCCACGTCTTAGGGATGAACAGTTGTATTAAGAAATTTCATATTCCGCATTTTGTAAACATATACATATATATCACATGCAACTTTTATTTATTTCTTCCGCATTTAGTTGTTGCATGTTAGTAGCACTAATGTGTTGCAAGTTGAGACCCTTGGTTCGACAAGCAACGTCGGATTGGGCGTCGCGACACGAGATCCGCATAGGGTGGGGTCTCGGGTCATGACAATATAAGTCGGTCAAACCAATCAGAACGAATAAGAGTTTTAACTACATATAAACTCTTATTATAATTTTCACGATCTACACAAATCTTCTAGATGCCAAATAGACTCAGGTCCATATGACCCAATGTCTAACATCTCTCACTCATTTACATAGGTTGAGTACTAAGCTCTTTGCAAGATACATGAAATGGATCATGCGACTAGACGAGAAGGATCAGGGTAAGAGTATTGTATTAAGCTACCATCAAACAAACACAACACCTTACTACAAACACATATCTGATCTCGTTTATACCCCAAATTCAGTTACACTAGATTCAACATCCGTTATCCCTCACGAAAACTAGTATTAGCGTGATGCATGGACTGACCAATATATATTGTACTCATGATCGTATCGATAGATATAGAAATAGACATGATCGCCGGGCAATGAGTCATAACACAATAGTGTACTATAGATTCGTCTTCCCTAGCTACTCACGTTAATCCAATCGAACTTAACTACTTTGCTAGACATGCTCCACCGGACACATCAATCATGGTCCTTTAGCAACATGCTAAAATAGTAACATCAAACTTTCTCTTCATAACGTAGTCCTAGGTCACAAAGGCACATTGGAATTCAAAAAGATTTTCAAAGCTCACACAGTGACGAAACAGGGATACATTCATTCACTTTTTTTTTAAAGGTCACATCAATAGCACGTACAGTATATAATGTATGTTATGGCGGAGCTCCCACTCAATTGGGCATGTTAAATTCATTCTCAAAAGTATATAACACCATACGAATCTTAGTCTAGTCGCTATCTCAGGACCCATCATCACTATCTCAGCGCTTAACCCGAACATTCCAACCCAGTCATTTTTCTAGCGCCTGTTTGAAAGTTTGCACTTGGCTTTCTTCAACTTACATGAGGTGTGTGGTCAACCTTCATGCTCGATTCTTTAAAAGAATCTCATCTTGACCCTCATTGTCAAGGTGACATATATGATAAAGATGAATTCTCCCTCTAACCAAGAATTCAATGTCTCATTTTACTCGCTATCTAAGCGCTAAGGCAATTGTTCATGTGAGAGAGCCAATTAAAATTTGTTGACATCTTTCATGTATGCTCACAACATAAAAAAATTATCTAAATATGAACACAAAATCATATAATGATTAAATAATGTCATACGGTGTCCAATATATCAAATGCAAAATAAACCTAACTATTTAACACAAGATGTAAAACATCATTAAGTATGGGCCTAAGACCACTTCCCTTTGCGCAACTTTATCTCAAACACGTGTAGTAAAAAATAATGTCAATATGTTTGGTTCTTCCATCATTGCTATTGGTCTACCAACCCACTAACGAGCCTAAGCTTCCAGTCTAATGGCGAGTCCACACGGTTTTGTCCTTATAGACCCTAAGTCTAAAAGACACTACAAAAAAAGAAAGGGATCGCCTGTACTTATATCCTTTAAGCTTGTAAAGCTTATTAATAATGTAGAATAAAGCTGTGACGAATGCAATACTTGTATATGCTAGAGCTGCCATACAATCATAACTGATGAATATATCATCCTGCCTACACGACGCTATGTTAAGATGCTACTAGAATCTCCACAACCAAACTACTGTCTCAATTGCGACGACCAACCATGTAATCTTGACATCACTTAGATATCAAAGAAACCAATTAACTAAAGTTCGATGAGCAAACACTAAGTCGTTTTTATAGTTTGACCATTTATACAAGCAAAGCACTAAGCTGCTCTAATAATTTGACTATCTATATAAGTAAAGCACTAAGCTGCTCTAATAATTTGACTGTCAATAAGAGTTGCAAAAATAATTGAGTACACATCTCAGTACACTCCAGAATCTCAACAGTGCTCAAATAGTAAATTCTAAAAAAATATCTCTTTCCCTACTAATCCAATAGCAATAATCAAAACTAAAGTATGCCCTTATCAATTTGTCAATAGGTTAGGACCGTGCTAACAAGATTGCTTATAGATTTCTCAAGACAAAATGAGAAATTCCTTAAGGCAATCTTCATGGAACTCAAATCCGAGCATAGTCTACTTCAACTATGTCCTCCTCAATACAAGACAACCACCTCCAAGTGGTGACAACTAATTTCATATATGTCAGCAACCACACAAAAGATTAAAATGATTTCTTTGGACTATTCGTGGCTTTTTTGATCATCGTGAAGCCAATTGCTCAATGAAATCTAAGGTTCCACTCACTTGACAATTGCTTTTGGTCACAAGTGAACAATTGAGCAAGCAGATTTTGCAGTTTTTATTCATTAACCTTAAAGTCCAAAATTGCATAGACGATTATTTTAGATCACAAATGAACATTTGAGCAAACATACTTTCCGATTTTTGTTCATTGACCTTGAAGCCCAAAACTTGATTCACGAAGAATCATCGTCTAATTCTCCACAAAAGAGATAATCTCTAAGTCCATCTTGAAAGCTTCTAAGATCCAACATGTACGAAAATTATTGGAATAAGGTAAATGGAGACAATTCTCACCACTAAGGAGAATCTTTCTCTTCATATTCAATATCCCATTTGGGATAGGTCATTTTCAAAAAAAATAGGGCATAATTAATAGTTAATCAATCCTACACAAAATGAGATCAACTATTCTCAAAGTTTGATTCTTTGCTAATTTAGCTCAACTTATCACTCATAGCAGCCATCCATACACTATTAAGATAGAAAACTTTTGCCTTTCATTGTAATAGTGTAAATTTTACACTTTTGGACTGACTTTTTTTTTTTGGTCAGATTTTTATATTGAATATGGATCTTGTTTGATAGATCTCGATGTTTAGAATCTAAATATATAATTTTTATTAAAATTGAATTTATAAATTTTAAGTTATTGAATTTTAAAATTTTGATTTTTTTTTTTGCAACTATTCCTTATTTCACACAATTCGGAACGTTCTTGTCTTTTGAAGAATGAAATGATTTAAGAATGTAAGACTACTTTAGTCATTAAATGTTAGAAGAACTTGGTGGGTTATTAAATTTAGGATAAATTACATTGACCTTTCTTGAGGTTTATGACAATTACACTGACTTGCCTTTAGGTTTTTGAAATTATATAGACCTCTCATACTTTACAAAATAATATATAGATATCTCTCTTAAGTCAATTTTATCTTTTAAAATGACAAAATTTTCAATTTTATTTATTTATTTTTGCATTTTTTCAATTTATTCTAGCTTTTTTTTTAAAAGATTTTTTAATTTTTTTATTTAAAAATAAATTTAAGGTAAATAACTTATTTTTATTTTATATAAAATAACTTATTTTTATTTTATATAAAAATAAATTTAAGGTTTTTATCAATATTTGTTTGAAAATGATAAAAAAATTGGTCAGATTTAAAAAATTGAAAAAAAAATATGAAAGGAATAGTTTTGTCTTTTTGAAGGAAAAAAATTGACCGGAGAGAGGTATCTCTATATTATTTTATAAAGTAAGGTAGATCAGTATAATTGTTATAAACCTCATAGAAGATTAGTGTAATTACCCTTAAATTTAGACTAGGACTTGATGATAATTATAGTATTTTTAATAGACTTTCTCACTAAACAACCCTTTTTTTCTATTGGAGAGCACCAAATACTCTTATAAACTCTTAATAAACAAATTTTTTTTGTTGAATGGTCTAAAATCATTTTCATCACTTCTTCTTAATTTGGAAAAATTCTTACTAGACACTTCATTTCTCTTGTAGGACACTCAATTTTTTCACAAAGCTGAGGTGAGGTGAGGCTAGTTAGACTCGAAACATAGTGATAAATTAGCATTTGACAATTATGACATTAAAATAATTTATAATATAAGAGTCATTTGAATAAAATATTATTAATAATTAAAAAAAATCATGATAAAATTTTAAGAAAATTTGATATATTTTAAAAATATGTAAAATATGAGTTTTCATAATATAATTATTTGGAATATTTCAAGAATGTTAAAAATATATAATATTTGAATATAATTTGATAAACATTTGAAATACTTAAAGTAGATTATGATTCATTTAGTTAATAAAAACATTGAGATAAATTTAAGATATTTTTATATAAATCTTGCAATCAAGTAGGCCATAATTATTTTACATTATTTATTATTTATATCTTTAAAATGGTAAATCAAGTTAAAAAAACTTTTCATAAATCTTTTTTTTCTTGGTACCATTGCTTTGTCTTTTGTTGCACAAGATTTTAAAAGGAGATGCCACAAGACTTTTTCCTTCTAGAACGCACTCAAAGCGCAGTTTGATCTTTCAGTTCTTTGAAGTTTTACTTGGACAGTTTTACGGGGATACATCTTGGGTATATATAATTTAGTCTATTTGAGAGTAGAGGCATGAAATTAGAACCGAATCGATATTAAATTCTTCTAAAAAATTAAAATCAAAACTAAACCGTATAATTATTGGAACCGATACGAACCAATTCGAAAAGTTCAAATTTAGTGGGTCGGGTTGTTGTAAAAGCACTATATTTACAATTTTCTCTACACTTTTTTTTCTATTGAGAGCGTCATCATTGTAAGCATATATAGATACGGGCACTCATATTGCGATTCAAAATCCAAATGTATAGCGTTTAGCCAACTTTCGATTTTTTGTTTGATGCATAATACACACACACACACATATATATATATATATATATATATTACTGATTGATATACCATAAAATGATAGACTAGTTCTCATGTAATACGTGTGACTTTGAAACTCGGACATTCAAAGCACATTAAGATGTTCGGTAATTCAGAATATACTCGTCCACTTATCCTCCAGAACTCATAGGCCTGAGTTTAAGGCCTTCAGAGCATTCTTCGGGGTTCAGAGCTCATCACCGCCTTAAAGCCCTACCGAGCAAAGGATAAGGAAACAATCTTCCATAAGAAAACTATCACTTACGGATATTTCTCAAGCGCAGTATCCGATATGAAAACTGCTATCTCTGATGATCAAATCCCTGCTTTCATGGTTCCAAATCCTAATCAACTTAGGAATCATTGAGCTTATAAATAAACCCTAAGGTACACTTTACATTCATGCTCATTATTTTGGCTTACATTACAGTCTTTTCAATTCAGTTTATTAACTTAAGCATCGAAGCGGCTACCGTCGGAGCCAATCCGGTGGTCCTCTGATCTTTTTCTTTGAGTGTTCTTTAGGGAGCCAAGCTCGGAATATATGTCGGCCAAAAAGTGCGGCATCAGTCTGGTGCCGTCTGTGGGAACGACAATTACCAAGTGCTATACTTACATGAAACTCATTCTTCTTTCCACTAAAGGATTATGGCTCCCAATCTCCGACCAAGGAAGAATACTCAAAATCCTCAACCCTGACCGCCTGCCGGACGAGGAAGAGGACAAGTGATTGATCCTGTGCGGCAAGAGCTCGACCAAGTCAAACGGCAAAACCAGTTGATGCAAGAACAACTCCTAGCCATCTCCAGAACTCTAGCAATGCTCACTTAGGGCCGTGAAGCTAATCCCTTGAATCCACCTGTCAACACGACCGACCAACAACCTCCTATTACTGCTCACATTCATGGAGATCCCCAGCCTTCTGTAGCCGCAGGCAGAGGGATACCAACCTTTATCCTATAAGTCCATTATCGAAGCACCACTAGGGCTTCAGCCCCTGGGGCTTCAGGAGTGAACCCAGCACCACAAGAGTCTCAACCTCAAGTGGCTCCTGCACCTCCAGTCCAGGAGGATCGAAGTAACCTCTTATCCATGGGACGGGATCATCCTATCCATATAGGCCCTAAAGCCGCAAGGCTTGATTCGTAGCAACCAATCTTGCCTAGGGGCCCACAAAGAGCTGAAGAAGTGGCAGAGTCTATGGACCGTACTGTCGTTATGAGGGGTGCTCAAATCCCTCCAGAACAAGACGAGTTAGCCAGGCTGCTCGAAAGGTTCGCCATACTATTCACTTCTGCTATCATGGCTGAAGAGAGGCCAAAGAAATTTATTGTCCCAAAGTTCACTCCTTATGATGGGACAGGGGATCCGGGGGACCATCTTTCCCATTACCAGCACACCATGGCCATACAGGGCACTTCTGACGCTTTTATGTGCAGAACGTTTGTGACCAGCTTCAAGGGTACTACTCTAAAATGGTTTCATCACCTCCCACCAAACTCAGTCACCAGTTTCTACGAGCTCGGTAGGCGATTCCTGGACAGATTCATGACTAGCAGGAGGCTAAGGAAGGGTCTTGAATTCTTGTTAAATGTGAAACAGACTAAGGAGGAGTCCCTTAGAGAGTACATCGCGTGCTTCAATATCGAACTCACTGAGGTTACAAATTGCAGTCCCAGTTTCCTAGTAGCTACTTTGGCCTCTGGTCTTACACAAGGAGGTTTCAGGGATTCTTTGACAAAAAATTTCCCTGCCGACATGGCAGCCTTCATGGATCGAGCAAGAAAATACATTAACCTAGAGGAAGCAAAAGACACCTTCCGAAAGGTTAAAGAGCAAGCCCAGAAAGACGACTAGAAGAAAGACAACCAGAAGAAGGATGACCAGAGGAGGAACCCTAGCACGGCTAGGAAGAGAGTCAGAAGCCTAAAAAAAAGAATGGTGCCCAGAACTTCATATAATTCGGGACTAACAGAGTTCACCAATTTTACTCCTCTGAACACCTCTTCGAACAACATACTTCGGCAAGTCAGATCTCGAGAAAATTTGAGATGGCCAGAGCCCTTAAAAGGTGACCCCAGCTACAGGGACCAGAGCAAGTATTGTGATTTCCACAAAGACCGAGGACATACCACTAACACATGTAAGGCTCTTAAACATGAAATCGAGCAGCTTATAAGGAGAGGACGACTGCAGGAAGTTATCAGGCAGGACGGGGGGCAGAACCCCTGCAATGATAGGCCTCAACAGAGGAGGCCAGATCAGAGACAGGAGCAAAGGGAAGGACGGAATGAGCCTCAACGACAGAACAACCAAGTAATCTTCGTCCTTTATGCAGATTCCCCGGCGACTGGAACGTCCAATAGATCAAGAAAACGGTATGTTCGGGAGGCTAGAGCTATTCCTAGCATCATATAGATCTCTAATGTTGAGAAAAGATTGAGGCCAGTACCTAAAATCCAGTTCTTGGACCAAAACCTTGAAGGGGTACACTGTCCTCACAGTGACGCCCTTGTCATCTCCCTCAAAATTGCTAATTTTGAGGTTCGAAGAGTCCTCATGGATACTGGGTGTTCGACGAATGTATTGTTCTACGAACCTTTCAAACAAATGAAGCTCAACCCTAGTGACATCAAGCCCACTAGCATGATCATGGCAGGATTTGATGGGAATCTCAATACTCTATTAGGAAGGATTGACCTCGCCACTACAGCAGGAGAGGGAGACGGACATAAAACCACAATAGATGAATACATGGTTCTGAATGCCAAATCTCCTTATAATTTCATAATTGGGAGACCTTGGCTACACCAGATGGGAGCCGTCACCTTGACCTTCCACCAATGCCTAAAATACATCCACAATCAAACTGTCTACTCTGTTAGAGGATGTCAACCAACCTCTAGAGAATGTCATGCTCTCAAACTCAAGGTAAAGGTTCCTAAATAGCAATTACAACACACCCGTGAATGTGGGGATCCAGTTCTATCCCATTATCACGAGGTAGAAGACTGTTCCTCCAGAATTGATGAGCCACTAAGCCCTAGAGAAAGGGACAGTAGGGCCAAGCCCATAGGGGAACCCATCAGAATACTGGTCAGTTCGGAACCCCAAGGGCGCTACTTGTAGATAGGTCTAGACCTGACACATGCCGAGCAGGATGAGATAATCGAATTTCTGAAGAAAACCTCTCGGTGTTCATTTGGGAAACAAAGGATATGGAGGGTATAGATCCAGACCTCATCACTCACAAATTGATGGTAGATCCAGATCACCCACCAGTGAGACAGAAAAGGAGGCCACTCGCTCCAAAGCGGCATCAGGTCATCAACGAGGAGGTCCAAAGGTTGTTTGAAGCCAAGATGATAAAAGAGGTATTTTAGCTAGCCAACACTATTCTGGTGAAGAAGAAGAATGGCAAGTGGAGAGTCTGTGTTGACTATACAGACCTCAACAAAGCTTGTCCCAAAGATAGCTTTCCTTAACCAAGGATAGATCAACTAATTGATGCTACTGCAGGACACGAACTCATGAGCTTCATGGACGCCTATTCAGGATATAATCAGATCTAGATGCACCCTCCAGACCAGGGAAAGACTGCATTCATAACCGAACGAGGTCTTTATTGCCATAGAGTGATGTCGTTCGGGCTAAAAAATGCTGGGGCCACGTACTAGCGTTTGGTTAATAAGATGTTCAACCCTTTGATCGGCAGTACCATGGAAGTTTATATTGACAATATGTTGGTCAAAAGCCTATGGAAGAGTAGCCACCTCCAGCACCTGGCTCAAACATTCGACATCCTAAGGTAGTACAAGATGAAGCTCAATCCCTCAAAGTGCACCTTTGGTGTAACAAAGGAAAAATTCTTGGGATACATAGTCTCTCAAAGGGGTATAGAAGCAGACCCCATTCAGATTGGGGCTCTGATTGGAATGGGGTCACCAAAGACCAAGAAAGACATTCAGGCTCTGAATGGCAGAATTGTAGTTCTGAGCAAATTTATCTCCAAATCCACTAATCGCTGCCTATCGTTCTTCAAAGCTCTAAAAGGTAACAAAGCACTGTAGTGGACGGAAGATTGTGAAAAAACCTTTCAAGAACTAAAGGAATACCTAACATCACCTAAACTCTTATCAAAACCAGTCTAGGGGGAAAATTACTTCTCTACCTTGCTATCTCCGAGAACGCCGTCAGTTCTGTACTGGTCAGGCAAGACAGGGGCGTCCAGAGGCCCATATTTTATGTTAGCAGAGCACTGTTAGACACAGAGAAAAGGTACCCTAAGATTGAAAAACTGGCTCTTGCGCTTATAGTATCTGCTCGGAAGCTCCGGCCCTACTTTTAAGCTCATCCTATTGAAATTCCAACTGACTACCCCTTAAAGTCAGTACTAAGGAAGCCTGAAGTATCAGGGCAATTAGTCAAATGGTCAGTAGAATTAGGAGAGCTCGACATATCCTATGTTCCACGGATCTTAGTTAAAGGGCAAGCCTTGGCTGATTTTGTTGCAGAATTTACCCCAGCACTTCAAGACAGAGTACAGCTTTGTGGAAACTCGGGAACATAGCAGCTTTACACTGACGGGTCATCCACCAACTACAGTTCTGGTGTCGGTTTGGTATTATAATCCCCTGATGGGCTCATATCGGAAAAGGCAGTTAGCCTAGGGTTCAGAGCTTCAAACAATGAAGTAGAATACGAAGCCCTTGTCCTGGGGATAAAGCTAGCACAGGAATATGAGGCTTAGAACCTCGAATTCTTCTTTGACTCTTTGTTGGTGGTAAGCCAAGTTTTGGGAGATTTCGCCATCAAAGATAGCAGGATGCTGCAGTATTCAGAACTTGTTAATTCATTGAAACACTCATTCCAAGGATTCTCTATCCAAAAAATCGAGAGAGGCCGGAACTGCAGAGCTGATGCTTTGGCAAACATGGCATCCCACCTAAAGTCAGAAGAAGATTCTATTGTAAAAATCTCCCATCAAGCAAGGCCAAACATAGAGGAGGTCCAAGTTGCCCAAATCTCTAAGTAACCCCAGAACTGGATGACTCCCATCCTTCAGTACCTGGAAGGAGGACTCCTTCCCGAAGACAAGAATAAGGCGAGAAGGATCCAAATTAGAGCAGCTCGGTACCTCGTTGTGATTGGAAGGCTCTATCGAAGGTCTTATTTTCAACCCTTATTGAGATGCTTGTCTCCAGAAGAGTCTCAGTATGTCCTGGCAGAAATTCATGAAGGAATATGTGGAAACCATAACGGGGGAAGAACTATGGCACACCGAGCTCTGACGCAAGGATACTACTGGCCTGGAATGCTGAGATAGGCTAAAGAATATGTCCGGAAGTGTGACAAGTGCCAAAGATTCGCTCCCTACCAACACCAGCCTCGCCACGAGCTCATTTTTATCACCTGTCCATGGCCTTTTGCTCAGTGGGGGATGGACATCATAGGCCCATTGCCTAAAGCTACATTGAACAGGAAATATCTACTGGTGGCCATTGACTACTTCTCCAAATGGGCCGAGGTAGAGCCTCTAACACACATTACTGAGAAAGAAGTCAAGAGTTTCACTTGGAAAAACATAGTCTGTAGGTTCAGCATACCACGCGTGATCGTCTCAGACAACGACACATAATTTGCTGGTAAAATTCTCAAAAAATTCTGCCAAGACCTACATATTAATCAACATTTCTCATCCCCTGGTCATCCCCAAGCCAATGGGCAAGTAAAGGTCACTAACCGAACAATCCTTGATACTCTTAAGAAGAGGTTGGAATGAGCCAAGGAAAGATGGGTTGAAGAACTCCCTAGAGTACTCTAGGCCTACAGAACAACTAGAAGAATGCCAACCTCTGAAACTCCCTTTTCGCTCGCCTACGGCACTGAAGCAGTAATCCCTATTGAGATCGGTATGCCCACTTTGAGGACTGAAACTTTTAACCAAGAAGCCAATGATCAACAGCTTGCAGAAAACTTGGACCTACTTGAGGAAAAAAGGGAGCAAGCCAGGGTTAGTATGGAAGCATATCAGCACAAGATGGCCAGCAACTCCAAACTAGGGCTAAAACCTGTCAGCTTTTAGGTTGGAGATCTCGTCCTAAGAAGAGTATTTCAGAACACCAAGGATCCCACCATAGGAAAGTTATCACCCAACTGGGAAGGCCCTTACAGAGTAACAAAGATGGTCAGACCTACCACTTATTGGCTAGAGGGATGGGAAGCCTGTCCCTAGGCCTTAGAATATAGAACATTTACGGAAGTATTATCAATAAAGATTTTTTTCTTTCAAATATTCCATGAAGTGTTTCCATCTTAATTTACAGACCTCGTGTCTGGTCCATCATAATGCACAGACCTTATGTCTGGTCCATCTAAACGCATAGACCTTATGTCTGATCCATCTTAATGCACATACGTTAAGTCTGGTACATCTGAATGTACAGACCTCGTGTCTAGTCCATCATAATGCACAGACATCAAGTCTGGTCCATCTTAATGCACAGACGTCAAGTCTTGTCCATCTTAATGCACAAACCTCGTGTCTGATCCATCATAATGCACAAACCTTATGTCTGGTCCATCTTAATGCACAGACGTCAAGTCTGGTCCATCTGAATGTACAAATCTCGTGTCTAGTCCATCTTAATGCACAGACTTCAAGTCTGGTCCATCATAATGCACAGACCTTATTCTAATCCATCTCATTAAAAAACTACTTAGCTATTTCCCAAATTAAAAGGGAAGAGGTTCAACTCAGCTAATCAGCTACATGGTTACCAACATTCTTACAAATCTTGTTACTTAAGTTCTTATCATTAAGTTCTGGTGATCTAAGAACGAAGGTTCTGATTATCAAAGATTTGTTCAAATATCATTAGTCCAATTATTATCACAAGTCTTTTAGCTCGGTAGATAAGCCCTTGACGATTTGCTCAAGTTTATCTTTACAAGTTGCTTTGCTCGAAAGGATAGACCTAAAAGTAGGTTTTTGAATAATTTTATTTATAAAAATTGCAAGAGTTAAATGGCTGGAGCTACATAGCGTCAATGACCTGGGACAATGCAGAGTTTACTTGGCAATCACAACAACTCTCAAAATTCACAAGTATTAGAGCAAAGACACTGAAAGAACTGAAGAAAAGGCGGCTCCATTGATAAATATGATCTAGTACATTGGAGTTCAAAAACAAAAAAGAAAGGCAAAACTATATATAAAGAGTCCTAAGCCTTGTCAGAAGGGGTAGGGTCCTCTACTGAGGGAGGTTCAGAAGGGGTGGCTACGACTTTTTTGCTTAGAGCAGTAGCAACAGAGGGAGCGGCTCTAGGAGCCACAATTGACGATAAGTCAAAATTGGGAAATTTGAGGAGAAAGTTTTCAAAACCAAATTGAATCAGTTCGTCACCCATTTTTTCAACTTCCTCCCTCATTTCTGCCTCGGTCTCGACCTTGGCATGATCAACTGCGTCACGAAGCTTCTGATCATAAGAGTATCGAAGATCGTACATCTCCTTTTGAAGTTCTTTAGCCTCCCGAGCATACAAATCCCTCTCAGATTCCAGAATGGCCAAGTTATTATTAGCCTTCTTCAGATTCTCCTCAGCAGCATGAGCCACGGACTGAGCTGTCCCAAGCTGCAACCTGATTTCATCCAGCTCGGTTTGAAGTTTTTCAACTTCCTCCGAATTTAGAGGAGTTACCATCAGAGCAACCAGACTATGCATACTCTACAAGGTACAAACCAAACAGATCAGAATATGCCAAGTACGCAAACAAACAAACAAAAGAAGGACAAAGGAAGACTTCAGAAGTTACCTTCATATGGAGACTCATCATCTCGTTCATCAACTTCTCGGGATTCTGCCCCCTATACCGATGAGGGCCCTTGGACCAGATATTATCAAAAGCCTTTTTAGCGATCAAGTAGGCCGGGTCCTCAAACGGTTAGGGGGGGAGTGGCAGACGCTTTCCCCTTCCCGGTTCGCTTACTTGGGACGGAAGGGGCAGAGGGGACCATTGATATTGGGGTAGGGGCTTCCCTCTCATCCTCGGTCTGAGTACGATCGGGAGAGCCAGAGATTAACCTCATCTTTTTTGCCTACAAGAGAGGGTCGGTAGGGGAAGAAGTGTCCCCCACCTGTGGCTTTGTCCATGTTGACATCAACTTCTTCTTGAGCTCCACAGTGCGGGCAACCATCAGATTTGTTGGGTTGATAATAATGGTGTGAGCTCGGTTAGAGGACTGGAGGAGTTGACGGTACTGGTCTTGAAGTTTGGTGGTAAAAGTGGATTTCTTCCAAGCACTCTTATCTGCACAGAAAACAGAAAAATAATTTTCAGACAAGCAGCTCGAAAATCAAAACACCAAACAGAGCCGAAACAATCACAAGAAAAATGGGTCTCACCCTTAGGCCCGGTGATACAGGGGAATGTTGAAATATGGTCTTGGAAGTCTTCACGCTCCCATCCTCCTCCAACAAAGAAGTACCACTTCTTCCAAGTTTTATTGGAAGTGGGTACAGAGGATAGAGGTTTGAACCCCTTATCGAAAGACATATAGAAGAGGCTTTTTGACCTCATATACTTCAGATCCATATTACTACGGATCAGATCGACCAACACATCTACATCGTTCAGATGCCCTAGCATAATGAATCCTAAGAGATGCCGCCAACCATTAAGGTTAAGGTTGGCAGGGCAAAGATTGAACCAACAAAAGAATTGCCTAACTAAATCAGGGAGTGGAAGCCTTAAACCCATCTCAAACCAAGCAAGATAGACACAGATCTCACCATCTTCAATATCATAAGGGCGATCTAGGGGGCTCGGTACCCTACATGTGACATTTGAGGGGAAATTGTACTTCACCCTCCACTCATCTAATAGGCTCTGGGTAACAACGCTTTCACCCTCTTCTCGCTAGGAAGGCCTACTAGAAGCTTCCCCAACCCTATTTCTGGGTTCTATAAAGGCAACAACTACCCTAACCTCAGAACTGTGAGGGGATCCTACAGAACTATTTTCGACATCATCAGCGGGGTGATTATCGACATTTTCTACATGAGACGGCATAGCCAAAGGGTTCCCTATGCCGTCACCAGTACCAAAAGACGAAGAAGGAGCAGACATTGCTCAAAAAGAAAACGGGGAAGATAGAATTCTTAATTGAAAAATGAAAAGAAAGGGAAGACTAGTCGAACCTGTTCTAAACCAAAGACTCAAACAATAGGCACTCTTCAAGCTTCAAGGTTACGCAAATTCAACAATGGAGAAATTTCTTCTAATACGATGAAAACAAGTGAAGAAAGAAGGCATGTTAAGCCCTTCCCCACTCTTTTATATGTTTTCAAAATGTGGGCCCACCAAGCCGAACCGCCATGACGGTTATGTACAATAATAGCTTCGAAAGCCCAACCATCGGTTGCGCAATAAATGACGCACCAACAGTCACCTTGGAAAACGAACAGACAGGGCGCATGGCTTTCCAAAATCACATAGCCTTAGTTACTCGTTGACATCGAACAAGGGCTTAGGGGGGAGTAACTGATATATTACAAAATGACAGAACAGTCCCCATGTGACACGTGGGACTATGAAACTCGGACATCCAGAGCATACTAAGATGCTCGGTAATTCAAAACATACTCATCCCCTTATTCTCTAGAACTCACAGGCCTGAGTTCAAGGCCTTCAGAGCATTCTCCAGGGTTCAGAGCTCATCACCGCCTTAACGCCCTACCGAGCAAAGGATAAGGAAACAATCTTCAACAAGGAAACTATCACTCACGGATATCTCTCAAGCACAGTATCCGATATGGAAACTACTATCTCCCCTACTTTCATCGCTCCAAATCCTAATCAACTTAGGAATCACTAAGCCTATAAATAAAACCCTAAGGTACGCTTTACATTTATGCTCATTATTTTGGCTTACATTACAGTCTTTTCAATTCAGTTTATTAACTTAAGCATCGGAACGGCTACCGCCAGAGCCAATCCGGTGGTTCTCTGATCTTCTTCTTTGAGTGTTCTTCAGGGAGCCAAGCTCGGAATATACGTTGGCCAAAAAATGCAGCATCACTGATATAGATATAGACTACTGAATATATATGTACACACACTAATATATATTACTGATATACACTGATATTACACTAATATATATTACAGATATACAATGAAATCAATATAGAGTATTGAATATATACATATATAAACAAAAAAAGACTATTGAATATACAGATCTATACATATATATTAGTATTGGCCCTTGCTAAGCACGGTGTCCTAAAAAAAAAAAAAAAGACACATAACGCCATAACACATACTTCGATTATAAATTTTGAATTTAACTAAAATAACACAAAATAATTCAATTATCAAATAAATTATGTAATAAAAATAAACAAAATATCTTCAAATAATCCTAACTCTAAAATTCAATCCATAATATTTAATAAAACTAAAAGAAATATCCTATTTATAAAGCCTCAAAAACTAAACACATACAATAAGAAAAAAAAAAGTCGACTTAAATCATTATTTTTTAAAGAGAATAACATCTTAAATCAAGAAAAGTAAAAAATTTAAAAATTTAAACAACAAATACTACTTCAATGCCTCTTATTGCCATCCATTTGAGTTAGCCCCATGACTACCTGACAAAATAAAATGTTACAGGTAATTAGCTATTTTTTTTAAGTGGTGAAATATAAAATTAAAAAATACAAATAAAATTTTTACTTGCATATTATTGTAGAGTTATTCATCTTTATGAGTTTTGCCCATCAATTATTTCTCTAATTCATTCAATGCCTTTGAGAATAAGATATCATTCTCAATTTCCTCCAACATTACCCCGAGGTTTCTCAAATCTTTTGAATCTTTTTTTATAATGTTATGTATTGATTTTGTAGGCCACGTACCAGGAAGTGTATTAATTATCGCATAAACCAAAATTACAATGTGAGGACGAAATCATTTTCTCCTAAGATGGTTGAAAAACTTTTCTTTCTTAAGTATATGTTGTCTCACGGTGGAATTTAAGGTCATTTTTCTGTCTCAAGCTCTAACCACAATGTATTATACTTCAAAATTCTACACATCATCTTACTATATTTATGATAATTATAGCACATATGCATGTCTCTCGTCTTAAAGATTAGTATTTCTATTTTTTTTTTTTTTTTGCTTTTGGTAAGTATAAAAATTGATAAAATCTCACTTATTACTTATGAAAAATGCCAAAAGCCAAATTCAATTCAATTTGTTGAAAGAGGAAGTTCATTTTTTTACAATGCATAATATGTTGTTATAAAAAATGGAGATTTTATCTAACAATTTTTTTTTAAAAATTAAATCTAAATGTATGTGATTCAAATTGGAGATTTTTTTAAATGGATAATTTTTAATTGGAAATTTTTAGAAAAAAGATTGGATAGTTATCATTATAAAAAATGGAGATTTTATCTAACAATTTGTTTTTGATTAAATCTAAAAATATGTGATTCAAATTGGAGTTTTTTTTAAATCTAAAAATATGTTATCCAAATTGGAACATGGGTTTGTTTTTTTTTTTTTTTTTTTTTATTTGAAAGAGTTGATTGAATGAAAAATTTTAGAAAGAAGAATGAGATTGAAAAAAAAAGTTTTATTTTGAATCGAATTTGAACCGGCCGAATCGGATTTGAACCGGCCATATCGGTTTTATATATTTTAGAATCGATCCAATTCAACCTATCCTAATCCAATTCAATTCAACCTATCCTAATCCAATCCAACCGATTTAGGTCGAGTTCTAATTCGGACCGATTTTGCGTTCTTTATTTTTTTAACATCCTTAATTAAGAGAAACAAAAATAATGATCGAAAAAATAAAAAGGGAAAAAAAAAAGGGCCACATGATTAATTGTGGATGAAACTGGTGAAGGGGGTACAGTTCGAACCATGAGATTATACACGAATGGCTGATAAAGACTCACCTCAAGCGTTTGCGGGACCCAGTCCAAATAATTGAGGCCATGGATCGTACTTTAGATTTAGAATCAGGAAGTGTGTGGACACGTGGAGTCCGGGGCCCACAATTGAAGTTGATGAAGTTGTGGGGCGTGTAAACAACATTGGCAGGACGTTGACTTCATTATCTTTTCTGTTCCACGTTTTCTTAACGTCGACCCACCGAACCGTTATCAATTTCAATAAAATTAGTTTATTAATTAAGTATTTGTTAAAAGTTATTTAAAATAATATGAATTATAAATTATTTCTTTTTTCATTTATTTAACAACATATTAAATGTACAATATATTACTTGCATGTAATATTTTCCTAATTTGAAAAAAAAAATCTTCACTCTGCCCTTAATTACATTATGTTAGAGATAAGGTCATTCTTGTACGTAATTTTAAGTGTCCATTTGATAATATTTTTTAAAGTACTTAATTTTAAGTGTCCATTTGAATTGACGAGAGTAGAAGGGTGATAAAGTGAAAAATTAAGAAATGAGAAAGATGAAATGGGTTTTATGTATAATTGAGAGAGAGGCAAAATATACAGAACAATACACCAACAATTCTAGGAAAGAGAGACTTTCAGAGAGAATAGCAATCCAACCTGGGCCATGGGCTGAGAGGGAACAACAAGAGTGCCAACGGCATCAACTAGGAGAGCCTTGTGGGAGATGCCACCATACAAAGATCTCCTATAATCCTCATAATCTTTCAGCCCCAACAGCCTCGAACCCAAAACCTCCGAATCCAGAGAAGCCGCATAGGCAGACGACGAGAATGACCCGGAACCTCCACATGGGTCGACTTGAATCTTGGGTGTGACGCCATTAATGCGAGACCCAGAAATGTAACTCGGCGTGTTGTGGGTCAGGCTGCTTAGAACCCTAGTGATCTTGGCCCTTGTTGCCATTAGAGCCATCTTTGAGCTTCATTTGCTGTCGCAGACCCAAGTTTTAATGCCACTACTCTGTTTCTCTCTCCAAAACTTTCTGTTTCTCTCTCTACTTTGGAATTTTCGACATTCGGCACTAGGAGAGGGGGGCCTAGTGGCTGCCAAAGAAGCAGCAGTCTGATATAGGAGGGAGTATTATTGAAATGCCCCGGCATGCCCAAATAATTACGACAATTACCTTGGGGCATTTGTAATTTTCTCAAAACGTTAGTGCTTCTCTCCAAATTTTATATTTTGGCATTTTTATCATATAAAAATGTCAAATTTTAATTATTTTTTGTCAATATTAAAATATTATTTTTAACATAAGATATGATATTGTGAGTCTTACCTCTCATCTGGTTGAAACTAGAAACTAAATAAGTTATGTGTGACTAGCATACAAAAGTAAAATAATTCAAATGTGAACCTTACTTTAAAACTTCTTTAATTTACAAACTCGACTTGTAAAACATGACAAAATGTGGACTCACCTCTCATACAATTATAATCTATATAAATAACTCTAACTACATCCAATGCTAAGTATGATATTAGAAATAACATTGCCATTTTTTAAGAAGTCATGTCAGGTCAACTTGTTTTACATTTTTATTAAATTTTGAAATTAGGATGACATTTAACACATAGTTTGGAGAAGCTCCTAAAGGAACTCCAATGATAAAAACTATTTTACCTATGTTATATCTATACTTTAACTGTGCTACAATATTAAAAAGTTAATTATTGACATTTCTGTTTTAATGATAAAAAGTTATTTTTTGTAAGATTATAGTTTTTCTTTCCAACAACTATTTTTCAATTTGTGCAAGACACCCATAAAATTTATTATAAGACTTCATGATTATGGCTCATCAAAATTGAATAGAACCATGTGATCGTGTAATTTGGTTGTTGGTGTTGATATAATTTTGAAATATTTGATTCCAAAAATTATTTTGTGATTGAGAGTTACGTACAATCGAATATCGAATTATGCTCAACTAAGTATTATAAATTGCAATATCTTGATTCACTCTAGAAAAAAAAATTTCCTTACTTTGTTGGTTGTTGATCAACTTTTATTTTTCTAGAGTTATAATAAAAGAATTTTATGAAAGAAAAAAATTGAAATTAGAATAAATTGAGCATAAAACATATGATTTTCAAAACAAATTTATAGATATGAAGCAGATAATCGTTGCTGATGAAATAAAAAAAGTCGTTACAGAAGAAGTAGCCGTTGCACTTAAAATAATGATTTTATATAAGTTGCAGTATTAATTTTATTACCATAAAACATAAGTTGCAGCTTAAAATAATGATTTTATATAAGAGTAATATTAGATACATCGGTTTAATTTACCGAATAACATCATTCATCATAATTATTTTTTATATTTTAAATAAAAAATTAAAACATATCTATTAATTATAAAATAAATTATTGACACATTATGCGATAAATTAAACCAATATACTAAAAAATTTGAAGTGTCTCCATTTCTTTTCATTTGTGAGAGAAGAGAAAAAAAAATAATTTTTCTTTTTATTAAAAAACTGTTTTAAAACAGTTAAAAAATTGTTTTTTTTTTTTTTATCATTCTCCTTCTCCATACTAAATATAGAATATGAAGAAAGATTATTTTATCGACTTTTAAATTATAGAATATGTTTTTATAATTTGTGCAATTTTTAAATAAATTTAAAGTTTTTATGTTCAATTAAGGACTATCGTCAAGTGAAATTAATAAAATATTCAAGATACGACCCTAAGACAAAAATTTAAATTTTAAAACAATTATTTTATATAAAATAATGTAAAAAATAAATGAGTAAATTATATTAACTTTTTTTAAAATTTTGACAATTGTAAAAATTTTTCTTGAAATTTCAAAAATTAATTTTATTTCTTTTTTTTACTAACAAACTATATATATATATATATATCTCTTTTTATGTTTATTTTGTTTTTCAAAAATGATAAAAATATTATTTTGTATTTTTGTTACATTTTTTCTATTTTAACTAATTTTTTTTTATAAAAATTATATAAAATTAAATTTAAAATAAATAACTTATAATTTTATTTTTGATTAAAAAAATCATAATTTTATTTTAATTAATATTTTTTTAAAAAGAAATCGTTATAATTCACACAAAATAAATCAATGTTCGCCTGCGGCTCCATAGCGTCCATTATTGTTTGATGACGACTGAATGAGACCTGCGAAATGAAGTGAACGAAACCACCACCGATGTGGCAGGCTAAGAAGGTCGTTAGAATCCGCGTCGGCAAATTCCCCCCTCCATCCATAACAAAAGTCCGGACCCACTTTCACTATCCCAGACATGTGGGCCCAACCTTTTTTCCCTGAATCAATCGCCATTCCCCACTGCCATTACTCAAAGTGACTTATCCGTTAAGCCAAACGACAACCATGGTCACAAAATTTTAAAAAATAAAAAAGTATATATATATATATATATCTATATCAATGTATATAAAATTAACCTTTTATAATTAATATTAATAAATTAATAATTTTTAATTTTATTATCTAAAAACTAATTTTTTTATAATATTAATTATTAGAAAAATAAAATAATTATATATATATTTATATATCTCATTTATAACATGTATTGATAATTATATGTATTAATTTAATATAGTTGAAATTAAAAATATTGTGAGTAAAAAAATTATGACATCGGTAAGCACAATTTCTTTTACTAAAAAAATGATATTGGAGATTTTTTTTACTTAAAAAATGATCTTAGGTTTAATATATATTTTTTTAATTATGAAAAACTAAAATATCATTCAAAAGTATCATATAAAACCTTATTTTTATATGAAAATCATTTACATGTTAAAATACTTATTAGTTAATGAAAAGATGAAAATTTAATAATTAATAATTCTAATGATTAATAAATTTTTAATCTCACATCTCTATTAATTATAAAAAAATTAACTATATATATTTCTTTATTTGTATAAAAAGTTATACAATGTTAAATTCCGAATATATATTATTTAATGCTGAAACAATACACTTTAGAGTGCAATAATATAATATGAGAGTAGAAATAACCTCTCCCTATGTATACACACATACATACACATACCCACACTGACAGTCTGACACAAACTATGTATTTGAGATGTTTAGGTATTTTTATTTTTTAATTACTATATATCAGAAGTTGAAGCCTACTAGGACAAAAAATTTGGAGCAGAAGGCTAAGGAAATTTATGGAATGTTTTTTTCTTATTAAATTCAGATACTCTTATTTGGACTTATTGTAAAAAATATAATTATTTTATTGTGTCCTATTTATTAATCTCTATGTCATTATCTACGGTAGCCGGTACCATCCCCTGCCTAGGCTTCATCTCTCTTCTTGTTGTCTCTTTTTGAAAATTAAATTTTTGTGCATTCAAATGTTTAAATAGGTATAGTTGTACCACAAAATTGAGCAATGCTATTTAGGAGAGACAATTCATGGAAAAGAGCAATAGCAAATTTAGAAATTATAAAGAAATACATAATAAATATAAACGGGTGTTAATTCGATTATCTTTTCATATTAAAAACAGTAGAAGTGAAAGAAGTAATTATTATTACAAACTTTCTTGGAAGACTATAAATATTCTTGAAATGCTGCAAGAGATCTCCTCGTCAAATAGAACGTGTACAATATCGAGTCGCCTATATATTTTCACGATCAAAGACCAAAGGCACTATGATGATTATCCAAAAATAATCTCAAATAGAGCGTCACTCAAAACCTAGCATGATCATTTGGGAAACTAAGCATGGATGAATTCATTACGCTTAACCAATGGGTATATGTTCATATCCCATAAACACAACTAATGGGACAATTGCAAGACTTGCGTGATAATATCTAAGTCGGTCAAACCAATTAGAACGAATAAGAGTTTTAACCACACATAAACTCTTATTATAATTATTACGATATGCACAAATCTTCTGGATGCCAAATAGACTCGGTTCCATATGACCCAATGTCTAACATCTCCCATTCATTTACATAGGTTGAGTACTAAGCTCTCTGCATTGCCTTTCATATACAGGAAATAGATAATGCGACCAGACGAGAAAGGATCGGGGTAAGAGTACTATATTAAGCTACTATCAAACTAACACAACACCTTACTACAAACACATAATTGATCTCGTCTATGCCCCAGACTATTATATTACACTAGATTCAGCATCCTGTTATCCCTCACAAAAACTAGTATCAGCGTGATGCATGGACCGACCAATATATATTGTACTCATGATCGTATCGATAAACATAGAAACTGGCACGATCGCTCGAGCAATGAGTCATAACACAATAGTGTATTATAGATTCGTCTTCCCTAACTACTCGTGTCAATCCAATTGAACTTAACTATTTTCCTAGACATGCTCCATCGGACCGCATCAATCATGGTCCTTTAGCAACATGCTAAAGTAGCAACATCCAACTCTCTTTTCATAACGTAGTCCTAAGTCACAAAGGCATATTGGAACTCAAAAAGATTTTCAGAGCTCGTACAATGACAAAACAGAGATACATTCATTCACTCTCTTTTTTAAAGGTCACATTAATTGCACGTACAAATATAATGTATGTTATAACGGAGCTCCCACTTAGTTGGGCATGTCAAACTCATTCTCAAAAGTATATAACGTCATACGAATCTTAATCTAGTCTCTATCTCAGCACCCTTCATCACTATCTCAGCACTTAACCCGAACATTCCAACCTAGTTGCTTTTCTAGCGCCTGTTTGAAAGTTTACATTTGGCTTTCTTCAGCTTACGTGAGATGTGTGGTCAACTTTCATGCTTAATTCTTTAAAAGAATCTTATCTTGACCCTCATTGTTAAGGTAACATATATGATAAAGATGAATTCTCCCTCCAACCAAGAATTCAATGTTTCATTTTACTCGCTATCTAAGTGTTAAGGCGATTGCTTATGTGAGAAAGCCAATCAAAACCTGTTGACATCTTTCATGTATGCTCACAACATCAAAAAATCATCTAAATATGAATACAAAATCATATAATGATGAAATAATGTCATACGATATCCAATGTATCAAATCCAAAATAAACCTAACTATTAACACAAGATGTAAAACATCACTAAGTATGGGCCTAAGACCATTTCTTTTTGCTCAACTTTATCTCAAACACGTGTAATGAAAAATAATGTCAATATGTTTGATTCTTCCATCACTGCTATTGGTGTACCAATCCACTAATGAGCCTAAGCTTCCAGTTTAATAGCGAGTCCACATGGTTTTGTCCTTATAGACCCTAAGTCCAAAAGACACTACAAAAAAAGAAAATGATCACCTACACTTCTATCCCTCAAGCTTGTAAAGCTTATTAATAATGTGAAATAAAGCTGTGATGAACGCAATACTTGTATATGCTAGAGTTGCCATACAATCATAACTGATCAATACATCATCCTGCCTACACGACGCTATGTTAAGACGCTACTAGAATCTCCACAACCAAACTACTGTCTCAATTGCGACGATCAACCATTAATATTGATATCACTTAGATATCAAAGAAACCAATTAACTAAAGTTCGATGAGCAAAAACTAAGTCGCTTTTATAGTTTAACCATCTATACAACCAAAGCACTAAGCTGCTCTAATAATTTGACCATCTATATGAGTAAAACACTAAGTTGCTCTAATAATTTGACTATCAATAAGAGCTACAAAAACAATCGAGTACACATCCCAGTGCACTCTAGAATCTCAACTGTGCTCAAAGAGTAAATTTTAAAAAAATATCTCTTTCCCTATTAATCTAATAGCAATAATCAAAACTAAAGTATGCTCCTATCAATTTGTCAATAGGTTAGGACTGTGTTAACAAGATTGCTTATAGATTTCTTAAGACAAAACGAGAAATCCTTCAAGAAAATCTTCATGGAACTCAAATCCAAGCATAATCTACTTTAACTATGTCCTCCTCAATACAAGACAACCACCTCCAAGTGTTGACAACTAATTCCATATAGTCAACAACCACACAAAAGATTAAAATGCTTTCTTTGGACTATTCGTGGCTTCCTTGATCATCGTGAAGCCAATTGCTCAATGAAATCTAAGGTTCCTCTCACTTGACAATTGCTTTTGGTCACAAGTGAACAATTGAGCAAACAGATTTTGCATTTTTTGTTCATTAACCTTAAAGTTTAAAATTGCATAGACGATTACTTTAGGTCACAAATGAACACTTGAGCAAGCATACTTTTCGATTTTTGTTCATTGATCTTGAAGCCCAAAACTTGATTTACTGGAGAATCATTGTCTAATTCTCCACAAAAGAGATAATTTTTAAGTCCATCTAGAAAGCTTCTAAGATCCAACATGTGCGACAATTATTAGAATAAGGTAAATGGAGACAATTCTCACCACTAAGGAGAATCTCTCTCTTCATACTCAATATCCCATTTGGGATAGGTCATTTAAAAAAATATAGGGCATAATTAATAGTTAATCAATCCTACACAAAATGAGATCAACCATTCTCAAAGTTTGATTCTTTACTAATTTAGCTTAACTTATCTCTCATAGCAGCCACCCATACATTATTAATATCGAAAACTTTTGCCTCTACATAAAAAGCAATATTCACTTAAACATGTAGATCAATAGTTAAAATTTCTTCCTCCAATCTTATAAAGACGATGAGAAAAGATTTTACATTTGCTTCCACACAATTAAGGATCTTAAGAATCTTCCTTTAGTAGTACAATCCCAACTAATGGTACACTCTCATTAGGCGGCAAGTCACTCCCACTATTCAAAACATCATTGGCAATTCTAGAATGACATAACAATTCTACTATCGCCGAGAGATAGTGTGACTTCCATAGATTATATTAACTCACAAAGTTAAGGATCATTTAAAGTTGCGACTATGCTTTTCATTGCAATAGTGTAAATTTTACACTTTTGGACTGACTTTTTTTCTT
Source organism: Nyssa sinensis (assembly GCA_008638375.1). Lineage (NCBI taxonomy): Eukaryota > Viridiplantae > Streptophyta > Magnoliopsida > Cornales > Nyssaceae > Nyssa > Nyssa sinensis. The sequence goes on along the minus strand of CM018051.1, from coordinate 18,488,266 downwards.
CAAATTTTCATATTGAATATGGATCTTGTTTGATAGATCTCGATATTTAGAATCTAAATATATAATTTTTATTAAAAATGGATTTATAAATTTTAAGTTATTAATTTTTTTTTTTTTTTGCAACTATTTCTTATTTCACAGAATTCGGAACGTTCTTGTCTTTTGAAGAATGAAATGATTTAAGAATGTAAGACTATTTTAGTCATTAAATGTTAGAAGAACTTAGTGAGTTATTAAATTTAGGATAAATTACACTGATCTTTCTTGAGATTTATGACAATTACACTGACTTGCCTTTAGGTTTTTGAAATTATATAGACCTCTCATACTTTATAAAATAATATATAGATACCTCCCTTCAGTCAATTTTATTTTTTAAAATGACAAAATTGTCAATTTTATTTATTTATTTTTATATTTTTTCAATTTTATTCTAGCTTTTTTTTTAAAAGTTTTTTTAATTTTTTAATTTAAAAACAAATTTAAGGTAAATAACTTATTTTTATTTTATATAAAAATAAATCTAAGGTTTTTGTCAATATTTATTTGAAAAATGAAAAAAAAAATTGATCAAGATTTAAAAAATTGAAAAAAAAATATGAAAGGGATAGTTTTGTCTTTTTGAAGGAAAAAAATTGACTGAAGAGAGGTATTTGTATATTATTTTATAAAGTAAGGGAAGTCAATATAATTATCATAAACTTCATAGGAGGTTAGTGTAATTACCTTTAAATTTAGACTAGAACGTGATGATAATTTTAGTATTTTTAATGGATTTTCTCACTAAACAACCCTTTTTTCTATTGGTGAGCACAAGATAGTCTTATAAACTCTTAATAAACAAAAATTATTTGTTGAATGGTCTAAAATCATTTTCATCACTTCTTAATTCGGAAAAATTCTTACTAGACACTTAATTTCTCTTGTAGGACACTCAATTTTTTCACAAAGCTGAGGTGAGGTGAGGCGAGTTAGACTCGAAACATAGTGATAAATTAGCATTTGACAATTATGACATTAAAATAATTTGTAATATAAGAGTCATTTGAATAAAATATTATTAATAATTAAAAAAAATCATGATAAAATTTTAAGAAAATTTGATATATTTGAAATTATTATTAATATCACTGATATTACACTAATATATATTACCGATATACAATAATATCGATATAGAGTACTGAATATATACACATATAAACAAAAAAAGACTATTGAATAACATCAATTATTGGTCTAATTCATTCAATGCCTTTGAGAATAAGATATCATTCTCAATTTCCTTCAACATCACCCCGAGGTTTCTCAAATCTTTTAAATCTTTTTTTATAATGTTATGTATTGATTTTGTAGGCCACGTATTAGGAAGTGTGCTAATTATCGCACAAACCAAATTACAATGTGAGGACGAAATCATTTTCTCCTAAGGTGGTTGAATAATTTTTCTTCTTAAGTATATGTTGTCTCACGGTTGGAATTTAAGGTCATTTTTCTTCTCAAGCTCTATCCACAGTGTATTATACTTCAGAATTCTGCACATCATGTTACTATATTTATGATAATTATAGCACAAATGCATGTCTCTCGTCTTAAAGATTAGTATTTCTATTTTTTTTTTTTTTTGCTTTTGGTAAGTATAAAAATTGATAAAATCTCAGTTATTACTTATGAAAAATGCCAAAAGCCAAATTCAATTCAATTTGTTGAAAGAGGAAGTTCATTTTTTTACAATGCATAATATGTTGTTATAAAAAATGGAGATTTTATCTAATAATTTTTTTTGTTATTAAATCTAAATGTATGTGATTCAAATTGGAGATTTTTTTAAATGGATAATTTTTAATTGGAAATTTTTAGAAAAAAGATTGGATAGTTATCATTATAAAAAATGGAGATTTTATCTAACAATTTGTTTTTGATTAAATCTAAAAATATGTGATTCAAATTGGAGTTTTTTTTTTAAATGGAGATTTTATTTTTTATTTTTAAATCTAAAAATATGTTATCCAAATTGGAACATGGGTTTGTTTTTTATATTATTTATTTGAAAGAGTTGATTAAATTAAAAATTTTAGAAAAAAGAACGAGATTGAAAAAAAAAAAGTTTTATTTTGAATCGGATTTAAACCAACTAAATCGATTTTATATATTTTAGAATCGATCCAATTCAACCTATCCTAATCCAATTCAATTCAACTCAACTCAACCTATCCTAATCCAATCCAACCGATTAAGATCGAGTTCTAATTCGGACCCATTTTGCCTTCTTTATTTTTTTAACATCCTTAATTAAGAGCAACAAAAATAATGATCGAAAAAATAAAAAGGGCAAAAAAAAAAGGGCCACATGATTAATTGTGGATGAAACTAGTGAAGGGGCTACAGTTCAAAGCATGAGATGATACGCGAATGGCTGATAAAGACTCACCTCAAGCGTTTTCGGGACCCAGTCCAAATAATTGAGGCCATGGATCGTACTTTAGATTTAGAATCAGGAAGTGTGTGGACACGTGGAGTCCGGGCCCCACAATTGAAGTTGATGAAGTTGTGGGGCGTGTAAACAACATTGGCAGGACGTTGACTTCATTATCTTTTCTGTTCCACGTTTTCTTAACGTCGACCCACCGAACCGTTATCAATTTCAATAAAATTAGTTTATTAATTAAGTATTTGTTAAAAGTTATTTAAAATAATATGAATTATAAATTATTTCTTTTTCATTTATTTAACAACATATTAAATGTACAATATATTACTTGCATGTAATATTTTCCTAATTTGAAAAAAAAATCTTCACTCTGCCCTTAATTACATTATGTTAGAGATAAGGTCATTCTTGTACTTAATTTTAAGTGTCCATTTGATAATATTTTTTAAAGTACTTTTTGTTTAAATAAATAAAAAGTTAGAATAGTATTTAGTTTACTTTTAAAAATGATTATCAAACAAATTTTTATTTTTTGACCTTTTCTTTTTAAGCAAAAAAATAAATTAGGGAAATTATTATTTTACTTATTTAAAAATACATAAAAAATATTATTAAACGTAATCTTTTTTATGTTGGGCAAGGAAAAGAGCATCAAAGGTGGTTGAGGTGAGACATGAAAAAATGCATCCATCTATAGGCCATAGTCAAATGGATTCAACGTGTGTTAATTTTCTCTAATTAAGTAATTTATTTAAGAATTAATTAGTCTTGAGTCTCATCTTTAATTATTGAATAAATTACACTTATCAATTCTAAGGTTTCTGACAATTGAAGACAATATCTCTATAATTTTTGAAATAACACTTTCCCTCTTCTAGTTTCAATGTTAGTATCAGATTCCCCCTATCGTTATTGTCCGTTAATTAACTTAACGAAAATTGATGATATCAGTATAAAAATAACACGAAATGCCCATTTTACCTTTACAAATAATGCAAAGACAAAATTACTTTTCACAATTCATTTTTTAATGACATCAATACCCAACTTTGTCTTTTTAGAAATGTATACGTGTAACAATTGTAAAATACTTGAACAACTTAAAACTTTTGAATTAAAAGTTAAAATATATTAGTTTCTCTCTTTAAAATTGATCTAAAAATTCATTCATCTCTAAAATTTTAAAAAAAGGTTAATTTCTTTCTAAAAAAATATTATTTCATTCTTAAAAAAATTACTCCTCTCCCAAAATTAATCTCTCTATAAAAATAATTTTATCTCTCTAATTTTTTTCTTCTAAAATCCATTTTTTCTTTAAAACTACATAGGTGTCTTTCTAGAAATTCATTTCTCTAAAATTAAGAAAGATAATATCCATAAAAGAATCTACCAATTTCTATTAAAACGTTTTTCTAAAATCATTACTTCTTACTTTTTCTCCAATTTTGTTTTCTCTATATTTATATACACTCTCTTCCTTAAAAATCATTTCTCTTTCTAAAATTAGAGAGACAATCTCCATTAAATAAAAAAACCAAAATCTAATTTAAAATATACTTAAATTATATAATTATTCTCTCTCTAAAATACTCTCTAAAAATATATACCCCAAATATCTCTCTCTCTCTCTCTCTCTCTCTCTCTCTCTCTCTTTATATATATATATATATACACATGTAAATTTCTAAACATTATTGTAATAAATAACAAATTCAAAATCAAATTCAGTCCACAAGATCAAGCACCGTAGGGTGATCAAGTAAATAAAACTGTATTTATCAATTATCAACCCAATGAACACTGTATCTGTAAGAAAATAATAGCAAGCTTTTTATTAAGCTTTTCTTATCAATTCTCCATTAAAAGTATGGAAACCAAACTTTAAAATATACTAATTATTATTTTTTATCAACAAACAAAAATAGAATTTTATTAAAGAGATAACAATTACACCCAACATATCAACATCATCATTCACCCTCTAGACAAAACAACTATAAAAGAATAGAACACCCAAGAAACACCCCATATAAACAATTGGCAAGGCACCAACTGAAGCAGGAAATTAAGAAAAAAAAATAATGGATACCGGAGTAGATAACAAAATATTTGATGAACAAACCAGAAGAAAACTATTATAATCAAAAGCTTTTTACTGATTATCAATTAATAATATAAATCAGCAGAAGATGGAACACATCACCGATTATCAATTAATAATATAAATCAAAGGCATCTTTCCGTTAAGGTGGCATTCAGTTAAAGAATAGGGCAAAACAAAGCCAACAATTTGGGTCACGATTAGCAAGAGAGTTCAAGAAAAATTAAACAAACTAACCAATTTTATCCATCAAGAAAAATCCAAGCAACAAAGAATCATGAACCCAACAATTGTGTGTGCATGAGGTTTCTTAAATTGAAGATCTCAATGTCATCAATTAATCCATTAATTATCAAAGAAGGGTTTACAAAGAGAAACCCATTGTGTGCATGAGTTTGTGTAGGTGGGTGTCTGTACAATACATATATATTGATGCTGCACTTTTTGGTTGGTAGGAGTTCCGAACTCCGTTGCCTGAGAAGCACTCAAAGAAAAGGATCAGAGGGCCACCGGATTGGCTCCGGCGGTAGCCGCTCCTATGCTTAAATCAATAAAATTGAATTGAAAGAGTGTAATGTAAACCAAAGAATGAGCATGAATGTAAAGCGTACCTTTAGGGTTTAATTTATAGGCTGTGGCTTTCCTAAGTTGATTAGGATTTGGAGCCATAGAGTAGGGATTTGATCATCGGAGAATGGCAGTTACCATGTTGGATACTGCATTTGAGAGATATTTGTGAGTGGCAGTTTCCTTGTTAAAGACTGTTTCCTTATCCTTAGCTCGGTAGGATGTTTAAGGCGGTGATGAGCTCTGAACCCTGAAGGATGTTCTGAAGGCCTTGTGCTCAGGCCTGTGAGTTCTGAAGGCCTAGCGCATGAGTCTGTTCTGAATGGCTGAGTTTTAATTGGTCTGTATTCACATGTGTCACATGGAGACTGGTTTGTAACTTTGTGGTATATCAGTTACTCCCCCCTCCCCCCGAACCCTAGTTTGAGCTCAGAGTGTAACTAGGGCTACGAGCTCCCAAAAAGTTACGCGTACTGTCTTTTTGATTTTCAAGATGGCTGTTGGGGCGTTATTTATTGTGCAGCCAATGTTGGGGCTTTCGAGGCCATCATTGCCTATAACTGTTATGACAGTTCGGCTTGGTGGGCCCCATTTTTGGAGACGTACATAAAGAGGAGGAGAAGCTTCGTACGCCTTTTCCTTCGCCATTTTCACTATATTTCAAAAGAGAAGAAGAAATTTTGCCATTGTTGAACCAGAACGACCAGTGATCCTTGAAGAGTGTACATCGTCTGAGGCTGAGGGTCCGAGCGAAAAAGCTGAAGTGACTCTTTCTGAACTCTTTCCAGTAGAGGAGCCTGCCCCAGCTGACCCTAGAGCTGTAGTCTAAGATTGTATTTTGCCCCTCTTTTTGCTTTCTCTCTTTTTTTTTTTTTATGGAGACTGATGTACTTGTACCATCTTAATTAATGCATTTAGCCTTCTTTAGAACTTATGTGTCTTTATCCTTTTGAACTGCAACACCTTGTAAATTCTGAGGAGTATTGTGGATGCCAAGTAGAATTAGCACTGTCAACACCTTGTAAATTCTGAGGAGTATTGTGGATGCCAAGTAGATTTAGCACTGTTAAGAGCCAGTGTTGCTCGGTAGTATAAGCTTGGGCTCCAGCCCTTTAAACTTATAATTAGTGTGAGCAAAGATGCCCAAGAACTATCTGGGTTTCAGACCAGCCTTTTAACTGATTATGATTAGAAGTTGTCTTCCGATTGAGCATGAGGACTTGCAATGATTATGATATGTGGGATAACTTATGATAACAAACCGTCCATAGTGTAGAATTGCGTCCACCAGGACTTAACTACCGATCCGTAAGGCTTGTAATGATAATTGAGCTGAACTCTCAGAAGCAAGGTCTGTCCACCAGGACTGATAATAACTGGGTAAGATGACTCATAGTAATTAAATGGATAAAAAACCTTTACTCATAACCTTCAAAGACCAAATCTTCTTTTATTATGGTTGATAAGGTCTGAACAGGAAGCTTCGTAATGACTGAACTAAAATTGGTAGTTACGTATTGAGATCATATATTCTGTCTTTAGTATAGGGGGTAACTGAACAGATTCTTCCTTGTATGAAGATGGTCTAGACCTATAGTATTTGCACAAGCTGTAAGGTTTTTTAGGGGTCTGTACCTTTCGATGGACCAGACCTGGGGGTCTGTCCATTGAAATGGACTAGACCTGGGGGTTTGTGCATTAAAAGGACCAGGCCTAAAGGGCTTGTAGTGAATACAAGGCTTCAGAGGTCAATATGATGGACCAGACCTAGGGGTCTATGCATTGAGAAGACCAAGCCTAAAGGACTTGTAATGGATACAAGGCTTTAGGGGTCAATACGATGGACCAGACATGGGGGTCTGTGCATCGAGAAGACCAAGCCTAAAGGACTTGTAATGGACATAAGGCTTCAAGGGCCAATACGATGGACCAGACCTAGGGGTCTATGCATTGAGAAGGCCAAGCCTAAAGGACTTGTAATGGATACAAGGCTTTAGGGGCCAATACGATGGACCAGACCTAGGGGTCTGTGCATTGAAAAGAGAATACTTTTTTGAAGGGATGTAAGAGAGAAAAGCTTTATTGATAATATTTCCATAAAGGTTCTATATTCCAATGCCTGGGTACAGGTTTCCCAGCTATGTTTTCTAACTAGTATGTGGTAGGTCTGACAATCTTTGTTACTTTGTAAGGGCCTTCCTAGTTGGGTGGCAGTTTTCCCATAGTGGGATCTTTGGTATTTGGGAACCCCCTTCTCAAGACGAGATCTCCAATTTGAAAGCTGATGGGTTTTAGCCCCAGTTTAGAGCTGTTGGCCATCCTGTGCTGATATTCTTCCATCCTGATCCTGGCCTGATGTCACGACCCGAAACCCACCCTATGCGGATCTCGTATCGTGGGGCCGACCCAATGGCCGTCCCTACTTTTTCCATTCTTTTACCAATGATAACAATAAATAATATAAACATGACATTAAAGTGCGGAAGCTGTATTACAATTATTGTTCAAAGACTAAACTTCAAACTAACAATAAACTGATCCTAAACCACTCTTAGGTGGTGAGTACATGGGAGAGACTTCATTCATTACTATTATGCTCCTCAACTGTCTCCTTAAGCTCCTGATCTCCTACTGTGGTTCTGTTCACCTGAAAAATTTAGTAAGGGGTGAGCTACAAACTCAGTAAGTAGAAGCCTATCCCCAATACGGGTGGGGATGACATAAATTATTACAAGTCAAGGTAACATGATAGCTAGTCATGATAACAATTCCAGTCAACTGTAAAATGCCACAATGGCCAATGAATGACAAGGTACAATAACAGTCAAGAGTAACCAATGAACGACAACGTACAATAACCGTCAAGAGTAACAGTGTAGCATGAATATAGAATAGGCTCGATAAACACAATCAACATAAATACTGCCACAATGAAACGGTCACAATCAAGTCCAATAAATCAAAACCAATCAATATAGAACTATATCAATTAACATGGATGACGCCTTTACTCTGTTCAGGGTTTGGCAGACCCTCGGTCATTTGGGGCTCGGCATACCCCCCATTAACATAAATGCATATAAAATGCCCATTATCTTTAATGCGTAAAAACGCCATAATTGCCATATGTCCTTTTTAACCCGTAGGTCCCATAAATTGACCCGTAGGTCCCAGTCAATCAGATAGCATCAGATAGGTAATGTGGCTGAGCACAAAACCCGGCACTTAACATAAATTAAGATTCTATAGTATTCCATATGAACGTACAAAACATGGAACATCATAACATAACATACAGTAAATGGATATCAATGAAATGAATCAATCATGCAACATCAACCAATAGGCATCCACCAGGTAGAGCAATATCCATGGTGGGAAACAATGACAGTGAGTACATATAAGAGTACAAGATTGGCAGTAATAGAAAGAACGTGGCTCGGAAACCACGTATCAAAGATAGAAATCCACTTACCTCATCAACGTCTTAATATCCCGTGACTTTCTCCTTTCCTTTTGACTTGCCTATAAATCAATAAACAAGTTTCAGCTTTCATATCATTTACCGAATTTATGCCTCGTTACTCTAAATACCTCCCTTACTAATTTATGTTTTATGATTTCCATTTTAAACTTAATTTACCCAAGGGCAACATGGTCATTTACGTGTCTCTACTTTTTGGGTTCTGTTTTCATAATTTGGACTCCACCGTTGAATCCAGTAGGTTTGAATTAATAAAAATTCACTATTTACTTAACTAAATCGGAGTCCATTTGACTCACCTTTGACGTAGGGGTATTTTTGGTCATTTTGACATTCTACGGGTATTTTATTTTTTTGGGACTCCGTCTCGTAAAACGGACCTCACCATTAAATTCAGTGGGTCCAAAATAATAAGTTTTCATTATTCATTCTACTAATTTACGCGTCGAAATTAAATTTGAAATTTATTCATTTAAACCATTTATTTACATTAATTAATCTAGCTAATACATATTAGTATTTGAGCCCAAACAGACCACATGTGCCTTGGTGGCACAGTGGCTAAGCTTCTCACCCTTTCCCTTTTGGTCATAGGTTCAATTCGCTGCCCATACCTTTTTTTCATTTTCTGTTAATACATTTTTCAATTTTTTTTTTTTTTTATTTCCGGTTCAAGTTTAAGCCAACCATTGGATAGCTCTCCTTTCTAACCAAACACTATCTAAACTCAAATTTAAAAATTTACCCATGAAGTACAAGTGTTGGGCAGTCATCTGAATGGGTGGGTCGGGTCAGACCCGACCCGGTTTGGCCAAAATAAAATCGCAAAGTCCAGCTGCACAGCAACACTTCCCAGCGTGTTGGTTGTCTTCTCCGTCAATGGCGGCTCGCCGGCGACGAATTTTCTAGCGTTTTCCAGTGGGGTTAACACCTACGAGTTATGGGCAACTCAAATCTACCGTCGGATTTCAAATCGGAGTGCCGGAGCACTCCCAAAATGACCGGAACAGTAGCGCACCAGGGGCTGTGCGGTTTTCCGGCAGCCCCTTTCCCTTCCGTTTTTCCCTGTTTTCTCCTACAGTTTCCATCCCGATTTGATTCTAAAATTTACCTACACCCAAAAGAATCAATTACACATGATCTAAACCAATTGATCGCAACAAAATCGCCCCACCCGATCAGTTTTTCTTCTTTGTTTTTCACCGTTTCCCCACGTTCAGTTCTGTTCGTTTTTTGTTTTTTTTTTCTTTGTTTTCCTTCATTCAATTCCAACACCAACCCAGTTCCATGCATCAATTAAGTTCCCATCCTCCACAAGATTCTATATCAAAGTAGGAATTCATGCTTTAAAAATCCAAGACGAAAGGTTCAGTGGTTTACCCTGTTCCGAGTGATCCTCTGTCCTGGGCGATGACAATGAGTGGAAGGGATTCGGAGTCTATCTTTTGGGTTAATGTTGCTAATTCAGGTGGCAAACCTGACAACTAGGAAATCTCTGGTTTTCCTTCGGAACAATCTGATGGTGAATCCGTTGAGAACCAATCTGATCGAAACGGCAATCGTCTGGTTGGGCATTCGGCCATTGATCTGGCAACTCAATGGTGCGGTTGAGCTGTTCGTTGCCATCAGCCTCCATTTTCTTGAGCTGGATCTCCGACCACGAGTCCATGGTGACGGATCGGATGAAGCTGATATGGACACCAAGGCCACGGTGTTGACTTCGAGACGTGAGAGATGGTCAGATCCATGGAGTGAGAGGGGTTGGATTTGCTGAGAATTGGATGTTTCAATTGGGTGAGAGAATGAGAAATCTAGAGAGAGATGTGCCTGGAGAACGTTCATCTTCTCCTCTGTTTCGCTTCTCTCTCTACCCGTAACCCCCTCCCCCGTCAACGCCCCACTTTCTCTCTAACGCATAACCGCCTCCCCCTTTTAACGCCCAACTTCTCTCCCTATCTAATCTTTTTTTTTTTTTTGAACCCAAATCCCCCTGATCCACAGTTGAGCCTCTCTACTTATCCCATTTCGGCATATATATATATATACCTGTATGCACAACACCTTACATATACATATCCGTAGATATATATATATATATTAGAAATATATATATACATATCTCTATATATAATTACATAAATAATATTTTATTTATTATTATTATTTTATTTAGTTATTTATTTATTTTTATTATTACTATTATTATTATTATTATTATTATTATTATTATTATATTCCAGTATCCGTTCGTGATTTGCTCGGGCATCGCCCGGGCATGACCCGTACTTTCAACTATTAAGATTCTGACTCATCCGTTTATTCAATATTAAACTAAAAAGCTTTAACGGCTTGGTTCACATGGTTCACCTGGTTAAAATTTGGGTCAGAGTGTTACATTCTACCCCCCTTAAATTGAGTTTTGTCCCCAAAACTCGAATGTTCGTAATCCATGAAACTCTGTCACCTCATCATGCTAGTTTTATCATCATAATTTCCTTTGTAACTTGTCTATTGGACGTATCCCTAGTCTTCAGATACTATACTCTTAGGCAAAAGATTTCTTTATATAGGGTTCACAGTTCTCCTGTATTCCTCTTTGTTTTATTTTAATAGTGAATTTGGAAGTCAAGGGTTTGACCTCTTAACTTCCTTGGGACTTTTAACTCATTGCCTCCAAATTTTAGTATTAACTTTATGGCTAGGGATGTGTTACTTCCATTACTCACCTTGAGTCGTCTTTTCAGTTACTTGACCATTCCCCTTTGTTACTAGTATCTTGATTAGTTCCATCTCTAGTCGTTATATTCATCTCATTTCGTATTAGGTTATGATGACCTTACTATTCATGGTCTCTCAACCTCTATTGACATCATATAGCGTATCATGTGCCGGGTAAAGGTTTTTAGTACCTTGATCTTTTCTTTTCAATCCATTTCTTTGGTAGTGATCATAGGAAGTCAACGGTGCAACTAGACTATACCACTTCTATCGTTTAAAGTGTTTTGAATTTCTCATTCAAGTACTTTAAGTTTTCCTAAGGACAAAGTATCATATTCCCTTTCGTTTTCATGAACATCTTTTGGTTCGTGTTAGGACGATTTACTCGTATTCTCTTTGCATTACAATATTTATCCCCTGCTCGGTGTTCTCAAATTTATTCGAACTTTTCATTTGTGATTTCTTAATCAATTGTCCATTTCTTGAAGATTTATCAATCCTCTTTTCATTTAACTTGTATTGTTCATTGGCATTACTGTCTTTGTTTTTAAATTCATGCTTATCATTTTATGATTTAGATAGATTAAGGAGATCAATTCCTTTATTTTATTTTTTTTTTCCACATTATAGGCAGGTGCTTTTTACCATTGCTCTTTTCATAAGTTTTGATTCGTCATCCCTTCATAGATTAAGGTATGGTACATATACTTATAAAATTTTAGGGTAGTCTTTTACCCCAGTCACTGTTTCTTCATGTGATAGTCTACTTCGAAAGCATCCTTAATGGTGTTATCATATTTGGTTTACCTAGGATTTTTCACAGCATTTGATCAGTTCAAGTCTCAAAGTCTTATGACTTGTTAGTTTATAACCATTCTTTTGGTTTTACTTACCTTTGCTCATAACGGTTGTTCAACTGTCTCATTTCTTATCCTTGTCATTATATTCAGTTTTCCATCATATGTTACATTTCTCTCCCCGGTCGTTATTCACTTTTTTCATTTCGTTCTTTCAAGAACTTATTCAACCGTAGAGGGAGTCCCTTGTACATTCTGTGACTTCATATCATATTTTAGGATTGTTCACATCATTTAATCGTCTAATCATTTTATCGTTACATTTGACATTCAAAGTTTATCAGAACGATATCAGTTTTTCCATCATGAAAATTCCCTACTTCCTTAGTTTTGCAATTCAGCTATTCTTACTTTCTACCTCAATCTCAATTGTTCTCATAACCCACATAATTAGGTATCACTTTAGCACAGTCATTGTCCTTACTAGTTTTTATATGCATTATATATGCCACAATTTTCGTCTCTTTAATTGCTAGGTCACGTAAATCCTCAAAATCATTCAATGTCATCAATCATTTATCTTTTGAGTTAGATTCAGCTAGCTCAATAAAGTATAACCCACAATTAGGTCCTATTTTTACCTAGGTTAATAAGATCCATTGAATTTTCCCAACTATCATTTATCACCTGTCAATCTCCTTTTAGGACCATCACAGTTCATAAATGTTCACATGATAATCTCATTTAATCAGTCTCTGTCTACCAATAATGCATTTGTCTTTACCTTATGTGACTCGCTCAAGAATCTTCCTAATTCTGACATATCGTCAGTCCATCTCGAGTCTTAACTCCTCATGTTACCATTCAGTAAGTCTTCCTCAGACCATCTTTTACATAGACTTGTTGTTAGATTCCTCGACTTTCCAAGATTTCACAATCCCAACTCTATGTCACCTTATATCTTTTAAAAGAGCATTTGCTGTTGCCCTTGTTAAAATGCTAGTTTCCCCCAATTCATAGATCAATTCCAATGTAATGACTTAAGAGTCATCCACCTCAACACTAGTATTATTCTTCCTAAGAATTCTCAACCTTTGTCCTCAAGCATACTACTTCCTCCCAAAAGTTACTATTCATTTAATCATCTCAGTCGTCCAAGAAACATCAAGTCAATCATAGCATAGTCTTTTCCAAAAACTAGTAACCTTAGTATTTAATCAAGCTATCGTTTTCCAAAAGTTACCAATCATTTAACTATTTAAATCCTCGAATTCTTAGTTCCTCTAAAGATATCTAATCGGTTAATAACCGTGTACTTATGATCTATATCTCATATGCCTTATATATATATATATATCATTCAATAATGATTTTCTCGTAATACCTCAGAATCATGTATCATCTTAATTTCATGGTTTCTCTATATGATTACTACCAGTTCTGTCTTTACAATAATTTGAATCACATTGACCTCCAATAGTTATTCAGAATCTTCTATCATTTACCTTCATCCAACTTGGTAAAGTATTGACTAAAATCGTATCACACCTCATCTTAGATTACAAGATTCATGGATCTCTCCCGAATATTTCATTCATCATGTGTCGGCCTCTTTCCAAAATTATCACAGTTCATAAGATCAATTCTGGCAATCTTGCTCATTTAGTAATTGTCTTCACCACTTTACTCATCTTCACCCTATCAATGTCTACCTATGACTTACTCGAGAATTTTCATATTTTTGGTCCTCCTGAAATTATTCATTCAGTTTCCTACAAACTATCTCTCATTCAAGCCTCAGTTATCTATCCATAACATTTATAGAAATCTCTTCAAATATTTTCAATGTCATTCCTTGAGAATCCTCCTCGTTTTTCTTTTAAACATATTTCTATTTCCTTAAAGGTCACTAATTATCCAATCATCTCAATTGTTCAAGAATCATCGATAACATATAGTCTTTTCCCCGATATATAGTATTCATCAATAACAATCTCTCAATGGCATCGAAACAGTTAACAAGTAGCCTCGAGGTTCTGTTTCAAAGTTCAACCTAACAGTAAATGCGGAATTATAAATCAATTCTCTAGACAATATATGAGCAGGTTGTAAGTAACTGAAAAATACCTACGGATACTGGTACAGTAGCCCATTCATCTTCTGGTGTTAACCTTTCCTGTAAAGGATAATCAGTCAATGTATACGTAAAATAACTGTCAGTGTTCGCAAAGAAGTCTAGCCTAGTAATGTCAGTATTATCTATCGACTACCTCTTGGACTTTAACAACTCTAGTACTCTAATCTTGTCTCCCATGACTCACTAGAACCTAAGACTTTGCTCTGATACCAAGCTGTCACGACCCGAAACCCACCCTATGTGGATCTCGTATCGTGGGGCCGACCCAATGGCCGTTCCTACTTTTTCCATTCTTTTACCAATGATAACAATAAATAATATAAACATGACATTAAAGTGCGGAAGCTGTATTACAATTATTGTTCAAAGACTAAACTTCAAACTAACAATAAACTGATCCTAAACCACTCTTAGGTGGTGAGTACATGGGAGAGACTTCATTCATTACTATTATGCTCCTCAACTGTCTCCTTAAGCTCCTGATCTCCTACTGTGGTTCTGTTCACCTGAAAAATTTAGTAAGGGGTGAGCTACAAACTCAGTAAGTAGAAGCCTATCCCCAATACGGGTGGGGATGACATAAATGATTACAAGTCAAGGTAACATGATAGCCAGTCATGATAACGATTCCAGTCAACTGTAAAATGCCACAATGGCCAATGAATGACAAGGTACAATAACAGTCAAGAGTAACCAATGAATGACAACGTACAATAACCGTCAAGAGTAACAGTGTAGCATGAATATAGAATAGGCTCGATAAACACAATCAACATAAATACTGCCACAATGAAACGGTCACAATCAAGTCCAATAAATCAAAACCAATCAACATAGAACTATATCAATTAACATGGATGACGCCTTTACTCTGTTCAGGGTTTGGCAGACCCTCGGTCATTTGGGGCCTGGCATACCCCCCATTAACATAAATGCATATAAAATGCCCATTATCCTTAATGCATAAAAACGCCATAATTGCCATATGTCCTTTTTGACCCGTAGGTCCCATAAATTAACCCGTAGGTCCCAGTCAATCAGATAGCATCAGATAGGTAATGTGACTGAGCACAGAACCCGGCACTTAACATAAATTAAGATTCTATAGTATTCCATATGAATGTACAAAACATGGAACATCATAACGTAACATACAGTAAATGGATATCAGTGAAATGAATCAGTCATGCAACATCAACCAATAGGCATCCACCAGGTAGAGCAATATCCATGGTGGGAACAATGACAGTGAATACATATATGAGTACAAGATTGGCAGTAATGGAAAGAACGTGGCTTGGAAACCACGTATCAAAGATAGAAATCCACTTACCTCATCTGTCACGACCCGAAACCCACCCTATGCGGATCTCGTATCGTGGGGCCGACCCCATGGCCGTCCCTACTTTTTCCATTCTTTTACCAATGATAACAGTAAATAATATAAACATGACATTAAAGTGCGGAAGCTTTATTACAATTATTGTTCAAAGACTAAACTTCAAACTAACAATAAACTAATCCTAAACCACTCTTAGGTGGTGAGTACATGGGAGAGACTTCATTCATTACTATTATGTTCCTCAACTGTCTCCGTAATCTCCTGATCTCCTACTGTGGTTCTGTAACATTCTCACCTGAAAAAATTTAGTAAGGGGTGAGCTACAAACTCAGTAAGTAGAAGCCTATCCCCAATACGGGTGGGGATGACATAAATGAATACAGGTCAAGGTAACATGATAGCCAGTCATGATAACGATTCCAGTCAACTGTAAAATGCCACAATGGCCAATGAGTGACAAGGTACAATAACAGTCAAGAGTAACCAATGAATGACAACATACAATAACCGTCAAGAGTAACAGTGTAGCATGAATATAGAATAAGCTCAATGAACACAATCAACACAAATACTGCCTCAATGAAACGGTCACAATCAAGTCCAATAAATCAAACCAATCAACATAGAACAATATCAATTAACATGGATGATGCCTTTACTCTGTTCAGGGTTTGGCAGACCCTCGGTCTTTTGGGGCCCGGCATACCCCCCATTAACATAAATGCATATAAAATGCCCATTATCCTTTATGCGTAAAAACGCCATAATTGCCATATGTCCTTTTTGACCCGTAGGTCCCAGTAAATCAGATAGCATCAGATAGGTAATGTGACTGAGCACAAAACCCGGCACTTAACATAAATTAAGATTCTATAGTATTCCATATGAATGTACAAAACATGGAAGATCATAACGTAACATACAGTAAATGGATATCAATGAAATGAATCAGTCATGCAACATCAACCAATAGGCATCCACCAGGTAGAGCAATATCCATGGTGGGAAACAATGACAGTGAATAAATATATGAGTACAAGATTGGCAGTAATGGAAAGAACGTGGCTTGGAAACCACGTATCAAAGATAGGAATCCACTTACCTTATCAATGTCTTAATATCCCGTGACTTCCTCCTTTCCTTTTGACTTGCCTATAAATCAATAAACACGTTTCAGCTTTCATATAATTTACCGAATTTATGCCTCGTTACTCTAAATACCTCCCGTACTAATTTATGCTTTACGATTTCCATTTTAAACTTAATTTACCCAAAAGGACAAAATGGTCATTTACGTGTCTCTACTTTTTGGGTTCTGTTTGCATAATTTGGACTTCACCGTTAAGTCCAGTAGGTTTGAATTAATAAAAATTCACTATTTACTTAACTAAATCGGAGTCCGTTTGACTCACCTTTGAGGTAGGGGCATTTTCGTCATTTTGGCATTATACGGTTATTTTATTTTTTTTCGGGACTCCGTCTCGTAAAACGGACCTCATTATTAAATTCAGAGGGTCCAAAATAGAAAGTTTTTATTATTCGTTCTACTAATGTAGGCGTCGAAATTAAATTTAAAATTTATTAATTTAAATCATTTATTTAAATTAATTAATCTGGATAATACATATAGTATTTGAGTCCAAACAGACCACATGTGCCTTGGTGGCACAGTGGCTAAGCTTCTCCACCTTTCTCCTTTGGTCACAGGTTCAATTCACTACCCATACAAATTTTCCATTCCTCGTTATTATTTTTTTTTTCATTTCCTGTTCAAGTTTAACCCAACCATTGGATAGCTCTCCTTTCTAACCAAACATTATCTAAACTCAAATTTAAAAATTTACTCATGAAGTACAAGTGTTGGACAGTCATCTGAATGGGTGGGTCGGGTCAGACCCGACCCGGTTTGGCCAAAATAAAATCGGAAAAACACTCGGCCGCGCAGGTTTTTCCTCACGCATGGCCAGTCACCTCCCTGTAAATGTCGTGATCTCTCTTGTTTCTTGATCATTTTTCCTGATTCAAATTGTAATATGAACCCAATTCCATGCATACTAAGATCCTAAAATCAATTAAATCATTCATACTTTTGACAAAAACATGAAACAGGATCAAATCACCCAGCTTACCTTCCAAACGCCAAAGCAGTTGTGGTGGCTTCATGGATTAAACGTAGGGGGTGCAAACCGGCAATGGCAGCTTTGCCCAAGCTGGGTTCTCCAATTTTTGTGTCAACTTCCACTTCTGAAATCTTTTGTTTCAACCCAACACCATGCCACCCATTTTCTCCGCACCGACTTGCATTACCTTCATCCCTAGGATTATCCAGAAGTTCAATCCGCCTCAAGCAAAACCGCATTATCTGAAACAGGGCCGTATCAACCTCTGAACAGCCAAAATGGGAACCTATCCACTGTTTGTGTGCCACCCGTCATCCCTAAACGATCAAACGCTTCTAATCGACGCTCCAACGCCCAACAATACCCAATCCATTCCTAAACAAGTCGCAGACGTTTCCCCTGTTCTGGGCCGTGTCGTCGGTAGTTTGGAGATGGGTCCGCCGATCTGATCGGAACGGCCAGTCGTTTGGTTAGGGAATTCGGCTATTGATGTGGGCAGTTTGGAGATGGGTCTGCAGAATTTTGAGGAATACCAGGTTGTGCCATCTCAGTTGGAGTAGTTGATGGTATTTGCCATGCCTTGGATGACAAGGTCTTACCATACTGATCTATGCCCTGATGGCCAACAGTGATGAGGAGATGGTGGAATATGGCAACCAGCTTAGGCGCAGCATCTTGCGGTTGAGGCTTGGCCTTGAGCATCCACGCTGGGCGTGATCATACCGTGGCGTTGGTACAGGTTTCAGCGAAGCAGAGTGGGGGAAGGTTGTAGCGTGGTTGTGATGGTGAGGACAGTGGATCTGATTTGGGTTAGAGAGAAAAATGAGAGAGATGTGAGATTGGTTAACCATGAGGGTGGCGTTACAGTTGGGTCAGCCGCATCTCCTACTCTTTCTTTCTTTTCTTTTTTGTTGTTTTTTTTTTTTCTTTTCTGTTCAGCTTCTTCCAACCCGTAACCCCCTCCCTCTTTTCAGCGCCCTTTCATTTCTTACACATAACTCTCCATCCTTTGTGTAACCCCCCTTTATGTTAATATATATATATATATATATCCACCCATATTCATGTATATATATATATATACATATATATCTAACACCACATGCCATAACATAAATTTTTATTTATTTATTTATTTATTCCATTTCTAATTCTTATTTTATTTTTATTTTATTTGTATTTTTATTTTTATTATTATTATTATTATATTCCAGTATCCGTTCGTGATTTGCTCGGGCATCGTCCGGGCATGACCCGTACTTCCAACTATTAAGATTCTGACTTATCCGTTTATTCAATATTAAACTAAAAAGCTTTAACGGCTTGGTTCACATGGTTCACCCGGTTAAAATTTGGGTCAGGGTGTTACATCATCAACGTCTTAATATCCCGTGACTTTCTCCTTTCCTTTTGACTTGCCTATAAATCAATAAACAAGTTTCAGCTTTCATATCATTTACCGAATTTATGCCTCGTTACTCTAAATACCTCCCTTACTAATTTATGTTTTATGATTTCCATTTTAAACTTAATTTACCCAAGGGCAACATGGTCATTTACGTGTCTCTACTTTTTGGGTTCTGTTTTCATAATTTGGACTCCACCGTTGAATCCAGTAGGTTTGAATTAATAAAAATTCACTATTTACTTAACTAAATCGGAGTCCATTTGACTCACCTTTGACGTAGGGGTATTTTTGGTCATTTTGACATTCTACGGGTATTTTATTTTTTTGGGACTCCGTCTTGTAAAATGGACCTCACCATTAAATTCAGTGGGTCCAAAATAATAAGTTTTCATTATTCATTCTACTAATTTACGCGTCGAAATTAAATTTGAAATTTATTCATTTAAACCATTTATTTACATTAATTAATCTAGCTAATACATATTAGTATTTGAGCCCAAACAGACCACATGTGCCTTGGTGGCACAGTGGCTAAGCTTCTCACCCTTTCCCTTTTGGTCACAGGTTCAATTCGCTGCCCATACCTTTTTTTCATTTTCTGTTAATACATTTTTCATTTTTTTTAATTTTCGGTTCAAGTTTAAGCCAACCATTGGATAGCTCTCCTTTCTAACCAAACACTATCTAAACTCAAATTTAAAAATTTACCCATGAAGTACAAGTGTTGGGCAGTCATCTGAATGGGTGGGTCGGGTCAGACCCGACCCGGTTTGGCCAAAATAAAATCGCAAAGTCCAGCTGCACAGCAACACTTCCCAGTGTGTTGGTTGTCTTCTCCGTCAATGGCGGCTCGCCGGCGACGAATTTTCTAGCGTTTTCCAGTGGGGTTAACACCTACGAGTTATGGGCAACTCAAATCTACCGTCGGATTTCAAATCGGAGTGCCGGAGCACTCCCAAAATGACCGGAACAGTAGCGCACCAGGGGCTGTGCGGTTTTCCGGCAGCCCCTTTCCCTTCCGTTTTTCCCTGTTTTCTCCTACAGTTTCCATCCCGATTTGATTCTAAAATTTACCTACACCCAAAAGAATCAATTACACATGATCTAAACCAATTGATCGCAACAAAATCGCCCCACCCGATCAGTTTTTCTTCTTTGTTTTTCACCGTTTCCCCACGTTCAGTTCTGTTCGTTTTTTGTTTTTTTTTTCTTTGTTTTCCTTCATTCAATTCCAACACCAACCCAGTTCCATGCATCAATTAAGTTCCCATCCTCCACAAGATTCTATATCAAAGTAGGAATTCATGCTTTAAAAATCCAAGACGAAAGGTTCAGTGGTTTACCCTGTTCCGAGTGATCCTCTGTCCTGGGCGATGACAATGAGTGGAAGGGATTCGGAGTCTATCTTTTGGGTTAATGTTGCTAATTCAGGTGGCAAACCTGACAACTAGGAAATCTCTGGTTTTCCTTCGGAACAATCTGATGGTGAATCCGTTGAGAACCAATCTGATCGAAACGGCAATCGTCTGGTTGGGCATTCGGCCATTGATCTGGCAACTCAATGGTGCGGTTGAGCTGTTCGTTGCCATCAGCCTCCATTTTCTTGAGCTGGATCTCCGACCACGAGTCCATGGTGACGGATCGGATGAAGCTGATATGGACACCAAGGCCACGGTGTTGACTTCGAGACGTGAGAGATGGTCAGATCCATGGAGTGAGAGGGGTTGGATTTGCTGAGAATTGGATGTTTCAATTGGGTGAGAGAATGAGAAATCTAGAGAGAGATGTGCCTGGAGAACGTTCATCTTCTCCTCTGTTTCGCTTCTCTCTCTACCCGTAACCCCCTCCCCCTTCAACGCCCCACTTTCTCTCTAACGCATAACCGCCTCCCCCTTTTAACGCCCAACTTCTCTCCCTATCTAATCTTTTTTTTTTTTTTTGAACCCAAATCCCCCTGATCCACAGTTGAGCCTCTCTACTTATCCCATTTCGGCATATATATATATATATATATACCTGTATGCACAACACCTTACATATACATATCCGTAGATATATATATATATATTAGAAATATATATATACGTATCTCTATATATAATTACATAAATAATATTTTATTTATTATTATTATTTTATTTAGTTATTTATTTATTTTTATTATTACTATTATTATTATTATTATTATTATTATTATATTCCAGTATCCGTTCGTGATTTGCTCGGGCATCGCCCGGGCATGACCCGTACTTTCAACTATTAAGATTCTGACTCATCCGTTTATTCAATATTAAACTAAAAAGCTTTAACGGCTTGGTTCACATGGTTCACCTGGTTAAAATTTGGGTCAGGGTGTTACACCTGATCTCTTTTCTCTTCAAGTAAATCCAAGTTTTCTGCAAGTTGCTGATCATTGCTCCCTTGGTCGAAAGCTTCAGTCCTCAGGGTAGGCATACCGATCTTAACAAGGATCACCGCTTCGGCACCATAGGCAAGTGAGAAGGGAGTTTTAGAGGTAGGTGTTCTTCTTGTGGTTCTGTAGGCCCAAAGAACTCCAAGGAGTTCTTCAACCCATCTTCCCTTAGCTTCTTCCAACCTCTTCTTAAGGGCATCAAAGATTGTTCGGTTGGTGACCTCTGCTTGCTCGTTAGCTTGGGGATGGCCTGAAGAGGCAAAATGTTGATTGATGTGCAGGTCTAGGCAGGATTTCTTGAAAACTTTGCTAGTGAACTGCGTACCATTGTCTAAAATGATTACGTGTGGTATGCCGAACCTGCAGACCATGTTCTTCTTAGTAAAATTCTTGACGTCTTTCTCCGTAATGTGTGTTAGGGGCTCTACTTCTGCCCATTGGAGAAATAGTCAATGGCCACCAAAAAATATTTCTTGTTTGGTGTGGCCTTTGGTAGTGGGCCTTTGATATCCATCCCCAACTGAGCAAAGGGCCATGGGCTGACAATAGAAATGAGGTCATGGTGGGGCTGGTGTTGGTAGGGACCAAACCGTTGACATTTGCCACACCTCTAGATGTACTCTTTCGCTTGCTTCAACATGCTCGACCAATAGTAGCCTTGTGTTAAAGCTCGATGGGCTATAGTTTTGCCCCCATTGTGATTTCTACAAATTCCTTTGTGTATTTCTACCAAGACATACTTGGACTCTTCTAGAGTCAAACACCTTAGCAAGGGTTGAGAATAGGATCTCCTGTAAAGCTTCCCGTTCAAGATCAGGTACCGAGCTGCCCTGATTCGAATCTTTCTAGCCTTGTTCTTGTCTTCTGAATGGAGCCCTCCTTCTAGGTATTGAAGGATGGGAGTCATCCAGTTCTGGGTTTGCTCTGTAGCTTGGGCAACTTGGACCTCTTTTATGCTTGGTTTTAAGTGATTGGAGATTTTCAACTTGGATTCTCCTTCAGCCTTGAGGTGGGAGGCCATATTGGCCAGTGTGTCAGCTCTAGAATTCTGACCTCTTTCGATTTTCTGAATTATGAATTTTTGGAAGGACTGTTTTAGTGATTTCACGAGTTCTGAATACCGAAGCATTCTATCATCTTTGATGAAAAACTCTCCCAAAACTTGGCTTACCACAAGTTGGGAATCGGAGAAGACCTCGAGGTTATGAGCCTCGTATTCTAAAGCTAGCTTCAATCCAAGGATAAGAGCCTCGTATTCTGCTTCATTGTTTGAAGCTCTGAACCTCAGACTAACTGCCTTTTTTGCCATAAGCCCATCAAAGGATCATAGCACCAAGCTGATGCCAGAACTATGGTCGGTGGAAGATCCATCAGTATAAAGTTTCCATGCACCAGAGCTTTCACGTGGCTGTGCCCTGTCTTGTAGTGCTAGGGTGAATTCAACGACAAAATCGGCCAAGGTTTGCCCTTTGATGGAGGTCCGTAGAACATAAGATATGTCAAATTCCCCCAATTCTACTGACCACTTTACCAGTCGTCCTGACACTTCTGGCTTTCGAAGCACCGACTTCGGCGGGTAGGCCGTGGAGATCTTAATGGGATGAGCTTGAAAGTAGGGTCTGAGCTTCCGTGCTGAGGTTATTAGGGCGAAGGCTAATTTTTCAATCTCTAGATATCTTTTCTTTGTGTCTAGTAATGCCTTGCTGACGTAGAATATGGGCTTCTAGACTTCTCTATCGTGCCTGACCAGTACAGAACTGGCAGTGTTTTCGGAGACAGCAAGGTAGAGGAATTGCTTTTTCCCTTGGACTGGCTTTGATAAGAGTTCAGGGGAAGCCAGGTACTTCTTTAGTTCTTGAAAATCTTTTTCACATTCCTTTGACCACTGTAGGGATCTGTTACCTTTCAGGGCTTTGAAGAACGGTAGGCAGCGATCAGTGGATTTGGAGATAAATCTGCTTAGAGCTGCGATTCTGTCATTCAGAGCTTGAATGTCTTTCTTGGTCTTTAGCGAATCCAGCCCAATCAAAGCCCTGATTTGAGTAGGGTCTGTTTCAATACCTCTCTGAGAGACAATGTACCCCAAGAACTTTCCCTTGGTTACACCGAAGGTGTACTTTGAGGGGTTTAATTTCAACTTATATTGTTTCAGGATGTCAAACGTCTGAGTTAAGTGCTGGAGGTGGCTATTTTTTTATAGGCTCTTGACTAGTATGTCATTAATGTAAACCTCCATGGTACTATCGATCAGAGGATTGAACATCTTGTTGACCAGACACTGATATGTTGCCCTATCATTCTTTAGGTCGAACGACATCACTCTATAGCAATAGAGACCTCGCTCGGTTATGAATGCTGTCTTTTCCTGGTCTGAAGGGTACATCTAGATCTGCTTATATCCAGAGTAAGCATCCATGAAACTCATGAGTTCGTGTCCTGCAGTAGCATTAACTAACTGATCTATCCTTCGCAGTGGAAAGCTGTCTTTTGGGCAGGCCTTGTTGAAGTCTGTATAGTCAACACAAACTTTTCACTTTCCGTTTTTCTTTTTGGCCAGGACAGTGTTAGCAAGCTATTTTGGATAGAATACCTCTCGTATCATCTTGGCTTCTAGCAGTCTCTGGACCTCATCATTAATGACATTATGTCGCTCCGGAGCGAGTGGCCTTCTTTTTTGTCTCACTAGAGGGTGATCAGGATTTACCATCAACTCGTGAGTGATGAGGTCTAGATCTATGCCTTCCATATCTCTTCCTGCTCGGCAGGTGTCAGGTCTGGACCGATCTGTAAGTAACGCCCTTGTTCTTCCAAACTGACCAATACTTTGATGGGGTCTCCTACGGGCTTGGCCTTGCTGTCTGTCACGACCAGAGACCCCACCCTATGCGGATCTCGTGTTGCGCACCCGATCCGACGCTGTTTGTCGAACCAAGGGTCTCAACTTGCTACACAATCAGTGCTACTAACATGCAACAACTAAAATGCGGAATAAAATAAATAAAAGCTGCATGTAATTTATATGATGTTTACAAAATGCGGAATACAAAATTTCTTAATACAACTGTTCATCCTCAAGACGTGGATAACATGGGAGAGCTATAAGACTGTCTGTACTAAGTATTACACTGCGACTTCAAAAGCAAATGTTCACCTTTTAGCTATTAGACTCTAGGGTCCATCCTCAATATTTGTGCTTGTATAATGTTGTGTAGTATCTGATGAGTTATGAAAACTCAATAAGTAATACTCCTTTACTCTGCCATGTGTACATGTGTATGTAAAGATGCTAGCCAGTCAATGAATATATAACTCAATATCAAATGATAGAATTTAAGTGATAAGGAAATGAAATCTATTTTGCTGACAATATTATACTGCTACAGTCATGAGCTGTCTCAAGTATATATTGTCTACTCTCAATAAAAAGCTGTGAAATCTCATGATCATTCATAATAAAATAATATGATCAAACTATGAAAATCAATAATAGATACTGATAACAACAAATGTGGATGCACTTTAACTTAGGGCCCGGCATACCCCTTAATTCATTTTATTCTCTTTTTCCTCGATCTCTCAGCCAAGCACTAACCCGTCGGTTCAGTACTCGCCTCGCAGATCCCACTTTAGCTGCCATTTTAATTGCCACTTTTGATTTCCATTTTCTCGAGCCGTAGGTCTAGTAAGCATCAGATGGAGTTTGTGACTGAGCACAAATCCGGCTACAATATAATATATCAAGATCATGCTAAATCCAATAAACAGTAAATGCAATAACACTATCTCAGCAGCGAAAAGAGACTATTGCCTTAACAGGCTAATGTAAGCTGGCTGTTGAGATTATAAATCTTGCCCCTTGAGGCCTATGTACAGAGTGTACAAAAATCATGATCAAGATATATAACTGTCAATAAACACTTTCCACAAGATAGAGCAATATCAATGTAGACTCAATAAATGTTCTGGCATGTATGGAGTAAAATAGATAATATAAGAAAGATTGTTGACATGGCCGAGAATGTAACACATGCAGAGATCAGACATTTACTTACCTCTTAAACCGTTTTCGTTCTTTCACAATAAAATCAAGTCACTGTTCATTCCTCTTTGAAATCCTTATTCATCAATAGATAGTATATCTCAATTTTCCTTTTCATAAGTTATGCTATTCATCAAATTTTATGCCTCTTTACTATTAGTTCCTTCTTTACTAAATTAGACTCTACTATTAAGTCCGGAACGTCGAAGAAAGTCAGTTTAGGCTTTCGCGGAATTCAATTTAGACTTTTGTACTAAAAAGGGCAAAATGGTCATTTTACACTTTTATGGGTCTTTTATTTTTTGGGACCTCGTCTTGCTAAACGGACCTCACCATTGGTCTTAGAATGTCCGAGATAGTTAAAATACACTATTCATATGTTTAATTTGGACATCGTTACAATAAAGGGTAAAATAGTCATTTACACTTTCACGGGTTCTCACTTCTCGAGACCTCTTCTCACAAATCGGACTCCACCATTGATCTTATAATGCTTGAGATAGTTGAAATACACTACTCATTTGCCTCGTTTGGACTTCGTTTGACCCATTTTTGATTTAGGGGTATTTTTGTAAAAATAATATTTTATTAATTTTTCTGTTTGGGCCTTAATATAATTTTCCAAAATTGCTAGGGTCAAAGTGAAATTTCCCTAAGTCTCGATCTGAACCAGCGAGTTCACAGTCAAAAACCCTAAACCGGTCCGATCCTTCACTGAACCAACCGGTTCAGTTTAATTCAAAGAACCAGAATAAGATATCCATTTTGTCTACCTTATCCACAGTTCAATTAAACCCAAACCCAATTTCAAATTTCCTATCTCTACAGCCAAACAACCTAATTCCATTTTAAATCCAACCCCTAACGACGCCGCATTGGTTGCCCTATCTACTTCCGGTCGGGTCCCGACCCGGATCCAACCCATGACCCGAATCCAAACCCAAGACTAAACAGTTTTCTTCCTCTTCTGTTTCAGCTTTTGAGCTACTCCTGAACTTCCCACTGCTTCTAACTCAGCCTCTCAAATCATTTTCTTCTCTCTTTTTTCTTACCTCACGTAACACCCGTATATATATACATATTTTACCCACACACACACTCCATCGCCCAAGTTCCATCTCCCATTTTCCTCCTCTTGGTTTCTCTCTGTTCTTAGCTTTTTTGTTGGCAAGTTTTCTGATTTTCCTTTTTCAAATGCAGCTTTGCAATTATGGCTTGAGATATTTGTGTATATATATATATATATATTATATCACATACACACCCACTGCCCAACCGACCTACATGCTGCTACTCAAGCAGCCTCCTTTTCTTTCCTTTCTTTTTGTTTTTCTTGTATTATATGTGTAATACATGTATACTTAATATTATATGATATTATGTATATATATGTGTACATATCTAATACATCATTTATACATTTCTTATACATATATAAATACTCATATATATACGTATTTACTAGTTTTTAACTACGGATACATACACTTGTTTTTAACTATTCATACGTATACGTATGTGTACACATGCATGAGTTTGCGTGCATAGTTCTGGGTTGTTCGGGTATTGCCCGATACTGGCTATATAACTGATACTATTTACATTTTAAAATCGTACAATACATTTGATATAGTGATATAGAGTTTAAACAGTTCGAGTTACAACTAATAGTACACTACCCGACTAGGTCTACCTCGGTATACGTGCTAACCTGGGTTAGGGTATTACACTGTCCCTTCCTCTAGGACTTAGAGGCTCATCAATTCTAAAAAGGCAGTCTTTTGCCTCGTGATAGTGGGTGAGGTCTGGATCCCCGCCTTCACGAGTGTGTAGTAATTGCTATTTGGTGGCCCTTTCCTTGAGTGCGAGAGCATGACACTCTCAAGAGGTCGGTTGACACCCTCTGATGGAGTAGACTGCATGATTGTGGACGTACTTCAGGCATTATTGGAGAGTCGAAGTGACTGCTCCCATCTGGTGTAGCCAAGGTCTCCTAATTATGACGTTGTAAGGGGACTTGGCATTCATAATCATGTATTCTGACATTGTTGTCTTTTGTCCATCTCCCGCTCTTGCTGTGGTTGGAAGGTCAATCCTCCCTAGTGGGGTACTAAGGTTCCCATCAAATCCTGCCATGATAGCAATGGTGGGCTTGATGTCATTGGGATTGAGCTTTATTTGTTTGAGGGGTTCGCAGAATAGCACGTTCGCAGAACTTTCTATGTTCACCAAGACTCTTCGGATCTCAAAGTTGGCAATTTTAAGGGAGATAACGAGGGCATCACTATGAGGACAGTGTACTCCTGCAAGATCTTGATATGAGAATTGGATCTCAGGTACTAGCCTCAATCTTTTCTCAACGTTGGAGATCTATAAGATGCTGGGAGTAACTCTGGCCTCCCGAGCATACCATTTTCTTGCTCGGTTGGATGACCCTATTATCGGGGTATCTGTATGGAGGACGAAGATAACTTGATTGTTTTGCTGTTGAGGCCCATTAGTCCTTCCTTTTGTTCTGGTCTCTTGTCTGGCCTTCTCTGTTAGGGTCTGTCATTGCGGGGGTTCTGCCTCTCGTCCTGCTTGACAAACTCTCGCAGTCGTCCTCTTCTTATGAGCTGTTCGATTTCATACTTAAGGGATTTGCATGTGTCAGTTGCGTGCCCGTGGTCTTTGTGGAAGTCATAATATTTGCTCTGGTCCCGGTAGCTAGGATCGCCTCTTAGCGGCTCTAGCCATCTTAGGTTCACGTGCTCAGACTTGCCGAAGAGTGTGAGTTAGGGAGGCATTTAGAGGAGTGGAGGTAGTGAATCCCCTTGGAGCAGTGCTGTTTGGAGTTCTGGAAGCCGTTCTTCTATCTGGGCTTCTGACCTTCTTCCTGATATTACTGGAATCCTTTTGTTTATCCTGTTGAGCTTGTTCTTTAGTCTTTTGAGATGGGCTCTTTTCTTTCTCCAGATTTATGTACTTTATTGCCCGATCCATGAGGGCTGCCATGTCGACAGGAGGGCTCTTTGTTAGAGAATCCCTGAAGCCTCCTTGTGCCAGTCTAGAGGTCATAGCAGCAACTAAAAAGCTTGGGCTACAATCTGTAATCTCCATGAGCTTGGCATTAAAGCGTGCAATGTACCCTCGGAGGGGTTCCTCTTTGGACTGTTTTACTTTAAGCAAGAATTTTAGGCCCTTCCTCAGCCTCTTGCTAGTCATGAACCTGTTTAGGAAGCGTCTGCCGAGCTCATAAAAGTTGGTGACTGAACTCGGTGGGAGGTGGTGGAACCACTTTAGTGCTGTGCCTTTGAGGCTGGTAATGAATCTATGACACATGAAGGCGTCAGAAGCCCCGTGTAGTGCCATGGTGTGCTGGTAATGAGAAAGATGATCCCCCGGGTCCCCAGTCCCATCATAAGGGGTGAACTTTGGGATGACGAATTTCCTCGACCTCTTCTCAGCCATGATAGCAAGGGTGAACGGCGTGGCGAGCCTTTTGATCAGTTTGCGTAGCTCGTCCTGCTCTAAAGAGATTTGAATACCTCTCATCACAACAGTGCAGTCCATAAAGTCCGTAACTTCTTCAACTTTTCGTGGGTCCCTAGGCGGGACTTCTTGCGAGTCTTGCTTTGCAGTTTCGGCTCCTGCCTTAATGGGATGGGCATGTCCCATGGTTGGAGAAGGATTTTGGTGGTCCTGAGATGGAGGAACTGGAGCCGCTTGAGGTTGAGACTCTTGTGGCGCTAAATTCGCTCTTGAAGCCCCTGAGGTTGGAGTCCTAGTGGTGCTTCGATAGTGGATGTCTAGAATAAAAGTTGGTATCCCCTTGCCTGCGGTTGCTGATGGTTGTGGGTCTCTGCTAATGTGGGCGGCACCTTGTAAGTACACCGGTTGATTATTGGGAATCTCTTCATAAAATTCTCCATCCGCGATGGCGGTAGGAGGTTATGTCCTTTGATAAGCCGTGTTGACGGGTGGATTTAAAGGATTGGTTCCGAGGTTCTGGGTGAGTACCGCCGGAGTTTTGGACATGGCAAGTAGTTGTTCTTGCATTAATTCGTTCTATCGCTTAACTAGGTCAAGTTGTTGTTACATGGGGTCAACTGCTCGTCCCCTTCCTCGTCCGGTAGGCGGCCGGGGTTGAGGGTCTTGTGGGTTTTGAGCATTCTTTCTCCGGCGAAGATTGGGAGCTATGGTCTTCCGGTGAGAAGGATGATGAGTTTGTTTGCAAGTAGAGCACTTTTGTTGAAAGAACAATTGTCGTTCTCATAGAAGGCGCTAAACTGATGTTGTACTTTTTGGTCGGTATGGGCTCCACACTCCGTTGCTTGAGAAGCACTTAAAGAAAAGGATCAGAAGGCCACCGGATTGGCTCCGACGGTAGCTGCTTCGATTCTTAAGTTAATAAAACTGAATTGAAAGACTGTAATATAAACTAAAGAATGAGCATGAATGTAAAGTGTACCTATAGGGTTTAATTTATAGGCTGTGGCTTTCCTAAATTGATTAGGATTTGGAGCCACAGAAGTAGGGATTTGATCATCGGAGAATGACAGTTACCATGTTGGATACTGCGCTTGAGAGATATCCGTGAGTGGCAGTTTCCTTGTTAAAGACTATTTTCTTATCCTTAGCTCGGTAGGATGTTTAAGGCGGTGATGAGCTCTGAACCTTGAGGGATGCTCTAAAGGCCTTGTGCTCGGGCTTGTGAGTGCTGAAGGCCTAGTGCTTGAGTCTGCTCTGGATGGCTGAGTTTTAACTGGTCTGTAGTCACACGTGTCACATGGAGACTGGTCTGTAACTTTGTGGTATATCATATATATACACACGTATGTATGTAATTTGTATTGAATGTGTATGCATATATATATATATATTTATATGTGTGTGTTTATAGAGTAGAGAGAGAAAAATAGATGAGAGAAAGAAGGCCATAAATTTAAGAGAGTAATAGATCTTGCTAGTAGGTTGTGTAGGACGTGATTGAAGAAGATGGTTGCGATCTTGTTGGCATCGTTGGTGGGTTTGTGTTGTACTAACGATGATGGCGTTGGGTCTGTGATCTTGCTAGCCATCGTTGGTGGGTTTGTGATCTTTGGTCTATGATGTACCAAAGATGATTTCTTTTGCCTACGCCTGCTTCAATGGTGATGGTCAGCGGTAACATGTGTATGTGTGTGTGTGTGTGTGTGTGTGAGAGAGAGAGAGAGAGAGAGAGAGAGAGAGAGAGAGATATGTGATGAAGGGTTAAGAGAGAGATGGAATTTTAGGTTTGACAGAGAGAGGAAAATGGAGAATTTAAGGAGGGAAATTGGATGATTATGAAGATATGTTTATTAATATATAAGGGTATATTGGTAATTGACTTAATTCTGTTAACACCATTTGCCCGACCAAACTAACAGGGAAGACAATGTTATTTCAGAAAGTATGGGGGAGGTTTCTATAACTGTTAGAAACCTCAGGGGAGGTAGGTGTAATTAGGGGTGTAAACGAACAGAGCATTTCATGAACAGCTCGAGCTTAGCTCGATTAAGGCTCGTTCAAACTCGATTCAATTAATACACAAGCCAAGCTCGAGCTCAAAATAGGGCTCGTTTATTAAATGAGTCGAGCCGAGTCAAAAGAAGGCTCAACTCGTCAAACTCATGAACAAGCTCATATAAGCTTGGATAGTGGCTCGGCTCGTGACTCGTTTTGTTTTTAAGTATAAATACTTATTTTTTCTGCTAGGGTTTCTAAGTTTCTAACCCTTTAGCTTCTTCGAATCTTCACGTTCAGTGCGGCACGCCGCAGCTTCTACTCTGCCCCCTCTCCCTCTCTCAAACTCCTGATTCAGGTTGAGGGCTTCTGCCATCACCGATAACGACACCACAAGGGTCGGACTAGTCGAAGCCTCAGCTTTTGCTACTGTTTCCGGTGACTTCTCCGAGAGTCTTAGGATTTTTTTTTGAAAATTTTGATTTTGTTCTTACTTCTTTGATTTTGTTCTTACTTTTTAGTCTCAAGTTGAGGGTTTTTGCCATCTGCGTGCATCATCACCGATAACGACACTACAAGGGACGGAGGCTTAACTTCTGCTACTGTTTCGGTGACTTCTTCGAGAGCCTCAGAATTATAATATAACTGGTGACTGGTCTTTTCCAACTCTGTTACGATCCATATATGATGAATTTTGTTTTGCTTTTCAAAAGTTTTGTTTGGAAAATTTAGGGTCAAACAGATACTAGTTTGAATATACATACATAATAGCATCATTATTAGAAGGCCGGTGTGATTTTAAGTTACTCAGCGGCATCTGTCCAATTACTTCGTCAATGAGCATTGGGATGAAACCCACTTTAATAAATAATGTTGAGGGGAATTTAATTTTTTATTTTGACTAATTTAATTTGATTTTTTTTCAACAAAAGGTATGAGAGAAAGAAATAATAGCAATGATAAAATGGTGGTCCGAAATTATTTGCTTGCATTTCCAAATCTAATTTTTTTTTTGTTTTTTAGTGTCTTTTGGTTGGACTTCTAAATTTATCTGTATTAATAAATTTAGTTACTTCAAAAATATTATATATATATATATACGTGTGTATTTGGAATAGTTCCTTTAATATCATGCACTTTTTGGACCTAAGAATCTTGAAAATCTTTTCCATTTCTCATTCTTGAAGAATCTTTATCTCTACCACATATTTATGTTCAATCATCTGGTGCATAATCTCCTGGATTTTAATTATATAGAAGGAATGGCTTCTTAATTTAACACAAGTGTCCTCATTGTGTATCATTCATGTTTCAGATTGCTGGTTTTACTCCATGCTTTCTTGTTGAGTCAGTTATTGCAGCAATGAAATAATTACATTATTCCCACATTCTTCTAATCTTTTCATGCTATCAAAACCCAAATATTCACTTCCAACTATTGCAGTTTTTTTTTTATTTATTTATTCATTATGCTGCATCCTCGTAATTCAAATACAATTTTCCACATTCAAAGTTCAAGTTCAAGTTCATTGGCCCAAAGTGGTTTAGATTGCACATTGTATAATTTCTTCATCCTTTCCAATGAGCCAATAAGAAAAAAGAACAAAAATAAAAATATAGCTTGCTGGTGTAGAATGTACAAGTGTAGAACCAAATTGAAAGACCCTCAAATTTATGGAACTACATAAAACTACTATCAACCCTCTCTTAAGTAGTTACTATATGTACTTGTGCTTCTCAAGTCGATGTTGGCCTAAAAATAATATAAATGAGCATACTAAAACAAAGGACCATCAATGCATCATATTTTGATTCATACTAAATTGTTTCAAAAGCTTGAATAGCACCCAATTTAACCTTGCTTCATGAGTTCGTATAGTAATATTACTATAAAATTTGGTGTTAAAATCCAAGCAGAGTTTTAAAACTCTGGCTGAGATTGTTGTTGCAAGTATGTGTTTCTGGTTTTTTTCGGCAGTAGCCGAGTAGCAATAATTTTTTGTTTAGTACATTATTTATTTTTGCCATGTCTTGTGTTTGTTTTTTGAATTCTAAAACGCTTTACTATTCTATTGTAATTGTGGTTTACACCATATCTATTGTGTGAACAAATTGAATATATTGGACTTTACATTAGTTCTTGGAGGTAATTTCAGACGAGAGTTCTTCTTTCTTTGATCATTTGTGATGAGTTTATAAGATCTCTATCTCAGTAAAAATATTATTAAATGGCCTATTATATAGACATAATCATTTATTCCATGTCTTCATTTTCTGAATTTTGTTTTTTTTTAGAATGTTAAACTGAAAATATTTATTTTTATCTTGCTAATAAATATGTCTATTGGACAGCTTGGATTTACCTCTCAAGAACAAGATTTATGTACTCCATTTTCATTTGAAGAATCTTCTACAAGTCCACTAATGGAAGATATTGATAAAGATGGAATAGATATAGGGGACATTAGCAACGATGAGAGGAACAATGGGAATGATGAGGGCAACAATGAAAACATGAGGAATGAGAAAAATGATACTCAAAATGAGGATGTTGACCCTCACAAGCATGCATTTCAAAGGAAGCCTAGAAAGAGAACTTCTACAATTTGGAATGATTTTGAGGAAGTAATCGATACTGATGGCTCTAAAAAGGTAAAGTGTAATTATTGCCTAGCAAAATTTAACATGCCTTCAACGGGTGCCACAATGCAGTTTCATAGGCACTTGAAGCGTTGTACACAACGTCAACTTGATAGTAAGAAGCAAATGGTGCTATCTGTTGAGACAGTTGCATCTGATTATGCAGGATCTATTGCCAACTTCAAGTATGATCGTGCCAAGGTAAGAGAGCTTGCTTCACATATGACACTATATCATGAGTATCCGTTTATGAAAATGGAGGATGTTATCTTTAACAAGTTCATGAGAGCAAACACTCCATATTGGCAAAAGATAACTCGCACTACTATAAAAAATAATTGCATATCCACTTATGAGATAGAGAAGAAGAAGTTGAAGACATTGTTTAAAAGTATCAACAAAGTTAACATAACGACAGACATGTGGAAATCAAGTAATCAAAAGATTGGTTATATGGTTGTAATTGGCCATTTTATTGATTCAGATTGGAAATTGCAAAAGCGGGTGTTGAATTTCTTTTATGTGCCACCTCCTCATAGTGGGGTTATTGTTGCTGATGCTCTTCAGAAGTGTTTCATAGAGTGGGGGATTGAAGATAAAGTTTCTTTAATTACAGTGGATAATGCGAAGTATAATGACGTTGCTTTGAGGATTTTGAAAGACAACTTTACACTAAAGAAGAAGTTATCTTTTGGTGGAAGGATTTTTCATGTGCGTTGTTGTGCACATATAATCAATTTATTGGTGCAAGATGGAATCAAAGAAGTAAAAGGTATAGTGGATATTGTTAGGGAAGGAGTTAAATATTTGATCGCATCAGACTCTTGAATGATCCAATTCAGTGAAATAGCAAAGCCATTGCAGTTGTCTGCAAAGAAGTTGATTTTAGATTGTCCTACCCATTGGAATAGCACCTATATGATGTTGGTTACTGCATTGGAATTTAGAGAAGTGTTCCCAAGATACCAAGACAGAGATCCGAGTTTTATTTATGTGCCAAGTGTTAAAGATTGGGTAAAAGTAGAGCATGCATGTGATTTCTTGGGAACTTTTAATGTAGTTACCAACATCATATTAGGAACTGAGTATCCAATTGCTAACTTATTCCTTTATGAGCTTTGGAGGATAAAAGTAATCTTAAATGAGAAGTTTGTTGATGATAATGAATTTATTCGAGCAATGACTTCAACGATGAAAGCCAAGTTTGACAAATATTGGAGTGAATGTAACTTGTTGAAGGCGATTGCTACAGTTTTAGATCCAAGATACAAAATGATTATTGTTAACTATTGCTTTCCAGATATATATCCTAAGGCAGAAGCCAATAGGAATATTGCCACTGTGAAGCAAGCTTTGTATGAGATCTATAATGAGTATGTTGTTACTCATGTTGCAACACACACTGCACAAGGTGAAGGTGGACAGGGAACAACTCGAGAAATTGGTTCATCCAGTGCTAGTGGTAGTGATCATGACATTGGAAAAAAAAATTGTGTTTGGGAGTTCTTTAATTTTGGGTCATGTTAGTAAGACTGTTGATACCATTCAACCTTCTAAATTTGACTTGGACATTTACTTGGATGAGAGTGCCATTATTTGTGCTGAGGGTTCAACAAATAAGTTCGATATCATGGAGTGGTGGAAAGCAAATACTCTCAAGTTTCATATCTTGTCGAAGATGGCTCGCGAAATATTGTCAATTCCTATTACATCAGTGGCTTCAGAGTCTACTTTTAGTGCCGGTGGTAGAGTTATTGATCCTTATCGTTTACAAGTTTTACTTTGTGGTGCTGATTGGGTAGGTGCACTTCATGGGCTGAAGAAGGGTTCAGAAGTAAGTAAAATATTTCTTAAATATTATTTTTTTTTGTTGTAATTTGTAGTTGATTTAATGGTTAATCAAACTTATGAACAATTATTACTTCTATTTTGTAGCGAGAAAAGCCGTCTCATATGGAGTTTGATCTACCCTAGTGGTTATGGTATTACTTCTTATACTTGTATGATTAGTCACCTTGAAATATATTCAATATTACTTTTAAATTTTAATACAATGCATGATCTAATTTGTGTTAATTCTTTATGTAGGTTGAAATCTTTTGGGAGTGTTGAAGGATAACGGAGTCTAATTTGTGTTATTTTTATTTATGTTGTTATGGAACAATTTTCTCATGTTCAATGGTTGTGTTTAACGTAGGACATTTGATTTGAATGTAGTTGGACTTTCTTAATGTTTAAGGGCATGACATTCTGACATTTCTTTTCATGGATTTGAATGTAGTTGGATACCCTTTTATTGGCTTGGTTTTTGTCAGTTGCATGCTTTTATACCTCCAGTAGAAGTTCTTATAGACCTCTGGAAAGAACTTTTCAACGGTTATAGTTTAACTATAGTTTGCAGTTCAATTTTTTTTATTTGATTGATTTATATTCTGAATTTAACTCTTTGACTGGAATGACTAAAATTAATCTTAGGTTGAAGTCTTAATGTCTGTCCCTTTTGAATTCTTAATCTCAGGTGGTTATCGGGTGAGTATATGCATCTAAGTGGTTTCTATCTTAAAATGAATTTAATGTTTTCTCACTACCAAAAAAAAGGAAGAAAAAAAAGATTGACATTCTTGTTGGTGTAGTCAAAAGGTGAGGATTTGCTTAGGAAAATGTAGATATAAAGTTCAAGATTTTCATATTTCTGTCTTGTGCAACTGATATTTAATCTGCTAATCACCACTGTTCTTGCTATGCCACTTGTAGGATATGAGGCGACAGGCAAATGAAACTGGGGAGGCAGCAGCTATACCAATTACCGTAAGGTAGCTGGAAGCTATAGTAAGGCTGAGTGAGGCACTTGCAAAAATGAATCTGTAAGTAAAAAGGCTGGGTATCTTATTACTGAACTTTATTGCATAGCCTCTCATTTTCCTCTGAACAAAATGCTTGGAATGCTGAGTCACAATGAATATATGATAATGGGTATTAGAGTCTTGGTTATTTGAATCCTGTGTGATGATCACTGTCGACGCAAAGTGTTTGGAAAATTCAATGTAAATATTCAAAAAAAATTGAGTTTTGGTTCTTTTAATGGTTTATTTGATTACTCTATCTTTGGAAGCTACTGTGTTTCTTGCAATAATGAATTGAGTTGAGTTACTTTTCAAAACTTTCAGCTGCTTAATATATTCAATTGGCTAATTACAAAGGTAATTTGGACCGAAATGCACTTTTCTGATTGTTGAATTGCAACATAAATTGTTTTTGAATGTCCCCCTAAAAAATAAATGCTTCATAGAATTTTATAGAGTTTTTGAATATAAAGATTTATCATCTTAATGGGGCATTATAGGAACAACAACTGCCCCCAAAATGTTGGTAAAAAGATTGGCCAAATTTTAAAGAGTAAATAATGGTGAACATATCAAACTTTCCTTTCCCTTGTGTGAATTCTTAATTTATATTAATTTTTCTGTTTCCTAATTTTTTGTGCATGATGGCTTTAGGTCCCATGTTGCAAATGATAGCCATGTTTTGGAAGCTGTTAGGCTTTTCAACAATGCTACGATGGATGCAGCACGATCTGGAATAAATCAACATATTAATCTTACCCCTAAGATGGCAAATGAGATGAAGGTTTGGCTTAAACAATCAAACTTCAATTCAATTCATTCTTCCTTTTCTAGCTTGATTTTATTTTTTCCTTTGTAGGCTCATAGCTGAATGTTCTGATTCT
Organism: Nyssa sinensis; assembly: GCA_008638375.1. Taxonomy (NCBI): domain Eukaryota; kingdom Viridiplantae; phylum Streptophyta; class Magnoliopsida; order Cornales; family Nyssaceae; genus Nyssa; species Nyssa sinensis. The sequence continues at coordinate 18,450,876 of CM018051.1, read as the reverse complement.
TTCTTTCTTTTTTTTCCCCATGACCAACAAGCAGAGACCCAAATAAAGAGAAGAATGGGAATTGGAAGCCACATATCAGAGAGGTGGCTTATTGATGATCTTACCAGAATATATTGTTATTTGGGAATAATTATTGAAAAAGAATATAGTTTATTTGGGCATGTAATTTCTGTAGAAGATTTGTGATTTGGTCCTCCCTTCTCCCGTATCCTAAAGTGAAAAATTAAGAGATAACTGGTTTTTTTCACTTTCAATGTGATATATCTCTAGACTCTATAGCTATATGGTATTGGTATATAATGAATTTTTTTTCTTAAAAAAAATTATATTAAAATTTTTAAGTTGTGTTGAATTATTCAGTGAGTTGTATTTTTTTTTTTTTATTATGCGAAAATGACATAATTTCTATTCAGTTGAACACAAAAAAAAAAAAAAATTAAGTAACTCCAGTTCTAACTCGAACTCGAATGAGGCTTGTTTATTTTTTTGAGTCGAGTCGACTTCGAGCTCGAACTTGACAATCCATTCACGAGCCGAGTTCGATCAGGAATTTAAGCTTGAGCCGAGTCGAGCCACACTATATTTCTTTGCGAGCTGAGTTCAAACATTAGATACTCGACTCGACTTGACTTGTTTGCACCCCTAGGTGTAATTAATCCTTAATTATTATAGAGTACAAATAATTTTAACTTTTAAGTTGAAGGACAACTAATTATATCGTATTTGAAGTTTAGATCAATTTTTGATGAGTTGTCACTTCTATTTTTTAAAAATGAAAAAAAACACCCTTATATTTGATTTATCCTTTTATCAAACCTAGGCATCTCTCAATAATTTCTCTAACTCTGCCTTTCTCATCCTCTTGTTTTTGTATTAGTTCATCGCCTCTCACTATCTCATTCGTCTCTACTCATCCACGGAACTAGATTTCGAGACAACCACCATCTCACGCTTCAATCTACGAAAACTACAGATTCGGCTAAGACGAAGGGAGGTGAGTGTATAAGGGCGCCAAATTTATACTCATTGACATTGCCGAGTTGTGGAGCAGGTTGTAGTGCGATAGAGAAGAATTGATGGTTCACAATGATGATAATATGGCTTGAATACAGAACAATGAGTTGGGGCTCGTGAATGTAGAAGGATGCTGAAGATTGTATCGCTGACCGACTATGAAGGTCCGCATTGACACAATTTCTCCATTCACTTTCTTGTTAAAACCACGATGAAATCTCTTTATATAAATTATTAAATTTGGCAGAATGATTCTATAATCTAGATCTATTCATCAAAGTGCAGGCTCCTTATTTAGTGGCCTAACCTATGCACTTTGTCGTATTTAGGTTGGACTCTTCAAAGACTAATTCTCAAAAGTATAGTTTTAGTTTTATGTAGTCTTGTCACGTTGGTCTTGTGACAATGATGACAACTGTTTAATGGGGTTGGGATTCAAAGACTGCTTGAGTGTGTTTCGGGGTAATTTTGTATCGAATTTATTAGCTTAACACATTTTTCAATTTAGTGTAAAATTTTATAGCTTGAGAATTTGTAAATTTTACACTTCATGAATAGTGAGTTTTTAATCACCGTGCTCTAAACATTACTTTTTTTAGACAAATTGATACTACATTTCGAGTGTTTTTTTGACCATTCAACACGTGGGTCAATAAAAACTAAAAAAAATTGAGATTTTTCTTAATTTTTATGAAAGTGTGCAATTTTACACTTTTCACTAAAAAACTGTAAACTTTTACACTTGTTAGAACGAAATTTTATTGTTTTGAAGTTATTTATTTCTTCAAGATTTCATATTCAATATGTATATTGTTTTATAAATCTCACTGTTTAGAGTACAAATATATATATATATATATATATATACTTTTTTTTTAAATTAGATTTATAAATCTCAAGTTATTGAATTTTTTAGTTTTGTAAAACTTTTTTATGCTTTTTCAAGTTTTCATGGGATTTGGCTGGGAAGGATATTTCGGCACTAAGTAATTAAAGATTTTTATGGGTTAATATGTTAGGACTTGGATTGGACAATAATTTTAGTACTTTCCATGAACTGTTGGCTGAACAACCTCAACCAACCTTTAATTTATTTATTCAAGTAGCAGTGTTGTTTCATCTCTTGTGGTTGGGTCGAATTCTACTTTGGCCTCCTTTATTAAAAAACGCAACACTAACAACTCTCGTATTTAGATGATGAAATGTAAAAATTATGGTTCCTGTTAAAAAATATATTTTTTTATCCACTTACACATAAGACACGTCACTATTCTATTTTGCTTTACTCTCGCTAATGCCAAAATATTTTAGGCTGATTAAGCCCCTTTCTTATTTTATATCCATTCAATATGTTATGAGGGGAATGAGGGGGCATGAAAGAGTTGTAGAGTTTTGGCATTGCGTGATCAACTATGAGGGTAGAGCTTTAACAAATTTCTGGGATTTTGTTTGAGATCGCAAATCTATCCTCCTCACAGTCTTCCTCCAACCAAAAATGTTGTGCGATTTTCTTATTAGGGAGATGGATCTTTAGTGAGGATTGCATATACTTAAGAAAATATTGATAGAAGAGTTTTCGGTTGTGCAAACTATGGGGTACGAATTGTGTAATATGCATGCTTGAAATTTTTTAGTCATTTTGATTTTCATTCCTTAAGTAACTTGCAAACTCAACCAACATGTGAATATTTTTGAACGACTTGATCTCCTAATATGTTAGTGTGGCAAAGAATTGCTTCCCTGTATTTTATGGAGGGAAAAATGATTAGATAACGAGTTGATTTAATATGATAGAATGGAGAGTTTGTATTGGGATGTGTTGACGTAAACTTGATTTGTAGTCATCTTTGTTCTTTCTTGTTTATGATGGAGTAGGAACAGAATACAATTTTACTTGCCTAGTGGTTGATGTTTTTCTTTAGTAGATATATTTCAAGATGGTTTGTGTAGTTTTGTAATGTTAAAATGATGGTCTTTGTAATAGTGGCTAAATTATGAAATAATGGTTTATGGATGGTTGAAATGGTTTACATATCCTATTACCTTGTGTTAATATATACTATTGTAATCCTTGTAAATGATGGTTTACTTACCTAGTTATTGATGTTTTTCATACCTTATGCTATTACAATAAAAAAGCAAAAAAAAAAAAAAAAAAATACATAAAGTGTTTGCCTAAAAGTTTCAACCTAAGGGCATAAATATAACTTTGATGATAACAAAGTCTTGATGAGTTGATATTAATGGTTTTATATTTCAGTAATATTCGTTAAACAAAGGTACATCCGCGTGAAGGAGAAATGAAGAAATGCCAAATCTACATAAAAAAGAAATGAATAAAGGTTACTCATAAACAAGGAATGTCATGCCCCGAAGTTCAAAGTCATGACTTAGGGTTATTGTAACCCTAATTGGAAGGTAGTCTAATAAGTTATCTTAGTCAAGTCCATTAAAAATCATCCATTTTTTTAAAATATAAGTAATTAAGTTTGTTTCTATTCTTTTACTTGTTCAAGTCCCATAATGGGATTTAATTGAAATGTGTATCACTAGATTCTATTAGCTAGAATCTAGCAAGGGTAATGTTCCACAATAGTAATACAATATGTAATGGCAACATCATTGTATTTAGAACTCTCCTAACTACCTATAATACAAGTCTAAGTCCAATATACATATACATACATGATCCAGTGAGGGCAGAAGCACCCTTGTACAAATATAACTATCCAAATATAATACAACACAATCTTTGCAGCTATCAACCGTCTCAAATTACTCCTACAACTATTGTCTAACTCTCTTATGCTTGTCATTCCCATGAATAGTAAGAAAGAGCCATAATGGTCAATAAAGTTTTCCAAAACATACAATACATGAAAAACTAATGCAGACCCTAGCATTTCATTCTATAACATCCATACATACATTTATAGTTTACACAATATGTATAATATAAACTAGAGATAATTACACTTACCTCTCCTAGGATTTCTCACAATTGCGGATATCTCCCCTGTAGTTTATGAAATAATACTATCCTCCTTCTAGTTTCAATGTTGGTATTAGATTCCCCCTACCGTTACATGCCGTTAGTGAAAGGGACGAAAATTGCTAATGTAAGCAATTTTTTTTATTGAAATGCCCGTTTTGCCCTTCAAATAATAAAATGACTATATTACCCTCATAAGATAATGTAAAATGACAAATTTAATCTTGATTTAAATCACTTATTCCTCTCAACTTACAACTCTTAACTAATTATTTAAAGACAACTAAACCAAATTTCATTTTTTCTCTAAAATTATTTAATCTTTCTAAAATTCTTCTTTATAAAGTTCTCTCTCTAAAATTATTTTCTCTTTTACTAAAATCTTATCTAAAATATTTTTAAAATTTTGTCTCCTAAACCTTATCTAAAGTAATTCTAAAATTAGTTTTTCTTTCTAAAAATTCCTCAAAGTATATATGGCCTCTCTAAAAATTATTTAAAATGTCTTTTAAATCTCGTCACTATAAAACCTATCCATTTTTTTTTAAATTATTAGTTTTTTAATCTTTCTAAAATACTTCTTAAGTTAATTTATCTCTCTAAAATTATTTTTCACTTAATTTATATAGTCTCTCTGAAAATTCATCTCTCTAAATTTTATCTCTTGAAAACCTTATCTAAAATCCTTTTTAAATTAAAACCTTATCACAATGCAATATCACAACCGATTTATCATAATGCTTCTAATAAACAAAATCACAACTCATCATCCCACGCTTCACATGTTCGACTGTTCATTCCTATCCATCTGAATGTTGCTTCCCATTACAACTCGAAAAGAATCACAAGTTTCATTACAAAATAATTTTTGTCAATATACACTTAAAATTATGTGCAGACACCATCTTCTAACATGCTAGTTCAAATCTATTACAACGTCATTGCAAATTCCCTATACTAAAAGACAAGCCATAAGCAAATTCTCAACAATTCTAGTAGTCGCAAATTCTCAACGGAGGAAGCCAATGACCCAAATCTAGAGGTGGGAGTTAGTGAGGAAGCCTTGCAAAATTTGTTCTGTAAATTATGTACACGATGAAGAAAAAGTTAGTGAATTCAGTTGAAAAATTTTGGATAATGATGTGTGCATTATATTTCATCAATGAAAGCAAAGTTGAATGAACAAGAAAAAAGTTGCACAACAATTACTAGCAAATCAACCAAATAGAGCTAAAACTTGATATTACAACATGTCAACCAAACCCAAAATTCATTGAAAACGCATAAAAAATTCTTAATTTCTTTTTTCTCCCCATATTTTTTGGACAACCCAACAAATTTTGACTGTGTTTTACCTAGATCGTCGATGGTGAAGTCGCCCAAAAACTGTTAGGGAGATGGAATTTTTAAAAACGTTATTGAAACCATTATACCTAACCTACATTCAAACCCTTATAATGTTTATTTTTTGGTTTCATCGCAGAGAAAAAATGGAAAAAGAATCATAATATTTTAACACAAATAACAGTCCTTCAAAAGCCTAATTTTATTCCAAATAGAGAGAAAATTTCCTAACTTTTAATGAGAAAATCAAGAAGAGAAAAGCCCTATTATACCTCAATCAAGCCAATTAACTACTACAACAGAGCGGCCTCCAATCACTATTGCAAAAGCCTTCTTGTGACGGAGAGGGTTTAGCCTTCTTCTGATATTTTGAAATGCTTCTGAATTAGGGTTTTTTTAGTTTAAAAAATGGCATAAAATCTCTCTATAAATCTCTCAAATTTCACTAAAATCCCATACTAATTTTTCTCTAATCTCTGATTCTGTAAAAGAATTTAACAACAAAAGGTAAAGCTTACAAAGAAGAATTCACAAAGGGAGGAAGACACCTTCTGAACATTAATGACCACCTCAAGGTGATGCAACTTGCACAAAAACTAACCTCCATGGCTTTCTCTACTATTGTTAGAGTGGGCGATGGAGAGCGGCTGAGCTTGAGGAAAGGTTGAATGGCATACGGGAAAATAAAGATATATAATGATATAGTATTGACTTTTTCATTAAAATATATTATTAGAAATATGGGTAAATTTGTAAATGACTTAAGCTTCGTTAACGTCATTAATATGATAATTCTGAAAGGGAGGACAGTGTTATTTCAGAAATCAGAGGAGAGGTATCCACATATGTCAGAAACCTTAGGGGCGGTAAGTGTAATTATCCCTATAAACTAAGAGATGCATACATAGATGTGCATATATATATGCTCACATACTACACAAGACAATATATCAACATTACCAAAATCAACATTTTACATGCATCCCAAGATATCACACATATCAATATACCTGATCATAAATGCACCACAATTTCTTGCATAAGTCAGTGATTAACAATAACAGTACCAGTAGCTGTATCTCACATCACAATGCATATCATGCACTAATATATAAGACTCACAGAATTAGGCCCATGCTCAGTGTGTTAGGAATTTTAGTCTAAGTTGTGTTGGCAAATCCATATAGACAAAACTATGAAGTTGTAATGTATCCAAGTCCAAGTGAGTTAAAGTTTCTAAGCTATGTGGTCATTCATGCATTCAGAGCTTCATAGAGATACTTCTTCAATTGCAGTGGTTACAATGGTAGGTGAGGTAATGATTTAGATACATATGGCCTAGGGTCTTCACACACACACACACACACATACTTCATCCATTTAAAAAGCTTTAATAACATTTTTTAAAGTGTATTTGTGTGCATGAATTTTGATACATATTTGAATTGGCTCAAGTTTTAAGTAAAAATTTTATTTCCCTTCTTCCCTTTTAAACATGGGCTAACTCGAGTTTTCTACCATTTGGATTGGGCTTCTCATTCCCATCGTCCAACCATGTTTCCTCTATATCCAGATTTGTGTTATTGGACCCATCCAGTTCAATAATAATATTATTTGTCCCATTTGGCCCATTCATAGTATTACTGAGACCATCTTCATTAATTTCCATTACCTCTACCAAGTTGTTAGTTGATTTTGAAAATTGCAGTTGATTAAAAGAAGGCATGTTTGAGATCTGTACACCATTTCCAATTCCCACAGAGACATTTTCCTTTCCCAGAGACTAACTAATGAGGCCTTCATTATAGTGCCCTGTATTATTGTGACGTTGGCATCCACCTCATCAAAAGACCAATAAGAATTTTCCAATCTAGAATCCACCTCATTAGGAGAGGTGATACTATTTACCACCTTATCCCCGGTATTTCTTCCTAACTCCATGTCATCATCTTTCTCCGCTTGCCTGGGATTGTTGAATGATTGATCTTCACCTTTTTCCATTCCGACAACTTTATCCCCATGGTTAACATTGTTAGTTTTACAATCACATCTAGTGAAAATAACACTTTCATAAACTACTTGTTTCTCAATCACTTTTACAGGAAATGTTTTTCCATTTAGGTCTAACTGAATCAATTGGTTAATATACACTTAGTCATGACTTTCAATTTTCTAGAGACAAAGTCTAATCCCTTCATAGTAGCATCATCCAAAGATATATCCCCCAACCTTCCCTATTTTGTGAAAGGTTTTTGAGTTACACAGATGGAGTAGTACCCCAAAACAACTCAACCAGATTGAAGAAATAAAGAAGAGAAAGGAATTTTTATATATTTCTGTGTGTATAAAACTGTATAATATGAGGCTTATTTATAGGTACAATATGAGAATACAATGTGGGAATATATACGATGTGGGACAATGAGGAAATAGAGTCTATGTGTATTCTAGAATATTCTAACATCCCCCCTCAAACTTCGAGATGACGAAGTCAACTGGAGTTTGGCAACAAGATCACGGAGCCGACTAAGAGGATGAGACTTCGTGCAAATATCGGCAAGTTGATCTTCAGATGAGACAGATCGAAGATCCAACGTGCCCTGCTGAAGATGGTGCCGAATGAAGTGACAATCAATTTCAATATGTTTGGTACGCTCATGAAAGACATCATTGTGAGCAATCTGGATGGCAGTCCGATTATCACAATAAAGAGGAGAACTAGTCATTTGAGGAGCACCCATGTCTGTCAAAATCCATCAGTAACCACAAAAGTTCAGCTGTAGTATCAGCAAAGGCACGGTACTCAGCCTCAGTACTGGAGCGGGCAACAACAGTTTGCTTCTTACTACGCCAAGAAATGAGAGAGGTGTCGAGTAAGAAACAATATCCCGTGGTGGAGCGACGATCGATAGGATCACCAGCCTAATCAGCATCAAAATAGGAGCGGAGCTCAAGAGATGAGTGAGAGGAAAAGTGAAGGCCATGAAACAGAGTTCCCTTGACATATCGTAAGATGCGAAGAACAACAGCATAGTGGGTAGAGCGAGGGGCACTCATAAACTGGCTAACCAGATGAACAGCATAGGAAATGTTTGGTCGGGTAATAGTCAGATAGATGAGACTACTAACCAGTTTTTGAAACAGAGTAGCATCAAGAAGAGATTCACCATCAGTAGCAAGTAACCGAACATTAGGATCAAGCGGAGAAGTGCATGTTTTGCTGTCAGTCAAGCTGGCTTTAGAAAGTAAGTTAGATGCATACTTAGCTTAAGAAAGATAATAGCCATCTGATCCAAATATAACCTCAAGACCCAGAAAGTAGTTAAGCTGCCCCAAGTCCTTCATCTCAAAATTCTAACTCAAGAAGTGCTGAAGATCTCGAATACCAGAGAGATCATCACTTGTAATGATCATGTCATCAACATAAAGAATAATAAGAATAATACCAGCACCAGTGGTCCAAAGGAAAAGAGCTGAGTCATAGGCACTAGGGGTAAACCCCTGTTGAGCAACAACACAACTGAATTTAACAAACCAGGCTCGGGGACCTTGTTTGAGACAGTAGAGAGCACGCTGAAGACGGCAAACTGTGTGAGGAGGATGGGCATAACCAGGGGGAAGATGTATATAAACTTCCTCAGCAAGATCACCACTCAAGAATTCATTTTTGACATCTATCTGAAACAGTTGCCAATGACGCACAACAGCAATGGCAAACAAAGAGCGGACAGAGGTAAGACGAGCAATAGGGGCAAAAGTCTACTCATAGTCAATACCATACTCTTGAGAGAAACCCTTGGTAACAAGACGAGCTTTGTAGCGTTCCACTGATCCATCTGATCGAGTCTTGATTTTGTAGACCCACTTACATCCAACTGCAGACTTGCTAGGAGGTAAATCCACCAAGTCCCAAGTATGAGTTTTAGTGAGAGCTTTTAGTTCATCAGACATAAATTTTTGCCAAAGAGGGTCAGCACTAGTCTCACGATAACTGTGAGGTTCAGTGAAGGGTAGCAAGAGCATAATAACAATGAAAATCTTGAAGATGAGAAGAAGGAGCTCTTACTTTAGTGGATTGACGAAGTGCAAGTACCTGGACAGGCTCGGAGGCAGTTGATGGATTAGGAGTATTAGCAGACGTGTCAGATGACTCTGAAACAGGTGAAGAAGGAACATCTGAGGAGCTTGGCATCTCTGCAGAGGAGTCAGGATATAAAGCAATAGATGGGTCAGTAAAGATAGGAGCATAACTGATAGAAGACTGCGGAAAAGGAGAAATACTCGTAAACATCTTATGTTCCCAAAACTCTACACTGACGAGAAATACGAAGATGTTTGGCTATGGGATCATAACAACGATAACCCTTTTGAGTGAGACCATAACCAAGAAGACAGCAGAGTCGGGATCAAGGCTCAAGTTTGGTGCGTTCATGTGAGGGAAGAGTGACAAAACAAACACAACCAAAAACTCGAAGTAATGAGTAGTTAGGAACTGTACCATGGAGAAGCTCAAACAGAGTTTTATTGTGTATAGGGGGTGAGGGAACACAATTGATGGTGCAGACAACAATAAGGGTAGCTTTTCCCTAAAAATATTCTAGAAGAGAGGCAGAGATGAGAAGTGCTCTTACTGTATCCAGAATGTGGCGATGTTTACGTTCTGCTCGACCATTTTGTTGTGAGGTGTATGGACAAGAATGGTAAGAGACAGTCACATTGTGTTGTAAAAGGGCAAGAAATGACTTATCCTTGTATTCCATTGCATTATCTGAACGAAAAGTTTTAATGGTACAAGAAAATTGAGTTTGCAACATTTTGTGAAAATTCTAGTAGATAGTGGTGAGTTCAGACCTATGCCTGCAAAAGATATATCCAAGTATAACGATTGTAATCATCCATAAAGATAACAAAATAACGAGATCCCCTTTCAGTCGGTGTTAGGGGCAGGACCCCAAATATCAGAATGAACTAAGTCAAAAGGTGCTGCGAAAAAGAGTCACTTTTATTAAAGGATAAATGTGTTTGTTTTCCAAGATGACATGATACACAATCAAAAGACTGAAATTTAACTGGACCTAAATGACCCTGAGAAGCCAAGAACTGGACACGTGGAAGTGAGGCATGACCCAACCGGGAGTGCCACAAACTGGAAGTAACTGTGATGACAGCCATGGAAGTGTTTGTGGAAGAAGGAATCTGTAGAGATGTGAGCTCGAAAAGATGTCCAACTTTACGGCCTGTCCTAAAGCAGCTGACCCGTTCGTGAATCCTGTACATCAACACACTTGTTAGAGAATTTCAGGTCAAGGCCTAACTCACAAAGTTGTCCAACAGAAAGAAGATTTAAGGATAACTGAGGCACAAGGTAAGTATCACTGATAGATAAATTAGAGGTAGAAATAGACCCTACGTGACTAACAAGCATATGAGAACCATTGGCAGTGTATATTGCAAGATTGGGAGAAAGAGCAGTTTTATGAGAGAAGATGGTGGAATCAGATGTCATATGGTTACAGCAAGTAGAGTCCATAAACCACTGACATTTACCTGGGGTGACAAATAAGGCAGCGGAGGATTGGGACAAAACCTGGTGAATTAAGGTCTTTACGTCAGTTGCAGTGAGAGGAGCGGATGGAGATGAAGACTCAGGTGCAGAGGAAGTAGAGGAAGCAAGCGTAGCTGTCTGTGAAGGAGTAGATGAGGTGACCGCGGCTGACTGTTGGGAAGCTTGTTGCTGCTTATAAGACTTGAACTTACGACATTCATCGATGGTGTGACCACAGAAATTACACCACTTGCAAAGATGATTCCTGGAGTTGGATTGGAATGATGAACTGTCTAGTAGAAGATGGTGAAGGACCACGAGAAGCAGCGACAAGACCCATATCAGATGATTGCATCTTCATAGTGGAACGACGAGCTTCTTCAGAGATAAGTTCAGAAACAATAGCATCTAAAGTCGGAAGTGATTGACGATGAAGAAGAGAGGCTCGAGTAGATTCAAAATCATCACGAAGAGCCATCATAAAGTGCATAAAATTCCGTCGATCAAGCCAGGTAGCAAATGTTTGAATGTCTTGAGCACATGCTAACTTTGGATCTGCGGCAAATAATTATTCCCAAAGATGATTGGTCTGAGAATAAAAATCAGCAATAGACTGACCTAGGTCCTGACGCATCTGATAAAGTTTAACTTCTAGTTGAAACTCCAAGGAAGCATCGTAGGTGCAGTTGTATCTTTTGGCCAGAAAATCTCAAGCAACCTTAGCATTCCCCAGTCTTGGAAGGAGACTGTTGATGGATGGAATAGAGGATGTTGATGAACTAAGACAAAATTTTATAGTGCGTACTACCCCATTCTTCCAGACGAGATGAAAACGCCTCTTTTGTCTCACTTTCCTTCTGTGTTTGTGCAACAAAGTCTCTAGTCACATAATGCCATAATCGGCGTCCTTTTAAAAAAACCTCTATATTCTGAGCCCACATACTATAATTGGATCCATCCAATATTATGTCTATAGAACGACCAATAGAATCGAGATTCGATGCAGATTGAGACATATCGAATCTTCAAATGCATAAGCAGATAGGAAAAATGAAACCAGGACGAAAAATTGAGCAGAAAGCACCTGATTTGTAAAAATTCAACGGCTAAAGTCAATGATCAAAGGCAACTGACCAAAGTCAACAGGTTAAAGTCAATAGTCAACGGTGATGTGGCGGCAAAAGCTGAAGTGGAACTAGGGCTGATGTGGACTAGGGCTGATGTGGCAACGCAAGGATGAGGCTGGCGCGTGAGGTGCGTGAGGCTGCGCATGACAGCTCCGATGGGGGCGATCTTGGCGGCGTTGGACTCCTCTCTGAATGGGCTGTCCAATGGTGGTGGTACCTTTGTGAGATGGTGACCGGAACAGTGCAAAATCGAGAAAGGCAGAGAGAAGTAGCGGTGCGTGGCGGCTCGTGAGGTAAGATACCGTCACTAGGAAGAGCATCGAAAATTTGTTGGAAGAACGTTGGAAAGAAGGAAAAATAAGACTACAGGCCACAAGTTTGTGGCTCTGATACCATGAAGAAATAAAGAAGAGAAATGAATTTTTATATATTTCTATGTGTATAAAACTGTACAATATGAGGCTTATTTATAGGTACAATATGATAATACAATGTGGGAATATATATACGATGTGGGACAATGAGGAAATAGAGTCTATGTGTATTCTAGAATATTCTAACACAGACAACACAAGAGTTATTTATAGGAAATTCCGGTGACCATTTATCGACTTTTGTAAACCAATTCAATAACCACACCGCTTCATCCTTCGACATAGTCTCCATAAACCTTTTAGATTCAAAGGTTAATAGCATCCACATACCTCCCAATTGTCTTACCTGGATGTTGAATACTCCCTTTCTAACAAAAGCTTCAACAATAGAATTAACTAATCTTACAGAACGAAGTTTTGCAGCTGTACTCCTAATATAGCCAACCATTTCCCATATTCTCAGCTTTAACAGTCACAATATTCTTTTACTCATTTCTATCTCCTTTAAGTACATTTGTAAAAGATGGCCTTTCTAATTCTTCATATGTATTGAAATTGGAGGTGCAGCCCATTCAGCTCTTTAAAACCCAGCTGTTAAAGAGATAGGTAGCCTGCTATATAGATAAATCAGAGGAGCTAGAGACGGGCGATGTGGGACAATCCAACATGCTCCTTGGACCACATTGCCCGCGAAAGGAAGACAGGTGAGCGGCCCCGTGCAGCTAGCCAAAGTTAGAGCTCTGGCCTGACTCTGATACCATATTAAAATTGGAGGCGCAGCCCATTCAGCTCCTTAAAACCCAAGTGTTAAGAAGAAAGGTAACTTGCTATATAGATAGACCAGAGGAGTTAGAGACGGGCGATATGGGACAATCCAACAATATGTACGCATCATTTTCCTACGCTCAAAGGGTTGAGCATTGAAAAGTCCAAAACTCATCCCTTTAATATTATAGTGCGTTCCCCTATCTTTAACTTCCATCCCACCAATGGCATAATATGTGTTTTCTTTGTTTTCAACCTCATTCCAACTTATATCCCTTGAATAAGCTGCCACCCTTACCACTAGTTTTTGGTTTCTAATGATTATTTCATTGAGTGGTGAGACGACATTCATTGCTTCCTCAGATTTAAACATTATGAAGCCAAACCTTGACTTTGAGTTGCTTTTCTTATTGTTTGGGATAATCACATCTATAACCTCTCCATATCCACCAGATATTTTCCTTAACCATACAAAGTCCATTACTTTTGATTGGTTATCGACAAATATGGTGATTGCTTGTTGTGTCTTCATGTTGTTTCTTCGTCTCTTACACACCTCGATCTGTTCTAAGCTTATTTCATGCTTCCTCACCATGTTGGCCATGTTCGCCATCGCTTCGCTTCACTGCATATGTGTTCTTAAGGCCACAACGATGTTTTAGCTTTTTTTCTCTATATGTTTGCCTTGAACTTAAAAGTTCATTTCTTTATGATGAAGTCTGGAGATTTGAATGACATCATTCATCTTCTTTTGATCTTAATGTGAATAATATTACATTTAATCTCCTCGATTGAGTTTATTTTGATTTTTTGTTTTGACACTTAATATAAAATTATTAATATCAACTCATTAAGACCTTGTTATTATCAAATTGGTCTTTTACTCCTAAACTAAAACCATGGTGCCAATATGCTAAATTTTAATTCTTACATTTTATCCCTAAATCTATAGTTTGAAACGACTTTCGATAATAATGAAATAATTGGCGTTGGCAAATCAAATCATAATGTGGTGGGGAATCCTAGCTGAGAAGCCTTCAATATTAAGATTTAATATGATGCTATCCACGTTAAGGTGATCAAGTGGACCCCTTCATTTGACAAACCAAATCTCATCCTGCATGATTCTTTTGAAGGTTCTACCCTCCCTTGTTCCTTCACTTCATAGAAAGCTATGCACATTTGTGATTGTAACACAAGACACATGGTGCAAATATTTGTATTGAGGGAAGACAAGATCACGAGAGAGAGAGAGAGAGAGAGATAATAGCAAATTAAAAGAGAAAATAACAATATATAATTTTACTTAGAAAAAAGAGAAGAAAAAAAGTTTGGTTTTTTAAGGCCAATTAATTACTAAGTGGATGAAATTTGAATTTTACTAACTCTCATTCCCTTGTAGAGTTTTTCACCAAGATACTTGGAATCATAACTTCTTTCTTAAAGTGAGATGTACTGTCACTTGAGGCTTCCACAAAAGAAAGAAAAAGTCATTCATAACATTTTCTCTTGTTTAGATATATTAAAAAAGAAAAAGGATGTGATAAAGAAAAAGAAAAAGGAAGAAAAAGATGATGGTACAATTATTTCACTAACTTAGTTACTTTTTTTTTCTTCTCTTTTTCTTTTTTTAAAGGAAAATAAAATAAAGAGTTTGAGTGGATTAATTAAAGCGTCCTTTGATTTTTCTTCATTTCTCTTTTCATTTTTTTTATCCAAACATGATATGAGTTTTCTTTTACTTTCATTTTCTCCTAAATCACTCAGATCAAATGCATTATGACTTTATTCTTATTTAAAATAGATAGAAGAATGAAAAGAAAAAGAATATAGCAGTCATTAATTCAACTTGTTTCAAAAAAAAATTATTTCTCTTTTTTCACTCCATCCTTTTCAAATGAGGATTTATCCATGGCTTGATACTAGCCCCTCAATATAAATACGTGACGCCACCCTTACACACACACACACTCTCTCTCTCTCTCTGCATAATCATCCTTATGAATTAGGTTAGCTATAGATACATGTCAATATAAACTCGTGATGCTACCCGTTTATATATAAATATATATATATATATAATATATATATATATATATAGACACACACGTGTACACATACACACAGCATAATCATCTTTATGAAGTAGGTTACCTGTAAATACATGTCACTAACTGTTTCCACCAGTTTATCTTCGTGCTAAGTTGACAAAACTTTTAATTAATTCTTACTTCCTCCTTTACCTCTCCAACATATTGGACCAATCATTCTACAAAATCGATTTTAAGGGGACTTCTTTTGTATCCCTACAAAAGGCATTCTTACAGATCCAATCCACAAAATTCCATCTCTCTCCTCTACTTCACTAATAAATTTCCACCTATGTCCACTTTTGTCTTCCAACATTTCCAGTATATCTCCATTGTCACTCAGCCTCACTGCCAAACCGCACCCTCTCAACTTCCCTAAATATGAGTATGCCTTTGTAATATCAAATGGAAGTTTAACCAAAGCATTTCCAATCCAAGGATACGAGAGAATCCATTTCAAGAACTTTCCTCTTCTTGAATGAATTCCCACCCAGAACTCGCCTTTAGGGTTCCTCTTAATATTGTCTGCGAATCCAGGGAGTTCCGCGAAAACTTCAACTGTTCCCACTTTTGACGTTTCAAGCCAAAGTTTTAGAATTCTGCAGTTGGTGGTTTCTGCAACAAGAATGAAGTGACCATTTTCACTTAATGCTACTCCATTTGGAAATGAGAGATTGTCAAGAAGAACTGTTATTTCCTTGCTTTTGAGGTCATATTTGATTAGCCTCCCCGTATTATCGCCAGTAACTATCACAGAGATGTAGTTCCTGTAAAATTTCATATCCATGCAGTTATTATTAATGTTTCAAAGAAAGAAAATTGCTTGTCTTAATTTATATAGGAGAAGCTACAGAGCAAGAAGATATCATATTAGTATACCCAAACACTGTCAATTTTCTAAGCTCAAAATGACATTAGTTGAACCAGCTAGGGCTGAATGAAAAGTAGTTTGGTTTTAGTAGTTATATAAAAAAATGAGTTATGCTACATATAATAAATTTTTTCACTCATTTTCTCACTGCTAGCATTTTTCATACAAAATTGGCAAATATTTAAGAATTATGTTACATTTTACAATATTCCAAATGAGAACCAGATAATGCAAGGAGTGTGCTTTCCAAGGTCCTAGGTTTGAAGTAGGGTGTTCAAGCGACCTAGTGATAAAGGAGGGGAGGATGTTAAGGGTAACTGGGCCAAAAGATTAAGGTCACATGTATGTGGTCAGCTCCTTTTGATCTGTAACTTCAATATTTATATTATAATTAGTTTTATGCATAGAAAAATGAAGATATATATATATATATATATATATATATATATATATATAGGTATACGCTAGCAATGTGGAAACAAGATGGTTATGATGTGAGTCGCGGGGATCCTGATTAATCTCTCTTCCCAAGGCTTTTGGGGAAGCTAGGTTTTACCTTTTTATAAAATCTGTATGAAGGGGTCTCTCATTGAAGTTCATGCATGATGTTACATGTCTGATAAGAGAAAGGAGAAAAAGGTTGATATTGAGTCCATTGTAAGTAGGAATCAATACTCATGGTACAGTGGTAACAGGCTAACAGCTGCTACCTTGTTGGAAAGTGCCTCTAAAGCATAAACAACTAATTACTTAGATAATAACTAACTATGCTAGAGATCACTTTTAAGTCTTTAAGGACTTCATATTACTACTATTTGGTGGGTTTCAGCCCTCACACTGGAAAATTATTTATTTGGTCCCCCGTACATTATAAGCAAGTCATCAATGAACACTCAAACACTTCATTAGGATATATGCATCACTTTTTCATATGTCAAAAAATTCATTAATCTGACTGCAGATGAATCGTGAACCCATGAATAATAAAGCTAATATAAAAAAGAACAAACACCCATCATAAGTTATGATCCCAAAGTTTCTACCATTCCGGCTCAAAGAGATCTGTTTTACAAACAATGTGAAATAATAAGACAAATTGATGGCTATAATTATTATTTTTTGTTTTAAAGTGATATAACATTAATATGATACACTATTATGTATGAAAAATTCTATAATTTTTTGTTTTTATAGCATTGCTCTCGGTTCTTCACTCAGAAGTTTGCCTTATAAATTACGAATTATTTCCATGACAAATAATTCGTTTTCAGGATTTTGATTTTTATCGCTGTCCATAAAAGGAAAAATAAAAGGAAAAACAAAAAGGAATTGAACCTATGTTCATTTTCACAAATAAAAGATCTGGGTTGGAGGAAGCCCAACTGAGCTTAAAAACTCAAATCTCTTAAGGACTAAAAAGTAATTATGGGCCTCGTTATGTCCTTTCAGGGAGGTGTGTGAAAATTCTTGTATGAACTTGATACAGTTTATAATATAGGTGACATTTCAATAAAATGTTTGACTTTTAAGATGTACAAAAATAATACTCTACTTTACATGATAAGATGTGATTTGTAAAATTCATGTAAAATTTTTCGATATGCAAACATTTTGGCCCATTACTAGAGCTTATGGCTCTAAACAAGCGAAGGTGATCATGGGTTTACTCAAATTGATCAATCTTGATTTGTTTATCTCTCGATGTGATCTTGAATTAGCATTTAATTGAATTGATTGTGAATCAAGCTCAAATAAATTAAATTTTTATATAATTTCGTTTATTAACTTATTAAGTTGAGTTTAATCTGCGCTCAATAAATTATTAAGTTTCAAAAATATGATCAAGTTTAGTGATTTGATCTCACGAGTCTTTATTTGAACCAAATACAAGCCAACTCTTAGTTTGTTTTACCACCCTAGCTACTAGAGACGTGGTCAAACTCAATCCCATATGAACTCTAATTAATTATGTGGAGTGGTTGATTTAAGTCGATTGCAGTTTTATTAACATTTGACAATGATATCAAGCAAATTGACAGTGACCTGAGCTTACATCAATTTGAGTGATTAGACTAAGTTTTTCGATAAAGATAAAAAAAAAAAAATTTAATAAAAGTTTTTAAGATACTAAAAAATGGTCTTTAAATATATTAATTAAAAATTATGATAGATGATTTTCAATAAAAAAAAGTATATAATTGTCAAATAGTTATAAATAAACATTTTTCCTTTTTTTTTTAATTAACTATTCAAATAAGAAATAATTTTTTATCTCTCTTTTAAACATTCATATAAGATAAAGATATATATATATATATGTATATATTATTATTATTATTATTATTATTATTATTTTTCTTTCCCTTAAAAACTTCCAAAGAAAGGGCTTAATGTTGAGGGTCATACCTCCTGTGATAACGTGAGCTGCTATCGGTAAAATATACCACTCCACTACTCTGATCGATGTCCAATGCATTGGTGAATCTAAATGGAATGACTTGTGCTTGTGTTGCAACCTTATTGGCCAAGCCACCATCAGGGCCCACAACAAGGAGGCCCATATATGCATCAGCGATGTACAGATCACCTGTCCTTTCATTGAAATGCAGGCCCAATGGGCGCCCACAAATGTGCTCCGTTCGATCATGATCATGGGACCCTTGACAGCCTTCTCTGCTTTAAAAAAAATAAGAAGAAAATCAGTCTAGAATTGTTAACAACTTGACATGATCAGTTGAAAAGATTAAGGGGTAATCACATGGAATTGCATTTTATGTATGCGTTTAGATATACCCCTTGTACAATTTTCTTTTACTTGAAATGAGAAATCATTTTATCCTCAAATGTGATAGAGCAATACTAGAACTACCAAAAGTCTTGTAGCTGAAGTGGTATTTCTTTGGCTTTCTACAGGAAAGGTCAAGGATTTAAATTTTGTTAATGATAGAATAAAGTCTCATTTTATTGTGCGGACATGATGGGTTAAATTAATAGGATAGTTAGGTGTCTTGTCTTTCTAGCTCGGCCTCTCATCGGCTTGTAAGGTTCTCAAAGCTTTTATCATGTAAAATAAAAATAAAAATTACTAGAGATTCTCAATGTGACGTGTATGATATTTTTGGAAAGGATCGTGCTTGGCTCTACACTGAATAAGAGAAACCTTCTTCCTACTCACATACGTGTCACAATCTTATTACGCCACACATACAATTACACGTATATCATGTAATTATTTAAAAAGAGATTCCTCTTACTCAGTGTAAAGCTAAACATTATCCTTTTGAAAATCACATCTCGAAAAATTCAAAAATAACATACAATGACATATCGTATTGGGTATACAATTTGAGATCTCTAATATTTTCTAAAGTGATATTGATGTGCATTTCATGTAAGTTGGCGTATCAATGCTCAAATTTAAGAGTAGTCACACCCGTGACACCAGAAATTTGTTTAGCTCACAATCCTTGACAATACAACTATTTAATGCAGTTTTTTTGACCGCGTTTTCCATGAAATACAACTATTTTATGGCTTTTTCTTCTCCTTTATCTTTTGGATTGAGATGAGACTAACTTGTATTGGGTCCAATTATAAGTTCAGCCACTGGCGGATGTAACGGTGGCTGATGTGGCTATGGCTTTTCAAAAATTTTGAAATTGTATTTTTTATCACATAATTTGTTAGAATTTTAAATAAAATTAAGACTTAACCTCCTCAAATAATTTTATATATTCACATAAATCTTCACTCAATTTTGATATTTACACTTTTAACCCTCCTTAACTAGAAAGTCTCAATCCACCACTGAGTTCAGTTATATATATATATATATATATGTATGTATGTATGTATGTATGTATAGAAAATTATATAAATGAAGGTAATCTTAGTTAACCACTTCAACTACTTTCGATGGCATCCCATAGAATGCATTTTGCATGAGGATTTTTCGGGTAACTCATGCATATGTGCGCGCGCCACGTCTAACTACTACAACGATCTTGAACCAGTCAAATTAATTCTTTCTTCTCACCCTTTTTTGATTCTATTCCCTCAATAGAAAAGATTCATTCTCCTTTTAAAAGTAAGAGCTAGAAGCAATAAACATTTCTTTATATATCTATAGACATAAAAACACATATAAAAGGCATGTGATAAAGTAAAGCCCACCTCAGCGGGGAAGACACGGCAAAATCAATCCAGCGTCTTTCATTTTCTTGCCATTTGATTATCCGGCCATCTGATACGCCGGTGTATGGACCTCCGCCATGCCGATCAAAGGCAAAGCTCTCTGGCCCAACTGCACCTGTGATCGGAAGAACTTCGGAGAGCTTGTCATCCGAAAGCTTGTCGGCATCAGATGGGTAAAAGAAAAACCTATTAAGATCAACTGAGAACAGGATAGATATGAGAAGAACAGCAGACGCAGATAGGAAGAGCAATGAGCGCATGGCTCTGGAGAGAGAAAACAAAGAAGCCATGAACTGCCAAAGGCAGATAGAGATCAAAGATTGTAGACAGAATTATATATTACTCATTTATATATATATATATATATATATATATATATATATATAGGAACAGGAAAACTAACGTGGTGGATAAACTGTCATTCTCACGCATACATGCATATAAACTGGTGATGGTCATATAAACACGTAAGCTATATACAGACGTACACGTGTGTTTATTATGTTTTTGGTAACGATCAGCAATGTATTATTTGATAATTCTTTAAATTATATAATTAATATGTTTTTATCACATCATTTTAAAATGTCTAACATTAATTATTGTTGATGTGATAAGATAGAAATTATTTACTACAATTTTCAAATTTATAATCCAAATATCTATGGAAAATAATGTGACAATAATATAGTAATGTATTACTATAATATATTAATTATATAATTTAATGCATTACTAAAATTATAATATCACATTATTTGAAATATTTATTTGAAGAATATAATTTTTACTTTACTAAAAAATTATCATTAACTTTGAATCTAAATAAAAGACCAAGATTCTATCTTATTTGGTTGCAGGACTAGTCCCAATTCCTCCCCCCCCCCCCCCCCGGGCCCCTTATTTTTGGTTAAAAATAAGGGGGAAAAAAATCTAAAACAAAGTTTAAGAGAAAGGGAAGTAAGCTCATTAAGCATTTGACAGTGAGATTTTAATGCAAATAGCACTTGGTAAAACTTTTTTTCCAATAATACTATCGCGGATAAGTTATATTCTATTTATGTAAGACAAAAATATATTTTTTTTTGTTAACGGGGACCCTCTTAAGGAGGCAGCTTAACAACAGCCAAGGCTTTCAGTTTAGCGCTACTCCTAGAAGGTAAACCCTAGATGCACCAAACCTGCCCACTTAGTACTGTGCATCAGATAAATCTCGAACTGCGTAGTGGGAGAGAGTTCGAACCTTGGCTGATTGCCCCGGTGCCCTTACTCCTTACCAACTGCGCTACACCTAGATGGACTAAGATATAAATGTTTCACGAGACATAAAAATACAATTCAATAAAGACACCAAAATAAGATAGAATAACATTTATCTTTTTCAATTTTTTTATCATGCCACCCAAATATGGTCAAAAAGACTATAGGAGTTTAATTTCCTATATGCACATGATGAAGTATATTTATATTGAGTGTGATCCCAAAATCTTGACTTGAGGGGACACCAAAGGCATTGATAAAAAAAAAAAGTGTTGGATTTTTCATACTAAAAAAATTTTGAATAATAATTATTAAAATGATTTATGTTATTAAAAATAGTCTATTCACAATCATGTTTGAAAAACATATAGACTACTTATTTCATATTTTACAACAAAAAAAGAATTTAAGCTAAAAAAAAATTTTAAACTTTAATATTGGGACTTACAAAAAGATATAAAAAAAAATACGTTAGATTTAATTATTAGTAGAAATAATAGTAATAAATTAAAAAGCTCTTATTAAATTTAATTTCACTTTCCTGTTTCCCAATTTTATCATACTGAGTGTGAGGTAGTAGGCTGCAGGGGATGCAAATGAGCCTTGCCACCAAAAAGTTCTACAACAAATAATGAAGTGACATTTTCATTATTGTTTTTAAATTTTGTGGAGCAAAACTTTCAAGGGGTTGTGGACAAATGAGAATGGTAGGTCCCTCAATCATCTCAACTGTCAATTTTGGAATCTTTAGCTATTGGAATGGACAATCTTTGTCAAGGAGAAAAATGTCAGGTTCATACTCATACAAAACTAATTAATGATACGTAGTGTTCATGACATGAGACCTCTCTTTCGGTCTATATTTTTAGGAAAATAACAATATTACCTTTTTTATATTTTTTTTGTAATTTTGATGAATTTTTTCTAACTATTTTTTAAAATAAATATTAATTAAATTTTTTTACCAAAAAATATAATTTATTTATTTACAACTTATATTTATATATAAAATGAAAAGGAATCTTTTAAAAAATTAGAAAAAATGATCAAAATTTTAAAAATATATAAAAAAAAATGAAATAGGACAATTTTATCATTTAAAAAAAAAATGGACCGAAGGGGAGGTCAATATAATTTATCAGAAAAAGTAAGAGAAGTCAATGTAATTTGTCAGAAAAAGTAAGAGAGGTTAATATAATTGTCAGAAACTTCAAAAAAGTTAATAGACTAGAAGGGGGTATGTATAATTTGTTAGTAAAAATAAAAGAAAGTAAAAGTAATTTTAAAATTTGGGATGAGATATTTATAATTATAAAAAATCTCAAAAAAAAACAGTAATTTACTCATTTAATATTTATCTCTCATGGTTTATTAGTTGGGATGATGAGAATAACATCTCTCAATCAAGTGGTGGATGATAATGTGTTCTAAATTGTGATTGGTATAGTTTTGTTTTGGTTGGAAAGATGACTTTTAGTATCATCACATATATAGACGAATTAATTTAGAATTAAATAGGGATGGTTTGAAGTTGGCAAATAGATAAGGAAACAATTATAACATGAGTTGATTAGGTGATGGGTGATGGCATGGACTTTGCAGAGATTGCTGGTAGAGTTTTTGATGAAATTCATGCATTTTGAAACTCAAATTTTATTTCTATCTTATTTTTTAAACTTAAAATAATTTGGGAAAGAAAAATCACTTGGTAAAAAGATCCCTTAGGAAATAAGTTACAAAACTATATAAAATTTAAAAGTTTAATTCAAAAGTGCATGAGGAGGACAAAAGCTCCATAAAAGAAGAACAATCTATGTTTCTTCTGCAGCAGTTTGTGAAGCTAAGGCAACCAGGGAAACTTATGATGAAATTTATAGCGGCTTGAGCAAATATTGTTGTCCAATTTCATGCCAAAAGTTTGATTTCTAATCTAACTACTAAAAACGGTTTTTAGCCATATCTCAGAATTTTGAATCAATTTTTCTTTTTCTCAATTTGTTTCCCAAATTAACAAAAAGAGATCGGGTAATGAAATGCTGATAGTGTATTTTCATATCTTAGAGCAACTCTAAAGAGGAGTGCCATTCAGGGTGTTAAATTCATAACCGTCAAAATGACACCCCAAATTCAAAATTTTTCACTCCAACAGGGGTGGCATCCAGGGTTGCAAAACGGCACAAATGTTCTTCGGATGCCATTTTTACAAACTTTGGAGAGAGAAAAGGGAGAGGTGCCATTGAACTGTTTGGTCATTTCCAATTGTACTATTTCAACGGCTCTATTTTAACAAAAAAATTCTATAAATACAGGAGTTTTGTGAAGAGAAAACTTACCAAAACCCAAAAAATCACACTGAAAATCACTTGGCTTGCCTCTGAAAATTATTGTAAGTATCCTGCTCCCTGCTCCTGATTTTTCTTGCGGCCATGGATGTTGGTGATGGCAGATCTTGAGGGGTGTTGTAACACCCTGACCCGACTAATTAATTATTAGTTCACTAATTATTAATTAGGACTGACATAAAGAATAATCAAGGAAGTTAATCAAGATCTCTCGGCAGTCACGATAGACCAATAAAAATAATTAAACATGTCTGGAGAAGATGATGTGATACCCAAGCCTAATTACCAATTAATTAGGTAAAATGATGTCGTTTCTATACTGTGAAAACTCGAATTAGCGAATTATGACTGCCGCAAATAAATAAAATTGACACGGGGCCTTTGGCGTCGAAGCTAACTGAAATATGAAAACCCCAGAAGAAACTGTTTCGAAAAAGGAGCAACAGAAAAAAAATTAGAAAGGAAATAGTTGAAACGGAATTCAGTGCTAACCAAACAAGGCCTAAGCTAAAAATTGGTCAAAAGAGACAAAAAGGGGTGGTCATGGGAATCGATCCCTAGACCTAAAGAAGTAAGAAATTTCCTTCCAAAAATTTAACCACTTGGCCACAAGCACTTTTGTGCTTAATTATACATAAGATACATATATAACTATCCCACAATGCCTAATTTCTGAATGACAAAGAAGAGGTGGCAGCCTCTCACTGGACCACCACCCCCACCAACCAAATTTCATACAGGAGATAAAATGTGTACAAAGATGTATATATATATATATGTATATATATATATAAAATTATATGCCTACACACCTAGGCTATATAATTGCATATGAGCCATGCGTGTGTTTGAGGGTTGTGTGTGGCAGAAATGTCATTGAGTGGGTTTGTATGTGTATGGCAGTGTATGAGTGTTGATTTAGAGAGAGAAATTTAAAAAGAGAGAGAGAATCGGTTGAATGAGATTGAGAGTTGTGTATATAAAGGTGTGTGTGTGCATGCTATGACAGAACCGTGAGGGTGAGAGAGAAAGAGAGAGTGAAGGAAGAAGAAGGAGAAGCTGGAAGGGGGAGAGTTAGAAAGAGAAGTCGTTCGAGAGGGAAGACCCAACACAAACAGGTTCTCACTTGAAACAGGTCAGTTTTTGCGTTCCTTTATTTTGTTAAGTTCCTGTTATATGGTAGGCTTGTTTAAGCTAAGAAAAGCATGCTCAAACAGAAGAACTCAAGAAGTCGCCATTGATCGACCACCTTCAACCTGGGTTTGATTCGACCCAAGCTAAATTGATTTTGGCTTGCTCAGACTTGACTTAGGTGATGTAGGGATCACACTGCAACAAAAATTAGATGAAATGGCCCTAAGACTATAGAGAATCGTTGAGTTGCAGGTCACGGGTTTGATTTGGGGTGTCTTAAATTGAACCTCAACCTTAGTTCTTTGAATGAAATAATGACCCCTAAAACTGTATGGTTGCAACAGGCCAAGACTCAGCCGAAATGGCCTAGAAAACAAGCTCGAATGGAGCTTGTTGCAGAACATGATAATGGAGTTGAACCGAACGTTTGAGCTTCATTCGAACCACAAAATGAATGCTAAACTGATCCTTAGGCTCCCAGAAATCATTTGGGATGGAAAGCAGTAGAAATCCATGGCCAAAATATCACGAAATTGAAAAAAGAAAAATTCTGCAACTAGGGCAACACGGGGGGGGGGAAGAAGAAGGAAGACGATGAACAGTGTCGCGGGTCTGGTATCGGGTCAAAAAAGGATCGCGTCCTGACCGTTTAAAACGGGTCTTAATTTGAAACAAAACGCTGCCGTTTTGTTTAATGAAGCTGATGTCATCGCGACGTCAGCATGACGTAGTGAAAGGAGGTGAACCGGTAGCTTTAGGAGTTTTGGACCGGTTCAATTGTTTGAACCCTAAAACCGAACGGTTCTGGACCCTTATTTTCTGAAATTCTGTTTGAACCCCGAAGTTTTCTGAAATTAGTTTTTGACCCCCAACTGTTCTGAACATTTGTATTGTGGCCCAGATTTTAAAAGATTAATTCAAATATGTCCCTGAAAAAATAAATAAATAATAAAATAATTATTTTATTAATTAGATAAAATTATTATTTTACCTTTGGACACTAAGTGAGTTAAAAGAAGTCCAAATGAAATAAATGAATAGTGTCTTTCTACTATTTCAGGCGTTCTGGACTCAATAGTGGAGTCCAATTTGGGGAATGAAGTCTCAAAAAATAAAGACACGCAAATGATAAATGATTGTACTGCCCCTGATGATACCTAGGGCTAAATAAAAATAAAAAATAGTCAATTTTAATTATGTTGGGCACTCTAGACTCAACGGTGGAGTCCATACTAGCAAACAAAGTACCGAAAAACATGACGTGTGAAAGTGTGAAATTACCAAAATGCCCTTGATGCTATACGAAGCCCAAATAAAGTCTAAATTGGACGAAATTGATACCGATGGTAGCCCAAATAATTATGAACTCACATATGTAACTAAATAATAATTCGGGGTTAGAATATCATAAAATGTGAAATGACCAAAATACCCTTAAGCATGAAAAATGCAAAGTAAAGGCCGAATAAATTAGAAAAGAAGGCCAGTCTGATATAAAGCATAATTATAGGACTAAATAAAACCTGGAACAGTCAGGCTATAAACTAAGAAACGACTGATGTGTCCCTGATGATCAAAAACATATACCAAATAGAGTCCAGAGGACTTAAAACTTTATATATAAGATATCTAGGATATTTTGAGAACCACGATAGGGTCCGGAGTGAGAATGACAAAATTATCATTTTGCCCCTAAGGTCAAACAAGTGCCTAATTCAGAACGACTGGAGTCAAAATGACGTAAAATATTATTCTGATAGCTGCTAAGCCCATTTAAGGAATTTAATAACATAAGTTGAAACCCAATGAGTGGGTAATAGGCCAATGAACTTAATTAGGCCATCTGATAGACTCCTAAGATGATGAATAAGACATGAATGAATGAATTCTGATATGTCTGTAATTAATGATGATTATTCAGGCCTATGCAAGGACATGCCTGAAGTCTTTGGAGATTATCAGAGTATTTGCAAATGGGAAATGCAATTACTAAGAAACCGAGGTAAGTAAATTTGAACTTTGTTATGTGGTCCTTTTCCAGCCAGTCACGTTATTTTTCTTATGCTGCCAAATTTTGTACTCTATCACTACCTAATGTACTTGATTTGAAGCCAATCGACTTGTGGTTATTGGTTATGCCTATTCTTTGGATTTGACTTGCTTGCTTGCATCATTGTGAACTTGATCACTGATACTTGAGCATCGTTGTACTATCATGCCATGACCTGATCTTGTGATATATCCTGTTAATAGAAATCTTGTTATTCCACATATTTCATGACTCATTGATTGTGATATCAATTGTTTTGTACGGTTGTACATCCCGCGTGGAATCTTATTGATCATAATATTTGGCATGTACCCGGGGTTCTGCTTAGTCACAATGGCCCATCTATTCACAGATTGCGTAGGGGAAAGACCTTTCAGGGTCTTATATGTCCTTCAGGACCTGCGAGAAAAGAGTTCTAACGCTTTTTAGAGAGCCCGAGGAACTGTGGCAGATCTGAGTGTGCGTTTTAGTAGGGTATGCCGAGCCCCGGGTGATTCACACATTTCTGGGTTATTAGAACTCGATGATGATATATTTTTGGCATCGTTGAATGATTATATTCTATGCCCTGTGAATGATAATATTATTGCAACTATGTTATACTTTACTTGATGATCATATATCTTTGGTACTCGTTGAATGATCAGTATTCTATGCAAGCATGTTATACTTTTGATTGGCTATCGTATTTGTTATGGCAGCAGATTATCATGATTGGTTAGATCCCGGTTGTTGGATTCATTATTACTACCTTCTAGTATCTTATTTTGGGATAAGCCTTTTTTGGACCCTCGGGTCATTGTTGTACATCTTGATGACTGGCTATTGGCTATCTGTTATCCCTTTCTCCTATTATTCTTGTGGACTAACCCAAACCCATGGCAAAGCTAGGAATTTACTTGCTGAGCTTGTTTAAGCTCATTCCATTTATCTAAGATTTTTTAGGTGACATTATGTGGGATGATATGCAATGAGATAACTAGCAGAGCTAGTGAAGCACAAATGATTTACACTGACGAGATAAACTCCAAATCAAGTTGACTACGTACTCTGTAAGGTTAAATTCACAATTTGTATTATAATATTACATCATTAGTGATGAAGTTAGCCTAGTATGTTGGATCTCTATGATTAAATTGTACTTGGAGACATTCTAATTGTTGATAATTAGAGATGAGTTTGATTAGCTGAACGGTATTGGTGTAACTTCCCCTTTAAGTAATTCATTGATATAGAATGGATGCATTGGAGCACATATATTGATACTCTAGAGATATTTGGTGACTGATTCTAGACGTACTCTGATGTGTTTGGATGAATTACATTTTTTAATTTAAAAAAGTTTTAATTTTCGATGCTTTGACCCTACATTTAGAATGCAATTCATTGTAAAGTTTAGAAGTTGCCTTTGGCTGGTCGTATTGACGGCAGGAAAAATCGGCAAGGTGGCCAACTGGCATCACGTCCTCGAGATCCACGTAGGGTGGGTTTCGGGTCGTGACAGGTGTTGCCGCGCTGCCAGCGGTGGTGGAGAGAGCTTGCAGCGGCGGCGGTGAAGGGAAGGGAAGAGGAACGGTGGAGGGAGGCTTGCAGAGTAGGGAAGTGCGCGACAGAGGAGGTGCATGGCGGAGGGAGGAGCAGAAAGAGGGGAAGGAGGCGCAAGAGAGAGGAAGGGGGAGGGGAAGGGGAAGGGGAATGAGGGAAACGACTGAAATATATATATATATATATATATAATTGATTTTAATTTAAAATAATTTTAGTTTATTTTAGTTTATTGTTAGAATTTAAAATAATTTTTTAAATTAAATTTTTTAATTTTAGTTTATTTTTTATTTTTAATTTTTTTGTTAATTTAGGGTGATTTTATTTATTTAACTAATTTTTATAATTAAAGAGTTTTTTTTTCTATTTTAGTTAATTTTTATTTAGAATTTAAATTGATTTTTTAATTAAATTAATTTTTGTAATTTAATTTGAATTTTCTAATTTGATTTAATTTTTAATTTTTTTTGTTAATTAAGGGTGATTTTATTTATTTTTTAATTGATTATTTTATACTCATTCTTTAAATTGATTATAATTTTTTTTTTTTTTTTTTTTTTTGTAGATAGATTCTCAATTTGATGGTTCTTTCATTGATTTGTTTATGAGTAACACCGATTTATATGATGATGCTATGCAATTCAATCCCGCAGTATTGGCGCTGGTACAAAATGAAGCCGCTCCAAGAGTGAGAAAATTGCAAAGGATAAAGAACTTCTCTCAAGAAGAAGATACATTAATTGTGTCTGCGTGGCTTAACACGAGTAAAGTTGTAATTACTGGGAATGAACAACAAGGTAGTTCTTTCTGGCATAGAATATTGAAATACTTAGAACTTTATAGAGGCAATCAAGAAGAGCATTCGCAAGCTTCTATTAAAAGCCGTTGGACTGATATAAATATAAAATGTGACAAATTTGTCAGTTTTTATAATCAAATTGAAAGACTGCGACAAAGTGGACACACCGAGTAAAATAATGTAATGATTGACTTTTTTTAGATATACACTACTATGATTTGATATTTTAGCTATTGACTGAATGATTTCATATATTTTTCAGGTTGATGAAGCAAAAGAAATGTTTGCTAAGATCATTGAAAGACCATTTCAATACGAGCATTGTTGAAATATATTGAAAATGGAGCAGAAATTGACTCATAATCTCACCAGCAATAAGAGAGAAAAAAACCCACTCAAATGGTAGTCCTGCTGAATCGAATCATGTTGAATCTTGCTACTTAACTCCATGTTTAGGGGATGACACTGAACCCTCGTCCACTCCCAACCTCGATAGGCCATTGGGCAGAAAGGCTTCGAAGAAACAACTTAAAAACAAAAAGAAGCAAACCGGTGCTAAAACATTACTAGATCATTACCTCTGTAATCAAAGAATGGAAGTGGAATGACAAAAAGTTGAGCGGCACGAGAAAATGTTTGCTCAACAAGAGATAGCATTGGACCAACATTGTAGACAATTAGAAATTGAAGAAAGGCATAATGAAATGGAAATCATTGAAACTGACACTACTGACATGGACCCAATTTTTGCAACATATTAGAATAACCTGAAAATAGAGATTATAAAAAAAGCAGAGTTTTAATTTTTAGTCATTATTTATTATGTTGCTGTAAAGATTCGAAAATTTGGAATAATTTTTTTTTTTGGAACGCTATGTGAATGTCCTTAATTCCTAATTAATTTAAATTTTGAAAAAAATAAAATAAATAAAAATGATATAAGACGCGAACGGACACCCAGAGACGGTAAAACAAATAATACTGATATTGTACCGGCTTTTTGCCAACTTTATTGACATTCGTAATTAATATATGAAAAATAAAATAAAATAAAATAAAAATATGTATAATAGTAAATATATAAAAAAAAAGTAAAGTATGGCATATATAGATGGTTGAATGTTCTCAATGCGTAATTACTATTAAGGAAACCATTTAGAATTTGATTATTTATATGCTTACGTGTTCTTTATGATTCTGTGGGAGTTATGATTTACATTCTTGAGTTGTCATCATATGTGATTTATGTTTTAGATTGATTGCTAATATTGCGACATGTAGATTTGCGTAAGTGTTGGGATTGATCGAACATGACACGTAGATTTGTGGATGAAGTCTTGTGATTTAAATGCTATTGTTGATCTTAAATGTGATGCATTATTTAAAGCATGTTGCATATGCTTATGAAAATGATGTTTCATTTGAACTGTATTATTGCATGATGAAATCATGGCATATTGGCATAGTGTGATTCCTTGAAAGCATAGTGTGGGTCAGCACGAGGTGCTGGTGCATTATGAGGGTGCAGATCTTGTGGTGAAAAACCCAAAATCGGCCATTAGGTACTCACATGCCTGACGGATTCCGGACCGTGAAGCGAGACATACGTGGCGGTACTCATGCCAGCGGGGAAGGACTGTATCATGAGACATGGGTGGGCATAGAGTTGCATGGGTGTGTCACGCATACTGATCATATACTGCATACTGTTCATGTACTGCCATAATGATATTGAATGCCATATAGAAATAACTGTACACTTGCACATGCCACGCCCTTAATTTTGTTTCTTGCATTAGTATTATATCATACCAGCATGTTGGTGTTGACCCATTCATGGGACATATATTACAGATGAGGATGCCCAGCTACTTGAGATTCGATGACACCTTGATAGGATGAAGCACTTGGTGTATTTTGGCCCACGGGACTTATGTTTTGTGATGTAAAGGCTTAAGCCCGAATGACCTATGAATAATGTAGTTGTGAGATGTATTTTATGTTTCTATATGTATTGATGGGAAATGATGTATGTCTAGTCAATTCCGTTGAGATTACTCCTTACTTTATTTCCTTCTTGTCTTGTAAAAAATTTGTATATTGTGGAAAAAAAAAATGGAGATGATATTGGTATAGTGTAATGAATTGGGAGTCGATGAATCTTAAGTTTAAGTGTAGCTGTATATATGATGGATTGTATAATTAGGATGATGCACATTTGAATTCTGTGAGATTTGTGGCCATCGAGTGAGGATGGATTGTGATGTGTTTGGATATATATGATGCATTGTGATTATCAGGGGGAAAAAAAGGCTCGAAAAACAAAGGAGGTTCTGCCGAAATTTTAAGAAAATTAAAGAACTCTATTTAATTTTTCGTAAATTCGTAAATCTATTTAATTATCTTTTATTTTATTTACTTTCCATTCGTCAGTCGCACCTCGGGTTTCTGTCAGAAATTCGGGGCGTGACAGTTGCTATTATTTATGAAAAATTATATATTAAGTTTGATTGTTACGAAAGTATTTTGTGAAATTGAAAATACAACTTGAAATTGAAATTGAAAAAATTAGGCCCTGTTTGGATTCATATCCAAAAGTTATTTTTTTAACTCAAAAAACTGAAATGCTGTTTGGATACTCAACTGAAACGAATCTCTGAGTTTTCTTTGCTGAAATGTATCTCACACACCTCTAAAACGTATCTCTTCTGAGTTTTACCTATTCATGTTAGTTTATTTTAAAATAACTTGAAATATGTTGGATGCATTTAATATTGACTCAGTATAAATTAATATATCATACGTTGAAAAAAAAAACCAAACATTTCTATAATTATAAAAAATTTAAAAGATATCAGTATAATTTATTCTTTAAATTCAAGTAGTATTTTCAAAAAATTACAATTCGTGTAGGAATGTAAATAAGTCAAGTCAAATTGAGAAGTCAGTTGTTTAAGTTTAATTCATTAAAATAAATTAGTCTTAAATTGTGATCAAACTTGATTTATTTATTTCATAAATTAATTTTGAATAAATGGATTAAGAGTTAAGCTTGAGTAATTTAATAGTTTATATAAAATTAAAATATTTATTTATATATTAAATTAAATTAATAAATTTTACAATATGTTCGAACTTAATAAATTATAAGCTAGAGATTGGACATAGGAAAATAATACTTATCACACCCCTGAATTTCCACGAACCCGGGGAGTGAAGGAAAACAATAAAGAAAAGGAAACAAAAGACAATTTAAGATAATTTAATGGATTTAATTAGACAAACATTCATTTTCTTAAACATATAAACACATAAAGTACATCCCATAAACATATCGTTCACGTGTCATTTGGGCTTAGGCCCTTACTATCTCAATACACGCCCCAAGGGCCAAAAATCCTTCTAAGTTCATGTCTCCTTCACCCTGCAAGACTTCCTCAAGTCTCAAGTGCCGGGAGCGTCATCTGTAATATGATACCCTATGAATGGGTCAGCGCAATTGCTGGTATGACACAATGCTAATGCAAGGAACAAAATTAAGGCGTGGCATATGCAAGTGTACATTTATATTCTACATTTACATTTATAATCTACATTACATCCAATTCATCAACGTAATACAAAGGCGGTATGCGTGACACACCCATACACACTCTATGCCACACCCATGTCTCGTTTACGGATCGCATCTGATGGATCCATGAGTACCAATGCAATGGCCAATTTTGGATTTTTCACCACAAGATCTACACCCTGATAATGCATAGCACCATGTGCTCAACCCGCACTACGCTTTCGAGAATCACACCATGCCAATATGCCTTGATTCCACCATACAATCATGTAGTCTCAATGAAGCATTTTACCAACACATGGAGCATGCTTTAAATAATGCATTCCACTTAAAGCAACAATAATATTTGAATCACCAAACCTCTTCCACATGTATGCATGCTATGTATAATCAATTTAAACACGTACTCAAATTACATATTCACAATCTTAATAACTTTTCAAGAACATAAATCATGTACAACACTAACACATAGAACACAAGCACATAAACAATCAACTCTAGGGTTTGTTTCAAAGCAACCATTCCCTATGTGATCGTCTAACATCAAATAAACATATGATTCATTCAATCAACGTGCAAATCATTCCTAAACTTAATCATATTCCTTACTTAGCAAAATATCATACCTAGAAGGGTTTTTCTCAACCCTTGGGAGTCGTGTCCGCTGTGTAGTCGAACCAAACAGTGAGAATGTAGAAGGTCAAATCACTTTCTCCTTTCTTGTCAGTGTTCCTAAAAATCATGAAATATAACTCAGTCTATTACTACTTGAATTATTCTATTCATCAAATTTTATGTTTTTATTTCATGAATTTCTATTTTACTAAAATAGACTCTACCATTGAGTCTGAAACGTCGAATAAAGTCGGTTTAGGCTTTTGCGGAATTCAATTTGGGTATCTGGGCTAAAAAGGGCAAAACGATCATTTTACATTTTTATGGGTTCTTACTTTCTGATACCTATTTTCTTAAATCGGACTCCAAGGTTGAGTTTGGAATGCTAGAAATAATAAAAATTCACTATTTTTTTACTTTAATTGGAGTTTGTTTGACTACTTTTTAACTCAGTAACATTTTCATAATTTTTCTTTATTTTTAATTAATTAATTAAATTAATATTTTATTCTGGGGGGTCATTTCATAATTAACCATAAATTCTGGGCCTGAATCCAATTTCCAAGACTTTTGGGTTAAATCAAAATTTTTGATTTTTACTATCCTAAATCAGAATAGCCAAACAGTAGCTAATCCTCAAAACTAGGATAAGATATCCCTATCCCCAAATCAATTTCCAATTAAATTTCTTAAGCTCGTAGCCAAACACCCCTAATTCCCTTTTAATTTATAACGTAAAATGACGCAGCTTTGGGTATCCAACATCTACGGGTGGGTCGGATCTAACTCGACCCGAACTGGCCTAGACCCAAGGCCCTAAACAGTTCCTTCTTCCCCCCCCCCCCGATTCTCCGGTAGGGTTCTGGTGGATCTCCAGCGCCGACGATATTTTTCTGATCAAATTTTGACCCTATTTCAATGGGATTTGAACCTATATTCCATGAGAATATCATATCAGATTTTAGTTTTAAAATTAGAGCATTGGATCTTCACGAAATGGGAAGAACCCGCAACTCCGGTGAGAAGTTCTTTTTCATTTTCGTGCCTCTTTTCTCACTGTTTTTCCTTTTTTCTTTTTCTTTTCATCTTCTGTATCCAAGAGGATTAGTTCCTCATAACAAAAATCAAGTTTGATGCATAAAATCACGTGGTTCAATTTTTATTCTCTCCACCTGCAACTGCCTTGTTCTACTTCAAATCTTAACCATTTTCACTGATTTTTCTTGCTAACCAATCCTTGTTTTATGCTAAATATGGTCATATGCTTCAAACTAATTTTCATGCTTTCTACATTTTAAGAACAGAGACCAAGTTAACTCACCCGTTTGTCAGCAGGATCCTTTTTTTTTTTTCCCTATTTCTAATCTCTTGTTCCTCCTGAGTTTTTCCTTTACTTCTGAACCTCCCAGTTTCCTCCTTCTTTGCTTCCCTTGGTTTCCTCTCAAATCGCTCACACATACGCACATACCCATATACACCACAACTGCCCCTCTCTCTAATCTCATTTCTCTCTCTACCTCAGACTTGTACACCATCATCATCAAGTCTGTTCCGTACACTCATCCTCTCTTTCCAATTCAGAACCCACATAATCACATGCAACCTCTCTCTCTCTCTCTCTCTATCAGATGCTCTCTTCTGTTTCTCTCTCTATATCGATCTCCACTCTTTCTTTCTCTGTATCGATCTCCCTCCATTACTGATTGACAAAGAATAGGCCAAAATCGTCGCCGTCGTAACCGCTGACTAGCACTGCCTTGTAGACAATCCCACCGCTGCCGCCGACTGCCACCACCAACACTCCCATTGCTATTGCCAACAACGCTGAAACCTCAATCTCACCACTTCACCTCGTTTGAGAAAGTTTAGGGTTTTTTGCTTTGTTTAAATGACCAAATTTCAGTGTAATTTTTGCTTTGTTTTACCATGTATGAATACGTGACTATTATACTGTTGAAGGGAATGTCGACTTGATTATTTTTTAGTTTTTTAACTATTAAGTTTATTTCTCTGGCGTGCTATAAATGCTGCTAACTGCCGATGCTTTTACTCCCAAATCCCAATATTATGATGACTTATTTTTCATGTTTGGTTGCTTAGTAAAAATTATTATTTTCTACTGCTTGTCTCTTTGATGTGATTATCAGTTTTAAGTTTGGTATTTTTTTGTGTGATAGTGCAGAGCATTTAGGAAGTGTAGCCATCATAGTCATTATAACTGTGCATTTTTTTCCCTTAAATATTCTGTCATCAGGTTATTGTATTTTGACAATTTGATCACATGGAATTCATTTGATGTTTGGTCATGCGTGCTGAGCCCTCTTGTTAAATCTAACTACAAGTTGGTTTAGATTGTGTTTGTCAAGCCCAAAGCCCCAAGCAATTATTAGTTCATAATGAGATACTTATAAGAATGATTGTGTGCATGGGTTGTTTTCACCAAAAGACATTAATTTTTATCAAATAATTATTGTTTGAATTAATTAATACAGAAAGAAAATTACTCATTACAATGGAATTGACTAAAATTTTAAAGCACTTGTGAAATTTCAAAAATAATAGTATAATTAGTTCATAGTGGTTTGCTCAGTAGTCTTCCTACGTATTTTATGTCTTTGTTTCCACTTATGGATATTCAATCGAGAAAAGGCTAGATAAGTTGCAAAGAGACTTTTATGGGAATGGGAAGAGGGGAAAAGGAAATTTCACCTAGTTAGTTGGGATAGAGAAGGAAGGTGGGTTAGAAATCAAAGATTTAAGTATTTTCAACAAAGTTCTTCCTGAGAAATGGCTTTGGAGATTTGCGAGGGAGTCTTATTCTTGGTGGGGGGAGGTCTTAGTTGCCAAAATTGGTTGTGAGGAGAAGGAGCTTCTAAGGGGGTCGAGGGTAAGCCTTCATTCACTTCCCTTACCTTTTTCACCTCCCCACCACATGAGTTAATTATATATATATATATATATATATATATCTTGTATTTGTAAATAATTGATTTATTATTTAAGTAAATTATTCAATGTTACATTACATTAGTAATTTTGTTTTGATATTGGAATATAATTACCCATTTCTCTAAGAAAGTACAAGCATAAATTAGTGTTAATTCCATGAATCAACCTTTTTTTATAATTAAATTATTAAGAAACCAATTATGTAATTGCATTCATGTAAGCCTAGCCCCGTTCGGGAGTCATTTTCATCACATGTGAATCTTGTCGCAAAATTTATTCATGATTGGGCTCGTGTGTATGAAAATCGATTCTTGAATTGTCCAGAGAGGACAGTTTGGGAATGCATAAATCTGCATTGCAATCAATAGCGCATATGCTTGAATATTTCACTATGATAAAATTTCAGTACGGTCTCCTGTTGTTCTCTAGGTATATATTTAGGCGTGCTAACGTCTATCTTGTATACTTGGATAACCTTGGGGAGATGCTGCCAAAATTTTGTCTGAGTGGAATCAAACATTTGATTTGCTGCTGATTGCAATGTAGATTGTGCATTCATGAATGGGATAAGACCACCTTACCCTTTAGAGAGAAGTTAGAGGTGATAGGATTCATGTTTCATATTTATAACTGAGTATCATTTTTGACTTGTATTAGGTAGATGAAAATGGATAAGAGTTGGATGGACTTGAGGGGTAGGCATTTGCCAGGGTATGTGAAGGGGATCAAAGATTTTATTGAGTTTGCTCGTGAATCTACAGATGGGAGAAATAGGATAAGATGTCCATGTAGGAGGTGCAATAATAGGGATTATATGCATATAGATGAGGTCAAAGAGCACCTACTCGAACATAGGATGGACAAGAGGTATACGTGTTGGGAATTTCACGGGGAACGTCGTGACGTACGAGTGGTATTTGATGATGAATAAGAAGACGACGATGATGACTTTGGTGATAATATTGGGGTTGGTTACGAAGGCTTGCCACAAATACTGGCAGACTTGCAGGGGGCTACAACTAGGGCAAGTAGTCACTAGAGTGACACGAGACAATCGATCGCGTTTGAGTCGTTGTTGAGGGAAGCAAGGCAGCCGTTATACTCGGGTTGTGATAAGTTTTCGAAATAGGACTTTCTCGTAAAACTCCTTCATATTAAGACCATCAAACCGTTGGAGTAACAAATTAGTCAATATGGCCATTGAATTGATTAAAGCAGTGCTTCCTACTGGGGAGACCCTTTTGAAATCATATT
Source organism: Nyssa sinensis (assembly GCA_008638375.1). Lineage (NCBI taxonomy): Eukaryota > Viridiplantae > Streptophyta > Magnoliopsida > Cornales > Nyssaceae > Nyssa > Nyssa sinensis. The sequence goes on along the minus strand of CM018051.1, from coordinate 18,413,035 downwards.
ACGAGGCGAAAAGAATATTAAGAGATTTGGGCCTCGGGTATATTCCTATACATGCTTGCAAAAACGATTGCATGTTATTGTGGAAGGAGACTGAACAATGTAAGGAATGTACGGTGTGCCACGAACCCAGTTACAAGCTGAATGAAGGAAAGAGAAAGACCATTCCGCACAAGGTGCTGAGATATTTTTTCTTAAAACCAAGGCTACAAAGGTTGTACATGTCTCAGAAAACGGCAGAAGATATGCGGTGGCATAAGAAGAAGCGTGTTGCTGAGGAAAATGTATGTAAGCATCCGGCAGATTTAAAAACTTGGGCTGACTTTGATACAAATCACGAATGGTTTGCAAATGAGCCGCGTAATGTACGACTTAGGCAGGCTAGTGACGGTTTCAATCCGTTCGGTGACATGAGTAATGCCTATAGCATGTGGCCGGTGTTGCTTGTACCGTATAACTTGCCACCGTGAAAATGTATGAAAGAACCATTTATCTACATGTCGTTGCTTATTCCAGGGCCGAATTTTCCTAGTAATGAAATTGATGTGTACTTGCGTCTTTTAGTGGATGAGTTGAAGGAATTGGGGGAGGTGGGAGTGGAGGCATACGACGTCTCTAAGAATGAGACATTTCAATTGCATGCCGTGTTATTGTGGACCATAAATGACTTTCCAGCATACGGGAACTTGTCTGGGTGGAGCACTAAGGGGTATCTGGCATGTCCAGTTTGTAATAAGGATGCATGTTCCCTACTTTGTCAAATGGGAATAAGATATGCTACATGTGTCATCGTCGTTTTCTACCGCCATCACATGGCTGGCAAAATCGGCAGAAACATCTGTTTAATGGAAAAATTGAGCGCAGATTGTCACCTCCATTGTTGTCTAGCAAAGACGTGTTGGCGCAATTGACACTCATCCAACCAGTGAGGTTTAGGAAGATACCGGGTACTAAGAAAAGGAAGCGTACTAATGTGGACTTAAATTGGACGAAGAAGAGCATATTTTTTGATTTGCCATACTGGGAGACCTTAAGTTGAGGCACAATTTGGATGTGATGCACATCGAGAAGAACATATGTGATAATGTGCTAGGAACTGTAATCAACATTGAAGGGAAGACAAAGGATACTGTTAAAGCCCGGTTGGACTTGCAGGAGTTGGGAATAACAAAAGAGCTATACCTAATACCTAGCGGTGATAAATATATTGTGCCTCCTGCACAATATACGTTATCATCCTGCAGAGAGAATGAGGATTTGTGAGTGGTTTAAATCGGTGAAGTTCCCAGATAGATACGCATTGAATATATCTCGGTGTGTAAATGTTATAGATGAGAAAATATCCAGATTGAAGAGCCATGACTGCCATGTCCTTTTACAACGACTTCGTCCGGTTGCACTACGTGGGTATCTCACTGATGACATATCAACTACATTAACTGAGTTGGTGCTTCTTTAGAGAATTATGTGCGAAGACGTTGAATGTGGAAGTACTTGAAAAGCTCGAAAGGGATGTTGTCGTGATCCTCTACAAATTAGAATAGATTTCCCTCCAGCTTTCTTTGATATAATGGTCCACTTAGCTATGCATTTGCCTCATAAGGCAAAAATTGGCGGACCTGTCCAATACCGTTAGATGTATCCAATAGAAAGGTATATTTAATTTTTTGAATTGTGTTATCTATCCTATCCTAACTATTTTAATCTATAACTGATTAATTATCAAAATAGATATTTGCACACATTGAAACTATATGTGCGTAACAAAGCACGACCGGAAGGGTCAATTGCTGAGGCTTACATTGATGCTGAATGTCTCACCTTCTGCTCTATGCATCTTGAAGATATTGAGACAAGGTTTAATCGTCAAGAGCGAAATTCTAATAGATGTCCTAGGGCAACAACGAACTGGCCTTGCGGTGTTTAATCAGAATGTGCGGCCAATAGGTGCCTGTATATATGAATGGTGTCATCCTCAAGACTTAGAAAGAGCCCACTACACCGTACTCAACAACTGCGATGAGACATTGCCATATTTAAGTAAGTTTATTGAAATCATTGCAATACTATGTTAGTACACAAATGTAAGTTACATATAACATATTTCATCTTATGTAGTGAGCATACGATGGAGCTTCAGAGAAAACATGTATCAAGTTCTAATCTAGAGCAAAGACAACAAAATTTGTTTCCAAAGTGGTTCAGGAGAATGTGTAAGACAAGGTTTCAATTAATTTTAATTGTATTAGTTAATGCATTTGTATTCAATTAATTTTGTACTTGTATTGAATTAATAGATGAAGTTATTATGACACCAACAATCTCCTAAGGCGTACGATCAATTATATTCCTTAGCATGTGGTCCTGATCAAAGGATATCCTGCTACATCGGTTTAATTGTTGATGGTGTTCGATTTCACAAGAGGGAACGTGAGGTCATTTGGCGAACACAGAATAGCGGGGTCCTTATTCAGGGAGATGGTGACACAGGACAAACTGTAGAGTACTATGGTGTTTTACAAGACATCATACAGTTACATTATTGCTACTGGTCATTCTGTATATATTTTTAAATATGATTGGTGGGATGTAAGTAATAAGAAGACTGGAATTCAGATCGATAAGCACTTCATAAGTGTTAATACGTCACGTACGGCATTTAAAGATGATCCGTTTGTTTTGGCATCTCAAGCAAAACAAGTTTTCTATTTGAAGGACCCAAAAATAAGAGGTGATTGGCATGTTGTCCAAAAAATAAAAACTAGAAATATTTATGATGTCCTAGAAGTTGGCGAGAGAGATGAAGATTTGAAGAGGATTGAGGAGGCACTACAAGAAGAGTCTCAAACTGCCCACGATGGTGTTATCCGGTATGATCAGAAGATGTTACTTCGTATCGGTTGAATAGAACTGATGTAGAACCAGAACATGCCGTAGCTTCCGACATCACTAATACCACACAATTAGATTTGAGGGATGCAACGTTCATTAATGATGATGATGATGACGACAATGATTTTGATGATGACACATTGTTAGAGTATTGTACCGAGAATGAAGAAAATTCAAGTTCAGATGATGATACAGACTCAAATGAATAATTGTAAAAGTTGTTACATGTGTTAGTATCAAGTGTAATGGTTTTCGGCTTTTATAATGTAATGGATATTCAATTTTATGATGGAATGGGTAATCATTTTTACTTCGATAAGGATTTTAATTTTTATGATTAAATAGAAACAATTTTATTTTTAAACTTTATTTGTAGATATGGTTGGACCAGGTTCACGTAGACGCCCAGTTATGCAGGACCTATCGACCTCTTCCCCCTCATCTACAAGGTTGACCGATCCTGCCGTCGATGGTATGCATAGTTTCCATTTTTATTAATGATCATATAAATATGGTACTAATTGTTTCTATTTTGTTTCTTCTAAAGCTTCGGCCACCACCCCTAGACAAGGGCATGGTAGGTCGAAGAATCGTAGCTTGCAGGTTCAGATGGAGGCGGTGGGGAGCGCGCCCCTTCGGATTAAGATACCTCCAGGTTGCTGAAGCCCGTTACTAGGGTGGGCACAAGTAGTTCATTACAGAGGTCGGCATCATTTTTCGGCTACGCGCCCCACTCCATGTTAGTGACTGGAGTCAGGTCACTGACGCAGAGAGACGGGATATTCATGTGCATATCCAGGTATGTCTTTTATTATTGTGTTCAACTAAATTTTAACATATGTTATGCCGTAATGTTTTGACAATGACATGTTTTTACAGGAGAAATTTGACATCGATCTCCACTTGCCTCATGTTGTGAAGGCAGTCGATCGTTACTTGGGAACCCGTTTAGGGACTACCGACATAGGCTCCACATGCACTACGAGGCGGAGGCGGCAGCCGGTAGAGAGCCTCACGACAGACCCTACAGAGGGGTGGCGGTGGAGGATTGGATGTTACTATGTGACCGGTTTGCTAGTGACACATTCCAAGGTAAATATTGTCAAAATTACTTTTGTTGTATGATGAGTCATTGTCATTTATACTAACCTTCTTTGTTTTGGCCAAGTGTAGGAACTTAGTAAGAAAAATAGTGAGAGCAGAAGCAAGCAAAAGGTGACCCACTGTGGTGGATCACGTTCTTTTGTTAGGTATAGGCATGAGATGGTAAGTTAATAAATGTATCAATATCTCATGGTATAATGTATTCATAAAATCAATCTTCACAAGCTCCTATTTATTTGTTGCAGTGAGACCAGGAGACTGGTGCACCACCCAGCCCCATTGAGTTGTGGCACAAGACGCACTACAATCCCGAGAAGGGTTGGACTGGGCCTGAAGCTCAGTGACTTTATGTAAGTTAGAAAAGATTTATATACCACTATTACGAATTTAATATTAATATAAAATGTTTAAAAGTAGTAACAAATTTTTTTAGGACGAGATGGTCGAGATGCGTGTTCGGCCGACCCTTGAGGGTGAGCAACCGCTGACCAATGACCTAGATATAAGAGACTGTTCTGGGCAAGAGGCTCGGATATGTGCGTGGCTTAGGGAGTGGGATGGAGCCGATGGCATCATCCTCTACCGTCGAGAGCAATGCTAGGTTTCACGTAGCCCCCCAGAGAGCTGAGGCAGCTGAGAGACTGAATGCAGAGATGAGGGTTGAGATGACAGAGCTCAAGGAGCGGCAGGCCCAGATAGAGACTCTTATGAAGACAATACTCAGCCAGCAGGGAGGCTCTGATCAGCCTTGGTAAGTTTTTAAAATAATTTACTTTGGTACATTTATTATTTATAGAAAATGTTACGTAAAACCCCTTAAAATATTTCAGCTTAACGGCCTACAAACCGTATGACACTTCACATATGAAAATAGACTTGCACGAACTTATTTAATTATATAAGGATGCAAGTTTCAGCTCCAAAAAGGCCCATTTTCGGGTTTTGACAGAACAAAACTTTGGATATCAGCCTAACCACCCCGAAACCCCATCACACAGCTCCCAAATGATAAAATAGACTTGCATGAACTTACGGCACTCGGTTCGGATGTCCGGTTTGAAACTTATGCAAGTTTCAGCTCCAAAAAGGCCCATTTTGGGGTTTTGACAGACCAAAATGTCGGATATCGGCCTAACTATACTGAAACCCCATCACACACCTCACAAATGATAAAATAAACTTGTACGAACTTACGACTCTCGGTTCGGATGCCCGGTTTGAAACTTATGCAAGTTTCAGCTCCAAAAAGGCCCATTTTGGGGTTTTGACAAAAAAAAATGTCAGAAAATGGCCTAACTACACCGAAACCCCATCACACACCTCAAAAATGATAAAATAGACTTTCAAAAACTTACGGCACTCGGTTTGGATGCCCGGTTTGAAACTTATGCAAGTTTTAGCTCCAAAAAGGCCCATTTGGGAATTTTGACAAACTAAAATATTGAATATCAGCCTAAATACACCGAAATCCCATCACACACCTCAAAAATGATAAAATACACTTGCACAAACTTACGGCACTCGGTTCGGATGCCCGGTTTGAAACTTATGCAAGTTTTAGGTCCAAAAAGGCCCATTTTGAAGGTTTTGACAGACCAAAACCCTGGATATCGGCCTAACCATCCCGAAACCCCATCACACAGCTCCCAAATGATAAAATAGATTTACACAAACTTAGGGCACTCGGTTCGGATGCTTGGTTTGAAACTTATGTAAGTTTCAGCTCCAAAAAGGCCCATTTTGGGGTTTTGACAGACCAAAATGCCGGATATCGGCCTAACTACACCAAAACCCCGTCACAAACCTCAAAAATGATAAAATAAACTTGCACGAACTTACGGCACTCGGTTCGGATGCCCGGTTTGAAACTTATGCAAGTTTCAGCTCCGAAAAGGCCCATTTTAGGGTTTTGACAGACCAAAATGCCGAATATTGGCCTAAATACACTAAAAATCCATCACACACCTCAAAAATGATAAAATGAACTTGCACAAACTTACGACACTCGGTTTGGATACCCGGTTTGAAACTTATGCAAGTTTCAGCTCCAAAAAGGCCCATTTGGGGTTTTGACAGACCAAAATGCCGGATATCATCCTAACTACACCGAAACCCCATCACACACATCAAAAATGGTAAAATAGACTTGCATGAACTTACGGTAATCGGTTCGGATGATCGGTTTGAAACTTATGCAAGTTTTAGGTCCAAAAAGGCCCATTTTGGGGTTTTGACAGACCAAAACCCTGGATATTGGCCTAACCACCCTTAAACCCCATCAAACACCTCAAAAATGATAAAATACACTTACACGAACTTACGGCACTCGGTTCGGATGCCCGGTTTGAAACTTATGCAAGTTTCAGCTCCAAAAGGCCCATTTTGGGATTTTGACAGACCAAAATACTAGATATAAACCAAACGAGTCCAAAACCCCATCAAACACCTCAAAAATGATAAAATTGACTTGCACTAACTTACGGCACTCGGTTCGGATGCCCGGTTTGAAACTTATGTAAGTTTTTACTCCGAAAAAGCCCATTTTAGAGTTTTGACGGACCAAAATGCCGGATATCGGCCTAACTATGCCGAAACCCCATCAAACACCTCAAAAATTATAAAATAGACTTGCACAAACTTACACAAATCAGTTCGGATCAGTGGTTTATAACTTATGCTACTTTATGTCGTTATGCAAAAAAAAAAAAAAAAAATTAAACTATTCACATTCTATATTTCATATATATTTAATAATTGTTCTAACATATATCATTTGATCTTTATTTCAGATTGATCGGAATTATTGCACCGCCGTCTTTATGTTTTGCATCGGGATTTATTATTTTTATTTGTTTTTTTTTTTTTTCTTTTCATGGACATTTGTAATTATATGTTTTGAGACAATTTTTTATTTTTCTATTTATTGTTAAATTGTACTTTTACAAATGTACGCAATTAGTATAATATATATATATATATATATGAATGTATTTTTCTTTTTTAATATTTTCATTTCAGAATGTTTGAATTTTATTGTACATCAGGATGATTGATACAGGTTTAAATAGGAATAAAACAACAAAGAAAACTAAAGCAAACATGGTTGGAAAAAGGGAAAAAAAAAAAAACCTTTAGCGACGCACAGAAAGGCGTCGTTAAAAGTAAAGAAACAACAATGTTAATTCACTATTAGTGACGCACTCTGTGTGTCGCTAAAAGGTACTATTAGCGGCGCACACTTTGAGTGTCGCTAAAAGATACTATTAGCGACGACCCAGTGTGCGTCGCTAATAGTATCTTTTAGCGACACTCAAAGTGTGCGTTGCTAATAGTACCTTTTAGCGACACACAGAGTGCGTCGCTAATAGTATCTTTTAGCGACGCTCTTTGCCTCTATTTATAATATTTGCGACGCCCATTCCCAATTATTAGCGACACTATTTGTGCCTCGCTAATCGTTTCTTTTAGCGACGCTCAGAGGTGCGTGCGTCACCAATACTATTAGCGACGCCAATATTTGCGGCGACGTTAGCGATGCGCAGGTGTGTGTCGCAAAATATCATTAGCGACGCATTTTTTCACTATTAGCGACGCATGCGTGAGTCACTAATAGTGCCTTTTCTTGTAGTGTCAATAGCTAACACGTAGCCTACCACATCAGCACCCAAATATAAGATCCATCCCAATAATATACATATACATAAGTAAGCATACAACTTTTTATATAGGTAACTAGGTATACAACCGATCCTATAGATATCCAAGCTTATAGCCTATCTTATAGGTAACTAAGCATATGGTTTATCTCATAATTTACTTGTTCTACTATATAGATATAAGCATCTAGTCTCAGTTTATCAATAACCAAGCATACCACACATTGTACAAATTTCACACACTAAAGCAACAAGCACTCATCTAATCATCTAATCCAAATCATCCCAAGTAAGTCGAGGTCTAACCTCTCATAATTCATACCAAAGTCCACCCTAGAAGGATTTATGAACACCCCACTACCTGATATAACATGGCCTAGAAACTGTACCCCCTAGAGCCAAAACTCACACTTCGAGAACTTAGCAAATAAATGATGCCCCCTCAAAATCTATAATATAGTCTTCAAGTGAAAAGTATACTCCTCCTCAGAAGGTGAATAAATCAGAATACTATTTACAAAACCACCATAAACTGATCTAAATAAGGGCTAAAGATGCAATGCATCAAGTCCATAAATGCCGCTGGGGCATTTGTCATATCGAATGACATAACCAAAACTCATAATGTCCATAACGAGTGCGAAAAGCTATCTTCGCCACATCTTCCTCCCATACTCCCAACTAATGGTACCCCGATCTAAGATCGATCCTTGAGAAACATCTCGAACTCCCAAGCTGGTCAAACAAGTCACCTACCCTCGATAACGGTTACTTATTCTTGATAACAATCCGATTCAGTCTCCTATAATCCATACACAAACGTAATGTCCCATCATTCGTCTTCACGAACAATGCCTAAACATCTTATAGCAAAGTACTAGGACAAGTAAAACGCTTACCCTGTAAATCGGTCAACTGCTCATTCAGCTCTCTCTCAACTCAACTGGAGCCATATGGTAAGGTGGAAAGGAAATAGGCATAGTGTTTAAGATAAGCTCTATCGTGAACTCTATCTCCTGTCTCGGCGGTAGATTAGTCAAGTCATCCGAAAAGACACCTGGGAATTCATTCACTACTTGCGGTAATACACTCTCTATAGTTTCACTCCTACCTGTTATCAAACTAGCCAACAAATAGCTATGGCCTCTCCCTAACTCCTTGAGTCATACAAGAGTGAAACTAAGAATTCTCTGCGATCCCCTATGAAATAAAAACTATCTCCCTCAGGAGTACACACCATCACCCCTTTCCTGTAGCAGTCTATACTCGCCTAAAATGTAAACTACCAATCCATCCCCAATATAATACCAAAAATAGACATGTCAATTAGAATGAAGTCAAAAGAAAGGATGCAATTAGCTATCTCTATCGAGCAATCTCTACAGATTCTCGTTAGCATTCACTACCCCAACTGGTGAACCATACGATGGTGAAACAAGGCAATCATCACAAGCCCCCGAATAAAAGAAAAAAAAAATCTCCCAAGTGTAATATTTATTAACTAGATCCAGACAACACAATCATTTATAACTTTATCTAAACCAACTAGACTCGTTCATAACCTTTACCCACGTATTTCTAAACGACAAGTGAAAACCACCATTCATTTATAAGTTATATAACAATCCAAGCTCTCAAGTTCTGGTGCTTCAACCATAATATTTTCACTCCAAGTACATTCACACAATTGCATCTTAATCACAAGATTCATGTTCAAGGAATTCGTATCATCCAACTCTTAACCCGATATACAATTTTCTCCAAACAACAATTAATGCTTACCTTTTATTCAATCATAATTCTGGAATCAATCTTGTAATCTAAGATAGAACTAGGTTCATAATTCACACCTCAATTTGGCCCAATTCATGCAACTCATTATTTTCACAAGGTCTACATTCATTAGTTCATCAAATCAACTCACTATTCTTATCACATCTAGTATCGATCATCTTATAGAACTAGGTAAGACAATAGCATTCATCACTAGGTTACCTCCACAGTCCATCACAATATAACATCTTTCAATTCAATAAAGAAACCATTACAACCCCTAACTTTCAGATTCGCCTTCGCATTACAATTCAATATTCATCCTAAGCACGAAATCAAAATTTAATTACTTCACAATCTGGATTAATCCACAACAATATTCTTTTTAAACTATTCATGTTTATACAATTTTTCTTTAGACAAACGATCATCAATCATTGTCTGAGAATCTAACACTTCTTATAGACATACTTGCTTAATCAACACTTATATAACTCAAGTCAACCATCTCCACCCTTTGGTTACACTAAACAATTAACATCGAGTTCTAACACAACTTTTCGCAAAGAAGGAATTCATTTAAACGATACAATATGCGCATACTCAAGTCATGCTAGTGTTCAACCAGCCTACTAATACTCAACCTTAAGTGAATGCTATCCAAAAATAATACATCTCCCCATAAAAGAGTTTAACACAAGAGTATCTCAAAATCTTAAGTACAAATGCTCTGAGTATCCATCGTCCAGCTCATACACAAAAATCTCCATAAGTCTAAATTCTTATTTTAGCAGTCCTGGGTCTTATATGTCTTTTTATTTATGGTTTTCTACCTCATTGGCTATTTGTTCGTTTAAGGTTTTATAATTCTTTTATTATTCCTTACTTTTATAGCTAGGTGATAACCCTTCATGGATCACAACTCCTTTTGTTACTGGCTGATGGGGCGTCATCCATCAATTGTAACGTAAGACTTAAGACTCATTCAGTCTGTATAGATATCATAGTCATAGTACTATAACCCATGAATATCGGGTACCAACCTAGCATACACATATACATATATGAGAACACAACCAACCAGGTAGATAACTAGGTCCACAGTCTATCTTATAAATAACTAGGCATACTGTCTACCATATAGATAACTAAGTGTACAACCTATGTCTCAAATAACTAGGCATACGGCCTATCCCACAAAATATATGGTCTATCACGTAGACATGAGTTCCTAATCTTAGTAAACCATTATATCAAACAGTCACGTACACTTAGTCAATTGAGAAATTAAGTATAGTACATACCCGTGCACACTAATGCAACACGTGCACATAAAACATACCACCCAAACTAGCCCTAAATAACTTAAAGTCTAAACTTCTCCCACTGTTCCTAGGTATTCGAACCTATGCTTTGATACCACGTTGTCACGCCCCGAATTTCCACAAACCCGGAGAGTGGGGGAAAACAATAAAGAAAAGGAAACAAAAGACAATTTAAGATAATTTAATGGATTTAATTAGACCAGCATTCATTTTCTTCAACATATAAACACATAAAGTACATCCCATAAATATATCGTTCACGTGTCATTTAGGCTTAAGCCCTTACATCTCAAAACACGCCCCAAGGGCCAAAAATCCTTCTAAGTTCATGTTTTCTTCGCCCTGCAAGACTTCATCAGGTCTCAAGTGTCGGGAGCGTCATCTGTAATATGATATCTCACGAATGGGTCAGCGCAATTGCTGGTATGACACAATGCTAATGCAAGGAACAAAATTAAGGTGTGGCATGTGCAAGTGTACATTTATATTCTACATGTACATTTATAATCTACATTCTATCCAATTCATCAACATAATGCAAAGGCGGTATGCGTGACACACCCATGCAAACTCTATGCCACACCCATGTCTCGTTTATGGACAACATCCGATAGATCCATGAGTACCAATGCAATGGCCAATTTTGAGTTTTTCACCACAAGATCTACATCCCTCATAATGCATAGCACCACGTGCTCAACCCACCCTATGCTTTCAAGAATCACACCATGCCAATATGCCTTGATTCTACCATACAATCATGCAGTCTCAATGAAACATTTTACCAACACATGGAGTAGGCTTTAAATAATGTATTCCACTTAAAGCAACAATAATATTTGAATCACCGAACCTCTTCCACATGTATGCATGCTATGTATAATCAATTTAAACACGTGCTCAAATTACATATTCACAATCTTAATAACTTTTCAGGGACATAAATCATGTACAACACAAACACATAGAACAAATCATAACTCCAAAGAACAACAAAGAACACCCAAGCACATAAACAATCAACTCTAGGTTTTGTTTCAAAGCAACCATTCCCTATGTGATTGTCTAACATCAAATAAACATATGATTCATGCAATCAACATGCAAATCATTCCTAAACTTAATCATATTCCTTATTTAGCAAAATATCATACCTAGAAGGGCTTTTCTCAACCCTTGGGAGTCGTGTCCTGCTGTTTAGTCAAACCAAATGTGAGAATGTAGAAGGTCAAACCGCCTTCTCCTTTTCTGTCAGTGTTCTTAAAAATCATGAAATATAACTCAGTCTATTACTACTTGAATTATGCTATTCATCAAATTTTATGTTTTTATTTTATGAGTTTCTATTTTACTAAAATAGACTTTACCATTGAGTTTGAAACATCGAACAAAGTCGATTTAAGCTTTCGCGAAATTCAATTTGGGTATCCGGGCTAAAAAGGGCAAAATGGTCATTTTACACTTTTACGGGTTCTTACTTCTTGAGACCTCTTTTTACAAATCGGACTCCATGATTGTGTCCAGAATGCTCGAAATAATAAAAATTCACTATTTCTTTTTACTTTAAACGGAGTTCGTTTGATTACTTTTTAACTCAGTGGACATTTTCATAATTTTTCTTTATTTTTAATTAATTAATTAAATTAATATTTTATTCTGGCAGGTTATTTCGTAATTAACCATAAATTCTGGGCCTTGAATTCAATTTCCAAGACTTTTGGGTTAAATCAGAATTTCTGATTTTTACTATCCTAAATCAGAATAGCCAAACAATGGTTAATCCTCAAAACTGGGATAAGATATCCCTATCCCTAAGTCAATTTCCAATTAAATTTCTTAAGCCCATAGCCAAACACCCCCAATTCCTTTTTAATTTATAACGTAAACGACGCAGCTTTGGGTATCCAACATCTGCAGGTGGGTCGGATCTAACCCGACCTCAACTGGCTCAGACCCAAGGCCCTAAACTAGTTCCTTCTTTCCCCCCCGATTATTCGGTAGGGTTCCGATGGATCTCTGGCGCCGACGATCTTTTTTTGATCAAATTTTGACCCTATCTCAATGGGATTTGAACCTGTTTTCCATGAGGATATCATATCAGATCTTAGTTTTAAAATTGGAGCATTGGATCTTCACGAAATGGGAAGAACCCACAGCTTTGGTGAGAAGTTCTTTTTCATTTTCGTGCCTCTTTTCTCACTATTTGTTCTTTTTTCCTTTTCTTTTCATCTTCTGTATCCAAGAGGATTAGTTCCTTATAACAAAAATCAATTTTGATGCATAAAATTACGTGGTTCGATTTTTATTCTCTCCACCTGCAACTACCTTGTTCTACTTCAAATCTTAACCATTTTTACTGATTTTTCTTGCTAACCAATCCTTGTTTTATGCTAAATATGGTCATATGCTTCAAACTAATTTTCATGCTTTCTACATTTTAAGAACAGAGACCAAGTAAACTCACTCGTTTGTCGCAAGATCCTCTTTTTTTTCCTATTTCTGATCTCTCTTTCCTCCTGAGTTTTTCCTCTACTTCTGAACCTCCCAGTTTCCTCCTTCTTTGCTTCCGTTGGTTTCCTCTCAAATGACTCACACACATGCATATACCCATATATACCACAACTGCCCCCCTCTCTCTCATCTCATTTCTCTCTCTCTACCTTAGACTTGTACACCATCATCATCAAGTTTGTTCAGTACACTCATCCCCACTTTCCAATTCAGAACCCACATAATCACATGCAACCTATATACACACATATATATATATATATATAATGTAGATATTATGCTGCATTAGTGTGTGTGTATATATATATATATATATATTTATATGCATTGTACACACCCTGAACATACCTACTTACACACACAATCAACTAACACCTTTTTGATTTTCTTTTTCTGATTTCACTTCACTTTTTTGCTTTGCATTAAATGGCCATGTGATGTTGTGTGTGTGTATATATATATATATATATATATATATATCACACAAACCAACACACACTAACACATAAATCATCACACGCATACACACTGACACACCTTTTCTTTCTACCTTTTTCTATTCTTTTTCTTTTTCACTCTTTGCATGCTTAAGTATATACAAATATAATAAAATTACATTATATTTATATATACACATTTATACTAAATACATATATTTTTATAATACATATATTTATATACACTTTTCTACACATACATGTATACGCTCATTCTATTTTATTTCATTTTATTTTATTATTATTATTTTTGAGGTCTCTACAATACTTCTTGTTTTCGATGTATATAAATTCAAATGTTATTATATCCAAACGCATTTTTATAGTTTTTTACTCAAAAACTGAATCCTGATTAGCATAACCGAATGCATTTTCGCAATTTTTAAAAAATCAATTACAAAATTCTGAAACACATTTTAGAAACATTTTTTTAGAAAATCATATCTGAATCACTATCCAGACGCAACCTTATTCTTTTCCAAGTCGTTCCCACAAATGCTCGATAAGATCTGACTGCAGTTAAGAATGAAGTTGCACTGTAGTTGAGAATGAGTTGTACTGTCCTTGATCTGACAATAGGTTTGCATGAAGTCTTCCAATTCTGGTGTATACACATGCGACACTTCTTTAGGTGGATTTACATCACTTCCATCAAAGTCATTGTTACCAATATCTCCTTCATGCTCAATGACTATGTTATGCATGCTTTCATAATGTCGCAAGTGTTTTTTCATCCCAAAAGTGTGCTGGTCTAAGCGCGATTGCAAAACGAGCTTGAAGTACCCCAAATGCCCACTCTACATCTTTTCTTGCCGACTCTTGTGCTTTAGCAAAATATTTTTTCTTCAAACCTTGTGGACAGTGAATTGTTTTTACAAATGTTGACCAGTTTGGATAAATACCATCAGCTAGATAATATCCCATTGTATACTCATGGCCATTAATTTTATAGTTTACTGAAGGAGCATGACCATTTTCTAATAATGCAAAAACAGGGGACCTATCTAGAACATTTATGTCATTCAGCGAACCAAAAAAGCCCAAAGAAGGCAAGTCCATATCCAAAGATCTTGAGAAGCTACTAGCTTCCAAAATGATAGTTGATTCGTGACAATGACCAGTATACATACCTTGCCATGCAATCGGACAATTTTTTTACTTCCAATGCATACAATCAATACTTCCCTAACATGCCAAGAAAGCCACGCTGTTCCCCCATCTCTAGCAATCGAGCAATATCGCTGTTGTTTGGTGGCCTCAAGTAATGGTCGCCAAACACTGCAATAACAACTTTCACAAACCTTCTCAGACTCTGTATGGTAGTGCTTTCTCAAATTCTGATGTATTCATGTAATAACCTGAAATTTTTTTTTTTTTATATATAGAAAATTTTCTTGGTTATTAATTTTTTTTTTATTAATAATGTTATGGTTATTATTATTATTATTATTATTGTTATTATTATTATTAGAAAAATTTAAATGTGAGTTATGCATGTATGTGTATGAGTGATGTATATGTGTGGGATATTGCATGTATATATGTAAACGTGTATGTATATATAATAGTGCATGTGTGTACTGTGTGTGTGTGCAACAGGTCTGGTGTGTGTGTGTTAGTGACAGACCGTGTGTGTATGTGTGTGGGGTGTCGTGTAAGTGTGTGTCTAGAGTGTGTGTATATGGGTGAGATATATAGGTGGATATATAGGGCAGCTTTGCATTTAATGCAAAGCTGCCTTATAGGGAAATTTGGGTGGCTGAACAGAGGGGAGAAGGGTCAAGGAAAGGGGTTGTGCAGGGGGTGATGTGAGGGAGTTGGTGTGTGTGTTTATATTTTGGTCTCGGTTAGGAGAAGAGAAGGAAAAGAAAAACAAAGAGCAAGAGAGAGGGAGAGTTCTGGAAGGGAGAAGAGACTTTGGGAGCTTGATACAAGCTTAGAACCAGAAGGTGGAGGAGGTGCACGGCTAGAGAGAGAAACCCAACAGAAAACCGTAAGTGACCTAGTTCTGTTTTATTTTTTTAAAAGCATGATAATTAATTTGATGTATAGGGTCTTAAAGAGCATATTGTAAGGTTCATTTTGCAAAAAGAATGAAAGAAAACGATTAAGAAATGAGAGAGAAACATTGAGTTGCAGGTCACGTAGGATAATCGGTAGGGTGGAAATTTTTGGTTTAAAACTTGGTTTTGATGAGGAGGAATTGTTCCTCTATGATGCAGAAACGGGTTGGGATTAAAATGGAGATTGAACAATGACTTAACGATCACGAAAATGAAGAAGAAGGGTTGGCCGGAGAGTTGACCGAGAGGTTTGACCCTCTATTCGTGAAAATCTAATGGTTTAAATCCAAAACCGAACCTATATATGAAATCCTTGGGAGAAAATGAAGAAGATTGCATTTTAAAAACGTGAAAAACTCACCGGAAAACAGTCGACGGCGCCGGAGAAGGCGTCGGAACCCTACCGGAGGTTTGCCGAAAAAACGGGGAAGAAGGCACTGTGCACTCGAGTCCGGTTCGGGTCTGGGTTCGGGTCAGGTCAAGGCCGACCCACCCCTGCCACGTGTCGTCCTGTGGTTTTAAATTAAAATGGGAATGGGGCTGTTTGGCTACGGGTGTAAGAAATTGAAAATTAAAATTGAAACAGGAACAGGGATATCCTATCCCTGTTCTGGACTAATCCCTGTTTGGATAACCGAATTGAGAATAGGAGAAATTGAAATTTACAAATTTAACCCTGAACTTTTGGAAATTAAACTTGACCCCAGAACTTTAGGAAAATTACAATCTGACCCCCCAACTGTTGATTATTATAATTTGACCCACCAGAATAAAATATTAATAAAATTAATTAATTAATTAGTTAATTAAATTAATTAAATTATTTAAATATTCTAAAATAATCCAGGAGTCCAAATGGGACAAGTCATTAGTGTATTTTGACTATCTCGACCATTTTGAGACCAATGGTGAGGTCCGTTTTACTGAGACGGGATCTCGAAAAAATAAAAGACCCGTAGTAACCTTTAAAATTATCAAAATGCCCCTGAATTGAAGTATAGTCAAACGAACTCCGAATTAAGTAAACAAATAGTGAAACTTTATTATCTCGAGCATTCCAGGACTCAACCGTGGAGTCCTGATTTGTGAAAAGAGGTCACAAAATGTAAGGACCTGTGAAAAAGTGCAAAATGACTATTTTGTCCTTTTGAACCCAGATGTCCGAATTGAGTTATACAAAAGCCTAAACTTATTTTCTTCGACGTCCTAGACTCAATAGCAGAGTTTAATTTAGTAGAATAGAAACCTATAAAATAAAGACATAAAATTTGTTGAATAGCATCATTTAGGAAACAAATGAACTAAGTCACTTGTTATGATTTTAGGGACACGAAAAGGCAAGGAGAAGGCAGTTTGATCCTTCCACATTCTCACTACTAGCCACTACATTACGAGCGCAGTTTACTTGGGTTGTGACTAACCCGTCAGGTATGGTGTTTTGCTAATGTTAGAAATGAAGTTAAGTTAGGAATATTTTGTGAATGACTAGAATGATTTATGTGTTTATTTGGAATGTGTTTACTTGATAATTTGAAGTTGGTTGTTCACATGCTTATGTGTTACTTGCTTTCTTTGAGAGTTTAGTAAAGTGAAGAGCATGAACTATGATATATGAATACATGAGATATGCATACATATGGAACTGACTGATGATTTATATGTTATTGTTCGAGCATGCTATATTATTGAAAACCATGTTCATTGAGATTACATTAGCATATTGGCATATGGTGAATCCTTGAGAACATAGCGTGAGTTGAGCACGTGGTGCTATGCATTATGAGGGTGTAGATCCTGTGGTGAAAAACCCAAAATTGGCCATTGCATTGGTACTTCGAGCCATCAAGGAGTACCCGTAAATGAGACATGGGTGTGGCATAGAGTTGTGCATGGGTGCGTCATGCATACCACTCATATATTACTGTGATACTTTGAATGACATTTAGATATAAATGTACACTTTGCACATGCCACGCCTTAGCTTTATTTCTTGCATTAGCACTTCATCATACCAGCAGTTGAGCTGACCCATTCGTGGGCAACATTTTTTAGATGAGGATACTCTAGTTACTTGAGACTCGATGACACTGGATAGGATGAAGCACTTGGTGTATTTTTGGTCCATGGGACTTATGTTTTATAATGTAAGGGCTTACGCCCGGATGACCCGTGAACACTATAATGGCGGGGTGTACTTCATGTTATTTTGATGTATCGATGGTAATGGATGCATGTTTAGTGAATTTATTTACATTTGTCCTTTTATTTATTTTATTTTCTGTCTCGTCAGTCGCGTCTCGGGTTTCCAGAAATTCGGGGCTTGACAATTCATCCACAGAATCTGCCAGTGTTCCATAAGCAAGAATTTTATAAGCAGGTGTTATCTTCTGAAGGGATGAAAAATCGAGAACTCCAATGGCATCTGTTGTTTGGATGAAGTATGGATTGTGTTGTTCAACCACATTTACAATTTGGATAAAAATAGGACAACTCATTCGGAACCTCCTTCGGACGAAACCTTCATATACACAAGAGGTAGCAAAATAGTCGTGGTAGAGTCTTTCGTGACCTTCAACTCTACCACGATTAACTGTTCTTTGGCCTGAAACGGAACCACGATGCCTTCTTATCTGTCCTTGACTAGACCCTTCTGACCTTCTGGTTACATCATACAACATATCCAATTCATCATCATCTTCTTCCTCAATATTGAGGATCCCTCCTAAACTATTAGGAAAACGATACATATAGATGGATGAATGAAAATTTGAGAGGATAAATAGTTAAAGAGAAAGGAGATATTGAATTTATAGAGAGAATGTAATATAGATGGATGAAAACATGAGAAAAATGATCATATTTATAGACAAATTTTACTTTTTTGAATTTTTATTTTGGCGGTTAAGTTTTGAAATTTGAATTTTGACGGTTGAATTTTGAAATTTGAATTTCGGCAGACAAAATTTGAAATTTTGACCGTTATAAAAACTATACCCATTAAAATATAACTGTTAAGTTTAATTACATTTTTCAATAAAAAATATTAAAATATTAAAATGGCACCCTTATTTTGGCACCTGCTATTGGAGCAAATTTATAATTCAGGGGTGCCATAACATTGTTCAAGATTGCAAATAAGGTTTTTGGCACCCCAAAATGGCAACTCCCTTTGGAGTTGTTCTTACACTTGATACTACTATGCATTTAGGATTATGCCAAGATCATTTCCTCAAGCAGAAGTGTTGCCCGATTGTTGCCATTGAAGTGAATAAGCAAACTTGAAGATTATTGTTGATTCTTGCTTTCTCTTGTCAAGACTAAGGTCCTAAATAGTTACAAAGTGTGCTCTCTATTATTCTTTCCCATTTTATGCTTCATAGGCATTATAGGTAAGTCTCCAAATATGAAAAAGAGAGACTAGAAGATCATTATTTTCCTAAAACACTTTTAACTCTCGATCTCTTTGCCAAAAGATTCAACTCAACTCTATTTTTCAAAAGTTGATTTTCGTAGGTTTACTTTTCCATGTTTGGATCCCTTATGAGAAGGCACATGAAATGGAAGCCTTGTTCATTAGATTTTGTCATTGTTGATAGAAGGGGGTGAATGAAAATAATTACATGACTCTGATTCCACAATTTTTGTGAATACATAGGAAACTTATAGACTTGAGTTCAAAATCCTTTTCGCCTTACATGTTTATGTTTTCTTTATTTATTACTCTCATTCGCTATTTTGCAATTAGCCGTGATAGTATTGTTTTTTTTACATAGTTGTTCATGCCATATATGTCATAAATAAAATAGCTTTACATGTGAACACTAAGACTAGTTCATTCAGATTGGATGAAATAAGTGTCTAACACCTTCTCGTTTCGTACGTAAACTCCTGAACTTAGGATTTTTTCTACTTGTAATGGAAAGATCAGTTTCCTTGTAAATTTTTTATCGAGTTGTAACCCATTTTTGGGACTTCGATTGTATTTAGGACAAAAACAAAATGATTTATTCATTGTTTTCTAAGTTCTATTTGTTTGTATTATTTTTTTTGAATTGTAACGGATTTGCTTATTTAATTACCACTACAAAAAAATTATATTATTAGCGACGCACGGTAAAGCGTTGCTAAAAGGCACTATTAGCGACGCACACTACGTGCGTCGCTAAAAAGCAGTAAAAAATAAATTTCCCGCTCAAAAAAATAGGCGCACATATTTTGTGCAATGGAAAAGGGATTATTAGCGACGCACACGTGGGCGTCGCTAATAGTCTGATTATTATTAGCGACGCACATATGGGCGTCGCTAATAGTCTGATTAGTATAACGACGTCATTTTAGGGTATATTTGGCGATGCACAAGGACTTATTAGCGACGTTTGGTGTGCGTCGCTAAAAATCCCCTATTTTTCTTTCCCAACCGCGACCCAGTTTCTTTATCGCTCTATTATTCCCCTAATTTTTCTCTCTGTCACTCTCACTCTTCAATCACGACCAGCGTTCCGACGACGGCAAACCGCCCATCCGGCGATGACAGACGGCCGATTCGGCGACGACCATGCTTCTGGCTACTACGGTAACTTTCTCTCTCTGTTAGGTTGATACATGTTTGCTTCTCCACAGCTTTCTTGAAGCTCCCTGAAGTTCTCTTGGAAAACTAAATGTTAAAAATGTTAATGTCAAAACGAGTTTATTTTGTTTCAAGAGTACGAATCAGATGGAATTGATTGGAGAAAAGTAGATTTTGAGGACAACCAAGAGTGTTTGAGTCTCTTTGAGATGGTATTTCTGTTTCTATTTTTAGGCCTGATGCTGAAATTTTTTAATTTCAAAATTTTTTATTTGCTATCTCTGAAGATAAGGTTCCACAAAATTTTTAAATTTATTCAAAATAAGAAAAAAAGAAAATGGAAAGAAGGAAAAGAGTTGTTCCATTTCGTTGAGAATTTTTATTGTCTTCTTATAATGAGGTTCATAATTTTTTCTTATTTATTTTTCTGGCATACAGGGATGTTATATTGTTTTGTCAGACGAGTTTTCCTGAGGCTTGATTTGTGGTTTGTGTTTTTGGATTTGATGTAGGTTTTGTCTATTTCTCTATGTTCTTCGTTTCATCCTGAGGTTTGATTTGTGGTTTTTTTTTTTGATGTGGTGTGTAGACTGGGAAGTCTTCGGTGTTGGAGAGTATTGTTGGCCGTGATTTTCTGCCTAGGGGATCAGGTTTGGAATTTTCTAAGATTTTTGATTTTTTGCTTTTGTTTTTGTTTGTGTTATTGATTTGTATTTATAGCATGTTTGGTTAATAAGAGATTGTAGGAAAACCTTCCCTACATTGAAATTCTGACTTTATTAGAGCAGCCATATTATATTTGCGAGTCATAAGTGTTTACTAGTTCAATAATGGTTTGGTCAATGAAAATTGGGGCTTAAATTAAAAATTCAGCTGAACTAAGACTAATATTTAGTAAAATTAAGAGAAGAAAATCTATAATACTTACAAAATAATTATATATATTTATAAAAAATGTTTCCTCTAACCATATGAGATTTAACTAATGTGTGGGTGTGATAATGATACTTGTTCCCCCGACTGATTGACAAATTAGAACTTGAAAAATAATTAGAAATCCAGTTGAACTAAGACTATTAATGAGCAAGGTTTCAGAAGCAAATTTATAATAGTTACATAATAATAAAAAGTTAATTTTAGTGTGTCAACAAAGACTCGAAACTGAAACAGTAGAGAGTGAACAACTTTTAAAATCTTTAAGGAGCCAAGATACAACATTAAATCTATTACAAAAGTTATTACAACTAAATACATTTATAAAGACAATTCCGCTAACCATGTGTGATTTAAAATTTACTAACTCATGTGTCCATTAAGTGGGTTCAGAAGCGTGATCTCATTGGATTAATTTTTGTAGATGAGATGATATGACTTGATTATCCTACCAAAAAGAGGCAAAAACAGAGAAAAATGTGAAATTAGGACCAAAAGAGGCCGTTTTTGGAAAAACGAAGGACCCAAATCACCTACGGCTATTTGCATTGGCTAGATCTCGAAAAAATACCCAAATTCAAAATAAAAATTTCCTAAAACGGACAACCGAGCACAAAGTTATGGTCATTTAAAGTTTTTGGCAAAAAAATATTTTGGTTTTCGAAATTGGGCCACCGAATTGCTCTGTTATGGATTCCACTCACGAATAAAAAAAAGAAGTGGAGTGGAGTGCTCATAAAGCCCAAATAGTTTCTGTGAAAGCTATATATATATATATATATATATATATATATATATATATATATATATACTGACTGCAAATGAAAGCACGAAGAGAGAGAGAGAGAGAGAGAGAGAGAGAGAGAGAGAGATGTTCTATTCTATTCTATTTGATGAACTTAATTAAGAGAGCAACTTCTTCATATTGAGTTATGATAAAAAAAAAATGAGGGAATAGATAGTCTGAACTTTTATTTTCTGAATGTATATATAGTTATATATACATACATACATTCTATTATGTTTCTTCACCAACTTGTTATATCTTAGTTTTTTTTTCTCTCTCCACATAACTACAACTTTTTTATACTGTGGTCTTCCATATAAATAAATATGTTTTTCCTCTGCCAGCAATTAGATTGTCGTGGAAACATCACATGTTTATTTTTCTGTAGCTAACATCTTATCACATGTAGATTATAAGCTCACACACCTCACAAATGATAAAATATATTTGCATGAACTTACGGTAATCAGTTCGGATGCCCGGTTTGAAATTTATGCAAGTTTTAGCTCCAAAAAGGCCAATTTTGGGGTTTTGACATACCAAAATCCCAGATATCAGCCTAACCACCCTGAAACCCCATCACACAGCTCCCAAATGATAAAATAGACTTGCACAAACTTAAGGCACTCAGTTCGGATCCTCGATTTGAAACTTATGCAAGTTTTAGCTTCAAAAAGGCCCATTTTGAGGTTTTGACAGACAAAAATGCCAAATATCGGCCTAACTACACTGAAACCCCATCACACACCTCACAAATGATAAAATAGACTTACACAAACTTACAACACTCGGTTTGGATGCCTGGTTTGAAACTTATGCAAGTTTCAGTTCCAAAAAGGCCCATTTTGGGGTTTTGATAGACCAAAACTCTGGATATCGACCTAACCACCCCGAAACCCCATCACAGAGCTCCCAAATGATAAAATAGACTTGCACGAACTTACGACACTCAGCTCAGATGCCCGATTTGAAACTTATGCAAGTTTCAGCTCCAAAAGGGCCCATTTTGGGGTTTTGATAGACCAAAATGCCGGATATCGGCTTAACTACACCGAATCCCATCACACACCTCACAAATGATAAAATAGACTTGCACGAACTTACGGCACTCGGTTCGGATGCCCGGTTTGAAACTTATGCAAGTTTCAGCTTCAAAAAGGCCCATTTTGGGGTTTTGACAGACCAAAATGTCGGATATCGGCCTAACTACACCGAAACCCCATCACACACCTCACAAATGATAAAATAGACTTGCACGAACTCACGGCACTTGGTTCGGATGCCCGGTTTGAAACTTATGCAAGTTTTAGCTTCAAAAAGGCCCATTTTAGGGTTTTGACAGACCAAAATGCCGGATATCGACCTAACTACACTGAAACCATATCACACACCTCACAAATGATAAAATAGACTTGCACGAACTTATGGCACTTGGTTCGGATGCCCGGTTTGAAACTTATGTATGTTTGAGCTTCAAAAAGACCCATTTTGGGGTTTTGATAGACCAAAATGCCGGATATCGGCCTAACTACACCCAAACCCCATATCACACCTCACAAATGATAAAATAGATTTATGCTACTTTATGCCGTTCTTACTATTTATGCATGCAAAAAAAAAAAAAAAAAAAAACCTATTCACATTGTATGTTCATATATATTTAATAATTGTTCTAATCTATATCATTTGATCTTTATTTCAGATTGATAGGGATTATTGCCGCGCCGTCTTTATGTTTTGCATTGAAACTTGTTATTTTTATTTTATTTTATTTTTTTTCCTTTCATGAACATTTGTAGTTACATTTTGGAGACAATTTTTAATTTTTCTATTTATTGTTAAATTGTACTTTTACAAATGTACATAATTAGTTTAATATATGAATGTATTTTTCTTTTTTAATATATTCATTTCAGAATGCTTGGAATTTTATTGTATATCAGGATGGATGATTGATACAGGTTTAAACAGGAATAAAAGAACAAATAAAACAAAGCAAATATGCTTTTTTCATAAAAAAAAAAGCTTTTAGCGACGCACACCAATGCATCGCTAGAAGTAAGAATTCAATTTAAATATACACTATTAGCGACGCACACCAATGCATCGCTAGAAGTAAGAATTCAATTTAAATATACACTATTAGCGACACACACTGGACGTCGCTAAAAGCCACTATTAGCAACGCACATTGTGGCGTCGCTGAAAACAACTATTAGCGACGCCCACTGTGCGTCGCTAATAGTGGCTTTTAACGACGCCCAGTGTGCGTCGCTAATAGTAGTTTTTAGTGACGCACACTGCGTCCCTGTGTATTATTTGCGACGCTTATCCCCAAATATTGGCGATGTATCGTGAGTGTCGCTAATAGTCACCTTCAGCGACACCAAAGGGTTCGTGCGTCGCCAATACTATTAGCGACGCCACTATTTGTGACACCTTAGCGACTCACGTTTGTGCGTCGCAAAAGACTTTTAGCGACGCACAAGGCCACTATTAGCAGCTAATAGTGCCTTTTGTTGTAGTGTACCATAAAATGAGTTGGTGAGTACTCAGATGAAATTTTTTTCATGTTATCATGTATGTGGATGAATTTCTACAAAAGAAAATTTTTTTCTGCCTAATGTTCACACTGAGTCGTTTGCCTCATGGACTGAGTCCATCAAAATTATAAAAATCTTATGCCAGATTAGATGTGATTTAGAGCAAACTACAAGCCAAACTCGAACACCGAGAGTTCAAGAAGTAACTCGGACCAACAGGTGGAGGCTTGAAATGAGGTTGGGAAATGGTTATTCTGGTATTCTTGTAACATTGGTATTTGTAGTGTGCTATTGTTGCTCAATTATGGTTTAGATCTTGTTTGGAAAGGGGTTTCGTGAAATTATACCTAAGATTGACTCTCAAGGAGTGTTTGATTCATGGGTGACAATTCTTGATATGACACAATAATATGATAGGCACACAACATGAACTTACCAAATATAGGTTGATGTTAGGTCCCATATCAGAAGTTCACAAAACTTGAAGACTATTTTGAACTTATAAAAAAGATATAGTGATTCTTGACTTAAAGCTTAAAAATCAAAATAAATAGTTGATTAATCGTGTTGACATGTGTAACCTATTTAACAAAGGGGTCGTATTCAGGACTTTGAAGTTTGACACGATTAGTTAATTGTATCTTGTTTGAATTGACATACATTTTTTAATGTCTGTCTTAAAACAAATATAATATATTAATACAAATTGGCAACCTTAGTTTGGGATCTGAATCCTCTTCGGTGCAGGTCATGTCCATCCTTCTCTCACATAAGAATGGATCCTATAGAAGTAAGTCCCTCTGTGGAACCTATCTCATGTGAAATAAAGAATGAACTGGACCTCTCACATTGTAGCCAAATTTGAAAAATTAACTCTGCTTATGTTGTGTTTAATGTTGTATTATGGCAGAGTTGGCCCTAATCCTAAATAAAGAAAGAGAATTGCATTACGTAAATAACCCTTATCATAGACTTTGAAAAACTAATTCAAACTCAATTTTGCTAGGCTTTGTGAATTTTGAAATAATTCTGCCTCGAAGTACAATCAATGTCTTCTTCTCAAGTGTCTAACAGGTGATAGTGCAGGGAAAGGCCCAAGTAACCAATTGGGCTGGTGTTTAGGAATTAGGACTCTTTTTTTTTTTTTTGTTGATAGAAAAACATGGATTTTATAAAACTCTAAAATTCCAAAAGTACAAAAAAACTGGAAAGACAGACAATCTAACTATAAATGCTCAAAGAATTGAATCATATTTCGTGAAAAAACTTCTTCCAATTTAAGAAAAAAAAATTATATTAATTCTTTTTTTTTTTCTGACTTCGCCGTTGTGCAGCAATACATATTGAAGAATGAAAACCAAAGATCTAAGCAAATGGTTAAAAACAAGTAATTGCACATTATTTCATTAAAGAAATGACTGTCACTGTTTAATCTATTTGAAAATTTTCCTTATTACATCAAGGATATTGGAATGCGATATGAATTCACCCACAAGAAATAGAGAACTTTGAGTTTGAGCAGTTAGATTTAACATTCCATGGGTCTAGTTTGGTTAGAAGGACAGCCCAATCCAAATCCATTGATTATAGGAGCCCAATGTGTTCAAACCTAGCTTGGTGTTTTGAAGGTAATTTTGGATTTTGTTCTTAGCCCAAGCCCACTCAAAACTTTACTTGGTTGAACTAACATTTTCAACCATATAAATAAATAAAACACTGTCACAGCAATCTGAAGTTGCAATTAGCAAGAATATAAAGTAATATATATATATATATATATATATGTGTGTGTGTGTGTGTGTGTGACTCTATTTTGGTTAATAGGTATGTTGATTAAGGCTTCTTTAGTGAGATTTATACGGTAATAAACTAATAATAATGTAAATGGAAACATTGGTAAAATGGGCCTACTCTCCACTAACTGGACAAGATCAAATATATAATAAGGGGATTTGTATCATTATGGGACCTTGTAATTGACTAAAAAGGTAGCAATTGTACTTTTATTGATCCCAAGGTTGTTTAGAGCCAAAATTAAAAAAGAATAAAAATGAAAAAGTATTTTGTACTTATCTATATATATATATATATATATATGAGATTTCTTTATCTCACTAGAAAGTAGAGTTTATTTGAATTAATAAAATTATAAAATAATATTAAAGGTTACTAGTTGCACTAGATTCACCAGAAATTAACTAGCGCAACCCGTTATGTGATGAGTAGCTACTCAAATATTTCTGTGCTGCATTAGTTTTGACAATATTTTTGGACTACTTTCTTGAGTAAAGTAGCACCACTCATACATTCAAGATAAAATGATCATTTCAAAAAAACAAAATACGTTTTGTTTTTTTTAGTAAGAAGATCAATTTTCAATATATATATATATATATACATATATATATTGAGAAAAAATATCTTGACTTTTAGTTGCCAAGACCAAAAATCTCAAAATTAGATTTGATTACAAGGATAGCCCAACCCCCACCATTTCAGTGTTTAAAGCCCAATCCAACTTGACATATGGATGAGGTCAGTTGTTGTGACAAACACAGCCCAAACCCAATCCAAACTTTAGGAGGCTCACTTTCATTTGTCTTGCTCTATAATACTGCCCCTATTGTGTGTGTGTGTGTGTGTGTGTGTGTGTGTGTGTGTGTTTATACCCATATTGGTTTTGGCTCTAGTAGAATTCGTATCACCCAAATCTCAATTCTGGTTAAGTCCTATAAGCAAATCAATATTATGACATGTAGCACCCAATTGCTAATGGATTATTTCTCAACTATTAATGGGATGGTTAGAATGATTAGGTGATTATACATAAAATTAGGAAACAAATAATTACACATTTCTCAACTATTCAAATTTTCTTGAAATTTGAGGAAAAAAAAGATCAACTTAAATATTTAAAGAGCATATTATAATGTCATTAACCAATCCCAACTGGCTTTAGGGCTTGATATCAAGATATTTGGTATAGATTTTTTTTTTTTGGAATATATAATTGTATCTTTTTAGCCTTTAAACTTGTGAATGCTTTTTAAATTTTTTTTTTTATATATTTAATACTTATTGGGTTTGGGTTTTAAAGATTTTAATATATATATATATATATATTAATAATAATATTGGGTATAAAGTCTTTCAAATAATCCATACATATGATTCCAAAGCAAGAAAAGATTTGGGGGACAAGTATAGTGCCCCAATGGGATCTCACAGGGACACCCCCACAAACGCCCCAAGAGGTATTCTTAAGGACACTATTACATATTGGAGTGGGTTAGCACTTTACAAATGCACAATATTCAAAAGAATCATATAGGAAAGTGCCCTTTGTTGCAAGAACACCATTGTCCTTATTAATCGATTATAGTTAATAATATTGGTTGATATCTTAAACAGATATCAAAAACTAACAGAACACATGGTGCATCAACTGAGATGCTACATAATTCTTCTAAGTGACCTGGAAGACCTTAATTAATGCAATAAAAATGAACAAAAACAAGAACAGAAACCTAATGTACAAGCTGGCACAATATATTTTGTATCTGTGACCCAACGAAAAGGATAAATTATTGTATACGTTGGTGAAGTATCACACGGGATTTTTTTTTTAATCTAACAGAAGGTGTATTGTAAAATTAATTAATATTTTACAAGTCCGTAAGAGTCTCTCAATTCTGGATTCTGGGAAACTAACAACACAATAAACAGTAACAGATACAGAGATACGGGATGATTATTCACATTTCAATCTCTTTACACCCTTGATTGCAATTGTCTATTTAAGTATGGTTTGGAGTGTTTCCAAATTAAAATTGTCCAACTCATCAATTTCAATTGCTTAGTTAGGTCTTATGTTGAATAATTGAAGCTCATAATTTTTTACAATAACTTTTCTGCACTCTATGCAATAATATTCTTAAAAAAGTATACTTAAGAATAAGAGTCTGTATGATGATATAAAGCTAATTATACAAAGTTATTTTAGATGATATGAAATAGTTAGGTGAATAAGAATAAGAGTCTGTATGATGAATTGGGAGTTCCTTTGTTTCATTTGATATCGAGAGAATTCATTTTTCTCCAACAAGTTAGCCTTATATCATCTTTGAAAATCGACTAACTTTCAATTCAATCCGAGTCTAGTATTTTTTCATTGATTTGAAATGGAGATAGTCTATTTCTCTCACGTAGTTGAATCTTAATATATTTACAAGCTTCATTTGTCTGATAATTATGAACTCTCACTATTTCAAATGAATGAAAAAACACCAGGCTCGGATTTGATTAATCAAATGGCTTAGTTTGATAAACATATCTACCAATCAACATGAAAAAAAAACATAAATCACAACCATCAGTGTTGCAGAAATTTGGGTTGACTTGGATTTGAACACCCAAAACAATTAAAAAAGAAAAGATATAATTAAAAAATTGAAATGAGATGGAGGAATATTGGGTAAGGGTTGATGTGAATAACAAATACAAGGATAAGCATATATGATATTACCGTTAAGTGTGGTATATGCATTAATTAGGTTGTTATTTTGGCATGTGGACAAAGGACAGCTTAACCCCACAAGACCAATCCCATGGTTCTTTATATAAAGCAGACCTGACCCACAATACCCGGCAAGAATCATGATTTGTGAAATCCCAACCAAGGAAGAATCCCTTTGCTTTTATGATCAAATCCATCCTTGGAATATGAGACTGGGACCATCTCATTTAAACTGGTCATTACTGCAATTTGCTTGCTATTCGAATATTTGGTACCATTTGTTCTTGACTTTTATTTATTTATTCATTTATTTTTGGGTCCTTGAATTTTGTACAATTGAATTTGATTTGTTTTTGGATTGGGTTTAACTAATGACGGTTATTGTATAATGATAAGAATGTTTCATTGTAACATAAAAATTATGAGTTCCATGCATGAAAATAAGATTTTTTCTTGTAGGAATAAAGCTGTCACACGACTCACACCTATCTCATACTTTGCAATAACAAAAATTAAAATTTCATGCACTGAGTTAACCCTTTTTATTAGATTGCGTTTAACCATGTTCATATTATTTTCTCAATTCAGGTTTGATTTCGTGTTTCGGTTCGGGTTCGAATTATAAAAATAATTACCTTAGATGGAAATCATCTAAAGTTCTAATAGAAACTACTGGCCTCCAACTATTGAAAGTTTGTAATCAATGTAGAAAGAAAATTAAATGACTCAATTATCCTTTTCCTACCCCCCTTCTATAAAGAAAATTGTACCTTTATCTGCAATTCTTAATGAACCTAAGCTTGTCGTCTAACCCCAGCTTTAGGTTCTGGTTTTGAAAAGAAAAACACTTAACCCTCAAGAAATATAATGCATGTGTAAAATTGTATGCATAACTCGGGCTCTTAATTGAATCTCATTTTATTATGTTGCTTGAATCATATAAGTTGCTAAAGAATAGATGCAACAATGTATATTAAGCTATTTTAACACATACATAATCAAATAGAGTTCTCTAAACAATGAATATTGTTAGATACATTTTAAGATTGAAATCTTATTCGAATGATGTAAGTGCACATTCTTCACGCAAACTAAAATATATTTAAATATGCATTTTGGATATATAGCTGAAATCTTTTTAATATTAATCTCGAATGAAGTATAATAATAATGTTTTTTAGATGACCATATCTAATCCCCATTCCCTGCAATGGCCACTTTTTGAGCTTTTCTACTAACAACAGTATGCATTGTTTTGGTAAGTTTCCATCATCGGCATTTGGGATTAGGGTTTTTTTTTTTTTTTTTAAACTATACTAATACACTTTTTCCAACGTGCATGATTTGTCCATACTCTCTCTCTCTCTCTCTCTCTCTCTCTCTCTCTCTCTCTCTATATATATATATATATATATTTATAATCTCTGAACAGATACAATGTACAATGCACAATCATCCATAACATCAATTATCCACGAAATGGATTATATTAGTGCTGGCTCATAGATACACACACATTTGTGTGTAGGTGTATATGACCCTTAAGTTTTTTTGGTTGCCCTTAACACTCTGTTGGCTACACCTCCCCCACTAGACATTGAAAGAACTATCAAACAAATGATAATAATGCATTAGCTTTGGAGGATTGTCTCTGGAACAAATGGTCATGGGTTAAACTCTTCATTAATTATTGTCAAATAATAATACCCCAACATATAAATTTTTAAATAGACATAAAAAAGGAAATGACAATGTTTTTTTTATTACCATTATATCAGTCGATATTATAATAAAATATTCACAATTAATATTTGTAATGTATTTATGGATATATGTATTTCAACACTTTAATATATATATATATATATATATATATATAGTAATACTATCCTTACCTTAACATTTTACCAAAAAAATTTACTTGCTAACGTGGTTGCTTTTGATGCTAATGAATTCAGCCTCTTGGTACTAGTTATGTCAGGTGAGTCTAAGAGGCTTAATTGACTAGCACTCGAACAACCACGTCAACAGGTAAGAAAATTTGGTAAAATTTTATGGTAAGGATAACATTACTCATATATATATATATGTGTGTGTGTGTGTGTGTGTGTGTGTGTATTATTCATATTTTGGAGTTGTGAAAACGTATTGGGTAAATTATATTGACATTCTCTATTTTATCTGATAAATTACAAATACCTCACTTCTGTCAATCTTTTTTTTAAATAACGCAATTTTCTCTTTCATATATGTTTTTTTATTTATTTATACATTTTTCAATTTTTACCATTTTCTTTTTTTTTTTTTTTCTCACTTTCAAATAAATATTAATTAAAAAATTAAATTTATTTTTACATTATTTACCTTAAATATTTTTATATAAAATAAAAAATTCTTTAAAAAATGTTGAAAAAAGCTGGTCAAAATGAAAAAAAAAAAAAGCAAAAAAAAAAAAAACATGAAATGGACAAGTTTTTCATTTTGAAAAAAATCTGACTTGAGATGAATGTTTGTAATTTGTTAATAAAAGTAAAAAATCTCGAAATAATTTTAAAAATCTCAAAAGGTGTCGATTTAATTGTTAAAACTTAAAAATGTCAGTATAATTTATCCAAACATATTTTATCAATATCTTACTCACCCAAACATATTTCATCAATATCTTACTCCTCCTTATTGGGCATAAAAAAATACTTAATATGTAGATCTTGGAAAGGGTCATGATCAAAGCATGTTGATTTTACTATTGATCCAAGAGAGATTAATTAAACTTTACAATGTATAAAAACTTAATTAGAAGTTGAAAAATCATGGAATGGCAACACATAAAACCATAATCATTATAACCTAAAGTAAAACAATAAAAACATTTTATGATACCACCCGTGCAGAAGCCCAATTGTCTTGAAGGAATGGAGGTTAGATATAAAATTTCCCCACCAAATTTTGTTGTTGTTGTTGTGTGTGTGTGTGTGTATATACATGTATATATATGTATATATGACCCACCATATCTACTCATGTGCTTGAAAGGATCTAAGAAAATCTATTTTAGTATTTATGAGTGTTGACCTAACGATGATTCTTCTGCAAGTCAAATAAATGATAATTATTTGCTTTGGTAGGTTAAGATTTAAGAATCATAAATTTGCTATGAATTGATTCATGTAAGCAAAACCTACCCTAATCAGCTGCCTCAAACAAATTTTGTCATCATTTAACTGAAATTCTGGTTTTAGAGTCCATAATTCAAGATATCCCATGTGATTATCATTGCAACTCAAGCTTGATTATGCAAAACTATATCTGTTAGACACCAATATATACATGTACATAAATGCATCCATATATATATAAGTATATGTATGTATATACACACGCACAACTTTTATTAATGTAAATTTTTTATTCTCAATTTAATGAAACAAAAGAAAAAAGGTTTTCCTAATACCTTTTCCATGTTTAAATGACATTAAAAATGGTTGAGAATAAGGGGGAAAAGGCATAAAAGAAATATATTTTTCTCATTTTTTCCTTGTCATTATTTTCCATGCTCCCAAATAAGAAGAAAATATTTTCTTTTCATTGTCTTTTCTTTTCACTCATTAAATTTGCAAACTAAGTTGAGCGCTATAGAATTTTGAATCCAACCATTATCCAAATAAAATTTAATTACTAAATTTTTGATCAGAAACTAATTAATTCTGAATTTCCCCCTTGTGTTCCCATGTTTTCTAAATTTTCAAAAATTCTTAGCCCCCTGTTTTTTTTTTTCCCGGCGTGGGGGGCCGTTGTTCAAACATCTTGAAAGAAAGAAGAGGTTTCCCTAATATTTCCTCTCAAGCTAAAATGGGTTTAGAAATTAAATATTTTTTTTTGAAAAAGAAGTTGAGAGTGAAAAAAAAAAGAAAAGAAAATAGAACAGATCTGTGAGATTAAATATTTTTCCTTACTATTCCTTATTTTATTTTTCCTTGGGTATTTTCTGTGGTAACCAGAGAAGGAAAAAATATATCCTTTCCATTACTTTTTCCCCTTTGCTAAATCCCCAAACCAGTCAAAGCCTTTAAGAACCTGATTTTTGAATTTCTTTTATGTTTTATAGGAAATAACCATCTTTAATGGCAGAAATTCTTTACCCAAATTATATTATATCTATATATATATATATATATATATATGAAACCATGAATTAAAAATGATGGGTCCAACTAGTTTTAGCTAAAAGTTAAGAGCACCAAATTTTTTATATTTAAAATGTTTCTCTACATGATCATGCTAATGGTTTTCTCTGCAGTATTGGAGTACTAGTCTTGCAAGCAAACAAAGGCCTTTTTATTATATTAATTTTTTAGAATCTAGATACACACACATGTATATATAGAGATTACTTTGGGATAGCATGACTTGTCCATGATAAATCCACCTAATTAAGGACTTGTTTATTCACATATATAATAATAATAATAATAATAATAATAATAATAATAATAATAATAAGAATAAGACTCTACCCTCTTGACTTAATTGTATATTCTTAAAGAGATCTCAAAGTACAACCATATCTCTTAAAACTAATTGCCCCAGTGGAAGGTTCAATGTATCAGCTTTTATAGGATTTAATTTAATTATAATCTAATCAGTCACAATTGCTCACTAAACATTATTAGGTCCAAACTTCAACTTAACATTTGTTTTTCTTCCTCTTCTTCTTTTCCTTTTCTTTTTCTTATTTTTCACTCCTCTTTCACGGATGAGGTTATTTTTCTTATATCAATTTAATTTGAAATCTTTGAAAATGAATCTAAAACTTTTTTTTGTGTGTATGTATGTATGTATGTATGTATGTGTGTGTGTATAATATATGTGCATCATAATTATTTGATAAGCAAAAGGTGTTTGTTCACTAAAACAAATTTAAGTTTAATGCATGTATCTTGTCACTTGTTTAAGAAAATTATGAACATATCAATTTCATCGTCTCATTCAAATTAACTTAGTAACGTTTCCTCGCGAGTCAAATGGCAAAAGCATTATTTTTTTTTAATATTGATTCTATCAAATGATAGGAATTTATTGATTTTATTTATAGATTGATTAATCAAGACAAAGCCAATAGTTTGAAAAATTAAACTAATGGTTGACTTTTGTACTTCCAAAGCAAAATGTCAAACTCTTATACTCTTTAATGTTTTTCATTTGACTTATAAGCTTTTTTTCTTTCAAATTTGCATTTCAGCCTATTTTTTTTTCCAAAAAAAAAAAAAAAAACAAAGCTAAAGCTATTTAAAAAAAATGGAAAATAGAAGTGTAAGGAATTGTACTTCATTTTTCCTTTTAAAGCATGAACACTTTTTTCCCCAGGCTAACACTTTGATAAAAAATAGCCACTTACCCTCTTGAAATAACAATAATAACAACAAGGGGTTAAGATAGGGCTGCAATTCAGGCAGACTAATCAGAGTTTGACTTGAAAATTTATGACTGTTGATAGTAATTCTATATTTTTGGGACAGGCCTGAGTAGTAATTAGTGAGCACAATTTGAATTCGAGCTAACCCTGGACAGGGGCCTTGAGAATGTGAGCTTGAGTTGTGTAAAGATAATATATATTTTTTATAATGTCAATTAATATGCACCGTTAGATTTCATACTTTCAATAAATCTTAGCCGTTAATTAAATGATATATATGATTATAGGACTGTTGAGTGGAACCTGAGCCCAAACCTGATTGAAACCTCAATTTAAACCGAAACCTAACCCGAATTAAACTTGAATCCAACCCAAATCTTTGGGCAACCCAAAAAAACCTGACACTAATCAAATTTATTTCGGACCGGGCTTGAGCTTGGCTCGGTGATCTGATTATCTCATATCACGGGCTAGGTCTAGACAACCCTCAAGTCTAGCCTGATCCAGCCGAGTTGCCCTAGGTTAACGTGAGGTGAGCTCTTTCGGCTTCAACTTTCGTGTAGACAACAATTTTTATAGCTTGAGGTTAATTGAAAGTTAAAGAGGTAATGCTATGTTTTTTGCTTTCAATTGTTACTCCTAGAGACACCAACAATAATAATAATATAGTGATGAAAATAAAGGTGTGCCCAAAATCAAGTGTGGGACAAGGTCTTTTGGGATTGAGAGAGATCAAATTTTTTTGTAAAAGAGGGACCATGAAGCAACAAATCCTGAGACAGTGGAAAGGGGGCCATGCAAAAAGCCAAATGCCAATCAGTATTGTTTCCTCTGTCAAATTCTCTGTGACAAGCCATGTGATGATGAGATGCCTCACTCAACTTTCTACCAGCTGATGCATATCCTATACAAGTTTCAAATTTAGCTTTTCTCATTTATTGGTCTCCGTAAAAAAATGTTGGAGGGAAAAATAAAATTCTTTTACTCAACTTGTAAACAAGAAGAGAAAACAAGAAAATTATCATTTTGAAGGAAACTTCAAGCAGAAGTAGTATACTGTTGGTCTAGTGGTATGACATATGTGTTATGTTTTCTTTTCAAACAAAATATGATTTGTGAATACTCTTTATATATATGTACAATTATTATATGCCTTGTACACATAGCGACAAATTCGGCATTTGAAAAAAAATTGTAATTCGGGAATTATCTGAATTCAACAGAAAAAGAAAAGAAAAAGTAAGATAAATTTTTGAGTGAAAAAGTGATGTGTTTAAAATAAAAAAATATAAGTTCTAGTGATATAATCATTCAAAATAATTAAAGAATTTCAGAAAAAATGCTAGAATTTTTCGTAATATGCAGAATATTTAGATATTATTTAATTTTTCAAATACCCGATAATTTGTGTTTGATAGAAATAGGGAGATAAATTTAAGAGATTTTGAACGATTGAAAAAAAATGCTTAATTTCATAATCAAGATTGTTGGGCAAGCTTTGTTTGATATAAAGTTTGGTGAGAGTTGATACCCTAAATTTGGGTACAGCTTTTTTATATGGCTGAACATCGCTTTCATCAGCAGCTAGTTATGGATCACGATCACGATCACCTCACCAACTGTTTAATTCAGATTCTATTTCTTACTCTTACAATTCCTTTCATCAGCAAAAGATGCAGCTAGCTGGGGTTATCCCTTCTTATATATGTAATGTAACAAAAGGTGGCAAAACTAAATTACATAAACAATAATCATTACAACGGCAGCAACCAATATGGATAATACTTGACTTTAAACTCGACATAACTTAATTACCATATATGTAAGTACACGTGATTGTCATATATATATATATATATATATATATATAGCTTTTTATTTGAAAAGAGGAAGTCACGTGATAATTATACGTATGGTAAACATGACAAGTTGCAGCAAACGTAGCATATATTAATGGACATAACTATCATGTGGTTTATTTATTTCAAAACTAAAAGTTACGTGATAATTTTGTGTTGTATACGCGACAGATTGTAACCAAAACAAATCACTAGGCCTTATGCTTGAATTAAAACTAACTATTGTGCTAATGATAGTAATAACAATAAGTATTATAATTATAGAATAGAAGATATTGAGATAGATTAATATACCTAGGTTGATGAAGAAGCGAATGTGGTTGGAACAAGAATGGTAGGGTCAAAGTGATGATGAAAACTGGGAGGGGAACATGTAAGGTTCCTGAGGGGTAGACACTGCAGCCTGCTGGAATCTAACTGTTGCAGGCTAATTTCTCTGTAGTAACTAGCTAGCATCAATTTATCTGGACATACAACAACTCTAACCGGCCTTAATTGTCTGATTATTTATATACTTTGCTGCATTTATTCTTCTTGTGGGGTTTCTAATGGGACTGCCTGCCTAATTTTCAAAACATGTTCATGTGTTGGGACCATAATGTTTACTACATTTTTTTGGTGGTCTTTTCATTTTTTTTTTTTTTTTTTGGGGGGGGAGTGTTGTTTTTGTTAACATATATAACGGCGTTAGTTCAAACAATTTGCATAACATTGAGTTTTATGGATCCTAGAAAAATAGTCTTGAAATAAACTAAATCTATAAGTCGTTCAAATATGAGTTATAAACAAATAAACTAATTCTATCTATTATTGAGTAAAAATAATACTCATATCCTCTAATGAAAAAAGTAAAACTTGAACCCTTGGCTTACCACTAACGAGGATGGATAGCCCTAGTTGGTTAACAATGAGTTTTATTTAGGCTCCTTTTGATTTGCAGTTTTGATGAGGGAAGTAAAAATATTAATTTGAAAAAAAAAAAGAAATTAAAAATTTTTCAATAGTTCAGAATTTGGAAAATGAAATTACATGTAAATTTGAAAAAACAAAATTATACAACATGTTTTTTTTTGATAACATATACATTTGGGAAGTCCTAAACATGGTACCATTTGAAGAAAAAATTAGTGGAGATGGCACATAAAATTGCAGCTGCATTGTGTGTGTGTGTGTGTTTTATTTTGACTGTAAGCTCTTTCAATTGCCCAGTTGAAAGGGTTGAAATTATTATCGATAAATACCACTCAGAGTGTGACCGAATGATAAAGACGTTGAGAATAAAATTCAAGCATTTCGAGTTTTATTTGTGCCGATCGTTGGCAATTAGAGCTTAATAAGATGGGCTTGCTTATCATGGAGAGAAAAACTTAGTCTGGTAAGTGTAAATTGTCATAATACCTCTTAATTGATCCATAAAATAAAAAAGTATCATCAATAATAGTGCAAAGTTTGATTCCTTAGTAACTAATTCTGTCTTCTATTCCTCAGTGTCATGCACCAAACAATTTGGATCCATAAAATGGTGGCTAATTTAGTCTATGACGAATCAATTGGAATAAATAGGGTATCATTTGGTGGGAGAAAGTCCAGTGAAAAAGACTCACCAAGTAACACAAGGCTTAAATTTGAGTAACCTGTGAGACTTGCTTGAGTTTTACATAAATATTCAAAATTTGAGTGTAAATTTCACAATAAGACTTTACCACTAGGAACTTTTTTCCTATTTGGTGATACTTCAAACGGAAAAAGATATGTATAAGTGGATATAGAGGTATATGCGTGCATATCCGTAGTGGAAAATTCAAAAAAATTATATTTAGGAATAAATATCGGAATTTTGAAAGAGACCTTATGAAAATATAAAAAAATTGAGGAGTTTAATTTTTATTTTAAAAGAATTTTAGCAAACTTATAAAGGAAAATGGATAATGTTTTTGAGAGCATGCCCCTTGGCCCCTCGCCCCACATAGCCTGCATATGCGTGAATATTCAAACAAATATACATATAAATATGTACATATAAAATACATATATACGTATATATGTATGTAAAGGTGTAAACAAAGACATTTAAACTTGCACGCAAGTATAAATTAGATATCTATTTATAAAGCTCATAAGACAACGGACATATATACAGGGAAAATATGTTTGTATCTGTGCATACAAAGATTTATATACGCACGAATGCATACATAGAGACTAGCCTCCCAAATTTTGCAAAAAAAAATTACATGTAAATTTCATCACTAGTTTTGAAAAAAAATTTCCTTACAAATTATGTAAAAAATAAAATTTTACACGTAAATCCCTCTTTCTTCTTTATGTAAAAAAATTTCCTTGCAAATTATGTAAAAAAAATAAAGCAAATTTCCTTTCAAATCTTTCTCTCTAACATGAAAAAAAAAATCCCTCTTAATGTTTTTTCTAATGAAAATGTAGCCCTCCCCAGAAATTTTTTTCTAGCTCCACCTTTGAAATGCATACATATATACACTTTTTTTTTTTTTTTGTGTGAACATGAACAAATGCCATTTAAGGAGATTTGGTACCCACAGATTTAGTTCAATTGGCATGGCCCATGCACTCATTTGAGCCATTATTAATTGAAAATAGAATCAAATTCATTTTGTTTTGTCAGGCTAATTGATTTGGTGTAGATCTTCTTTACTGGATTGGGACCATATGCCCCCCATCCCCAACAATCAATTGAACAGTTCAGATCATTAAGCCTCTGAATCATTTAAACACACCCCCCCCCCCCCCCCACACACATACACCCCCCTAGAGAAATACATGTATACTGTGTGTGTGAATGTATGTATGTATATATATTTGTGGGTACTGAAAATTTTGAAGGAAAAAAACAATAGGAGACACAAAGGAGACTCATTTCCTCCTATTTCTCTTAATTTCTTTCTATAAAAACTTTAAAGGTAATTGATAACTGCTTCTCCTCCCTCACTTATGTTTTTTTGTTACTTCCATGTATTTCATATCCTTTTAACTTGATATACATTTTTGACTAATTCTTTAATAATTTAAATTTTTAAAGTAATTGATTATCTAAAAGGAGCCCGACATTTAAGTATATGCAATGTCTCATATTTGTGAGGTATAATTTGGGTTAAAGCTTAATAGAACAAAACTATGAAATTGACTATCGAGTTGAGTTAAAGGGCAAAATAGCTCGAAAGTATATTAGGCTATGCAACATGATTTCAAAACTCTAATTATGAAATGTCTTGAATTTAAATATCTCTATTACCTTAATGTGATGACTTTTCATATGCAATAATAAAAAAAAAGTTACATGTGAAAAAGAATGTTAATTTAATATGTATATATTGTTGTTTCATTTTTTAACCCCTTAAATTTTAAAAGCAATTAGTTATTTAACATATACCCTACACATGCATGATTGGTGATTGACACGAGAACCAAGGGATTGCCTTCGGTTTTGTGACACTCAAAATCAATAATGAACTTAATTATATGATACTGAGTATATTAATCAAGTTAATAGTCTTAATTAATTATAAATTATTATATTAATAAAATTATTTTATTATCTTTTATAAATCTAACATGTTATATACATGATTATTTGTATCGAGGAGGGGTACAATAAATTCTCACACCGAATCACCTCTTTCACAACCTTAGAAGTGCTGATAACATGTGACAAGTTGTACCATATATTATGGTGTGTCGGGGAATCTTTGCTAGGAACAAAAGCAATTGTGCCGTATTATCTGTTATATTGTAGGCCATGCTGTCAATTGTGATGCACTTCAAGAGGACCTTTCTCTATTTTTATTTTTATTTTTTGTAATTTAAATTCCTTTTCATTTTTTTAAGTTGGCACAAAGATAAAGATATATAGAGAAAGAACATTTTTTTTTTGCAAGACTTACAAATCTTGTCTTTGCTCAAGGAGAAATTAGGTTAACAAGATTCACATCCTCCGTCATATATTTATAGTGGCAAATCTAGACCATCAACATAGGAGAAAATATAAAAATTTGAATTTAAAATAGTTTCTTTTAAAAAAATGAAAATTTTGGAAGGTAATTCTTAATTTTCAAAAACAATTTCTATAAAAAATAGGAATGAAATTTTCAAATTTCTAAAATTTTGGAGGTCATGGCCACCTCTAACCCCACTTGTATTTGTCACTATATATATATATATATATATATATATATATATATATTGGTGATGAGAGATAGTAAGCATATTTTGTATTATCAGATAAATTCTAAAAATTTATAGCCACCCATACATCATAAGATATGAAGCAAGTAGGGAAATTTGAACTTAGAAACCTCGCAATCCTTTATGATTGATATTATAGCTGTGAATGTGTGCTTAGTGATTGTACCATAAATTAAAGTCATTTTGTTTCAGTAGTTACGAACACCAAATTAATCTAGAGTTCTCTAACTTATCCTTCGAAATTAATTTTTTGTTTTTTAGATTGTAAAACTTCTTAGTAAATAAGTTTGCAAATTATAGAGTTATGTCTTGACTTGTGGTAAAATTGTGATAATGTAAGGTGAATGTCATGAGTTGATGCCAAACTATAAATATATACTCATCCCTCAAGAGTTCTGTAAATGATTTAGTAATTAGTCACTAAAAAATGTTTTCCCCTTTAAAAGATATCAAAATTAACAAATGTTTTTTTTTTTTTTTGGATAGATCAGTTAGGGGTATCTAAGTCAGTTTACGTGCACTAGACTAAGTCTTTCTTCCTGTGACAACTAGACTTACTCTTTAAGCTCTAATTGCCAATGATCAGTACAAAAGAGACTGAAATTAAAGATACTCGGATTATTAACTAATACTTTATTATTGTCTTAAAAAATTATTAAAAAAAATCATTATTCAGTATTGGTCTCACTTACACAAGATACTGAGAAATAGAATGAAAATAAACTTAACAATAAATATTATTTTTGCACAAAATGGCTACTCTCAAAATCAAACTCACATTTTCAAAATTAAAAGTAAGAATTCTTTATCATTACACCAAACAATTTCTCTCATAAGTGTTAATAAAGATAAAGTTTATTTCAAGATTATAGAAAATCTTTGAAAAAAATAAGTAAAAACAAAGATATTTAAATTATTTGTTCCCCATTTGTTGACACTTGACACAATTGCCACATTTTGGCATAAGTATCAGGATGTGGATTTGCATATTTGAAATTTATGGAATCAATTGATACCCAATTCATAGTGGTCACAGTCTTAATTATGTGAAATATTATTTTAATTCATAAATTCCAATCTTTCTCTCTCCTATTAAAAATAAATATTTAATTCTACAAATTGACTAATAGTGAAGGGTGTGAGAGCATCAATTGATACTAGAATTTTCTATCAATTAGAGGGTGTTGTCCAACAAGATTTTCAATATCAGATGGATGCATCACATTTAAAAACATGATAGGTACAAATAGCCAATAAAAGAAGGGCCTCCAACAATTATTCTTCAAATATATATATATATGTGTGTGTGTGTGGTGTGATTTTTTTATATAGCATTATAGTATAAGTTTTTGTAGATGTTCTGTTTGGTTCACGGATTTAATGAAAGAAAATGAAATAAAAACTTTTGGTTCACGGATTTAATAAAAGAAAGTGAAATAAAAACTTTTTCTTGTTATTGGTTATGTCTAAAATAGAGGGAAAAAGTAAGATATGAAGAGAATCAAGTAGAAAATTATATAATTTTACATTTCATGTATCTTTTTTTACTTTTTGATTAATTAATTTTTAGAAAAGATGAGTAATTCTTTTATCACTAAATGTAAAAAAGAAATGAAAATTCAAAATAAAGAAAGGCATGGGCAGATTTTAGAGGCTTCCTAGGGTATTGACCATCCAATTTGAATGAAGAAATAGGAGAATCAAACTAGATAGATCATTGAAATCATTTTGGAGTTGTTGTCTATGAATCTAGAGAATCTTTTGAAGCCCACAGGTTTTGTTTTTCTTCCCTCAATCCTTTTGCATGTTTGGTATTTTCTTCCTTTTTCTGAGTCAATAGTGCTGTCCTTTCTTTGTCGCCCAAAAATATACAAGTTTGGTTCACATTTTGACATGGGATACATGCTTTGTACTACATTAATTTCTAGAGGGTCAATCACTTTTATGTTGCTGTTTGAGTTTTATTTATACTTTTCTTTGAGGTCATTTGATAGCAAGTATGAAAAAGTAAAGATCTCAATCTAATTAAAACATGGTTCAAAAGTAAAAGGATACCAATCTTTGACTTGTACAAACTTTTCCTCTTTTGGTTTATTAAATAATAATAATACTTGAATTATGACAATACGATAATTATGCTCACTAATGATCTACTGTCTGAGTGGAAAAGGGTTGATCTTATGATAAACGTTGAGGATTAAAAGGAAAATTTGTAAAATTATTATCAATGTTAATGCGTGATAAATTTTGATAGAGAAGGACAATATAATTAGTTGAATAAAAGAAGTATTGTCTATAATTAGGCCTGGCAAAATGGGCGGGTTGGGCGGGTTGTAAATGGGTCGGGTCATAAACGGGTTGAACCCATATTTGATCCGAATTGAACGGGTCGAATACGGGTCGGGTCATAAATGGGTCGGGTCAACCCGGATTTGACCCGCTACTCAACTTTTTTTTATAAATAAAACACTACCTAAGATTGTCACATCT
Source organism: Nyssa sinensis (assembly GCA_008638375.1). Lineage (NCBI taxonomy): Eukaryota > Viridiplantae > Streptophyta > Magnoliopsida > Cornales > Nyssaceae > Nyssa > Nyssa sinensis. The sequence goes on along the minus strand of CM018051.1, from coordinate 18,369,891 downwards.
CAATCAAATAATATAACTAATAAAATTCATCACGTTTTTCTGTTAAAACTTTTGTGAATACATATTAAATTTTTTTTTAATTCTCTATTAGTAAATCTAATGAGACGATATAATACTAGCTTCTTCTCAGAATTCTTTGATCTTTAAAATCAATTGATTTAATTGGTAAAACTATGACTTGATTTAATTGGCTCACATTTTTTATTTATTTATTAATTAAAATTAAATAATCACATAATATATTTGTGATTGCATGTGTAATATATTAATATTGTGACAAATACACAACTAAAAAAAATTTCTTCTATCAAATTTAGAGTCGAACACTGTTTTAAAAATAATTATATTTATTGAAATAGATAAATAAATGACAGTATCATAAATAACTAACATATAAAAGATAAAATTTTCTAATAAAAAAGATCAATTCTCTGTTCATTATATATATATATATATATATACACACTTACTTATCCTAATTTTCAAGGACTTGACTCACGGAATTGTGAACATTGAATGCCTTTTCAAAATTTCTCAATTATTTTGTTTTATTGTTTTTTGTTTATTATTATTATTTTAAATGTTGGACCCAAATTAATTCTCAAATTTGAAGGCAAATCACAGCCGCCTCTTTGAAATAATCTAGAAGAAATAACGTTGACTATTGAATTATCAATTTTTAGTAGCACAAATTGACGAGTACTCTGTCTTACAGTTAAAATTGAAATTAAAGAAGAATTTGTATTTACAGAACAAAAAAAAAAAAATTTACTTTTATGTAAGGATGGTAAGCGAAAGTCTCACAAAATAACTTTTCCAAACTGACGTTTTGTTAATAGACTTATTTTGAATCACAAATTTTTGGTTTGTGTTTTGTTTATATATATGGTGATGTTGAATTACATTTTCTAAATATTAATTTTGTTTTATAATCTATTGTATATGTTTTAGTATTTTATTCTTTTTCAAATAGAGATATAAATATATATATATATTATATATATATATATATATATATTCTTATATATATATTTATATATATATATATCTCTATATATATTCTTATATATAAATGGAGAGAGATATATATATATATATATATATTCTTATACTATTTTATTATTTTTCATTCTCAACCCGTCAAACACCCATATTCAACCCGTATTGACCCGCTAAATTGACGGATTCCTTATTACCCAACCCGTTTATGACCCGCTAACTAAATGGGCGGGTTAGGGCGGGTTGACGGATTTGGAACCGTTTTGCCAGGCCTATCTATAATTGTTAACAAATTTTATAAGTGTGATCTATCCTAAATAAAAAATAGATGATAAATTATACTGACATCTCTTGAGATTTTTGACAATTGTACTGATTTCTTTTGAGATTTCTGAAATTACACTGACATTTCTTATTTTACTTGAAGTTTTTTGAAATTACACTAACTTCATAATCATATATATTTTTTTTCTTTCAAAATGACAGAACTATTCATTTCATGTTTTTTTTTTTTTTTTTTCATTTGATCGATTTTGACTAATTTTTGCAAACATTTTTTAAAGACTTTTTTATTTTTTAATTTAAGGTAAATAACTTATTTTCATTTTATATAAAAACAAATATAGGATTTTTATCAATATTTATTTAAAATGAAAAAGAAATCGAAAATTTTGGTAAGAATTTAAAAAAAAATTTTTAAAAAAACGTGAAAGAGATAATTTTATCATTTTGAAAAGAAAATTTGATTGGAATGAAGTATTTGTAGTTGTGTAAAGTAGGAGAGGAAAATATAATTTTAAAAATCTTAGGAGAGATTAATATAATTTTAAAAATCTTAAGACATATCAGTGTAATTGTTAAAAACTTTAGAAGAAGTTAGAATGATTTATCCTAAAAAATATTTCATATGTTTTATAAAATCCTTTTCGACGTGTTTTAAAATTTTATATTATTTTCACATCTATGCTAAAAAGAGAAATTAAAATCAAAATAAAAAAAAAGAAAAAGAATAAAATGGCAAACAGTGAGGTCAAAGTGTGGGAGATGTTATGTCTGCTATGCCCAAATAAAAAATAAAAAAAACACTGAAAATTTACATAAGAAAAAGTAATACTTTTAAAAAACAAGACAATAATGCTCGACAGGGAAAAAAAATATAAAAAAGTGACTGTAATGGGAATGAAAAAGATGCATATTTTATGGTAGAAAGATTATGATGATGTAGATGACATTATATGAGATGCTTATGATTTTGATAATGACCATTATAATAGCTATATGGGCACACAGACACACGTGTATAACATCGCACAAGCATTAATTTAATTGGATTTTCTCTAATTATAAGATCTAGATTCTCTCCGGTCCTTCGGTGCATTTGTGAGAGAGAAAATGCACTGAAAAGTAATGAAAGATTGGAGTATTACTGCTATAGTTTTCAGGTTAAGCATTAATTTACTATATTAGTCATAAGATCTGACTTTAGGTAAAAGAAATAGAAAGATCTTTTCTACAAGAAGGATAATATTGATAATTTAAAAATGTTATTAGATTTGTCATTGGGTCATAGTTTTAGTAAAGGGAAATTCTATTATGACAAATAAAATCTTATGGGATATATGTTAACGTAATTTTTTAATATACAAAATAAAATTTTATTTTATAAATTTCAAGCCCGATTAGTGCATGTAATTTTCCTCACAATCAATTAAAATTTTTGAAAAAAAAACAGAAAATATTTTTGAAAGAAAAATCATCAAATCAACCTTATTGTTGTATCCACATTTTACCCTCAAACATTGGTGGGGATGCAAGGGGGTACTAAGGGGGCCATGGGCCCTCCAAATTTTTTGAAATTATATTTTTTGATATATCACAAAGTAACAGATCAATCCTCATGTGATACGTATGCCTACAGACCAGACAGAGCTCAACCGTTCAGAGCAGAACTACGCTCCTATAGAACTCACAGGTCTGAGCACAAACCTTCAGAGCAATTCCCATGGTTCAGAGCTCATCACCGTCTTAACACCGACCGAGCAAAGGATAAAGAAACAATCTTCTACAAGGAAACTGCCACCTATGGTTATCTCTCAAGCGTAGTATTCAATAAGGTAACTACCCTTCTCCGATGATGAAATCCTTACTATCATGGCTCCAAATCCTAATCGACTTAGGAATCACTAAGACTATAAATAAAACTCTAAGGTACGCTTTTAAATTTATGTTCATTCTTTGGCTTACATTATAGTCTGTTCAATTCAGTTTATTAACTTAAGCATTGGAGCAGCTACCGTAGGAGCCAATCCGGTGGTCCTCTGATCTTCTTTTTGAGTGTTCTTTAGGGAGCAGAGCTTGAAATTTACATTGGCAAAAAAGTGCAGCATCAGTTTGGCGCCGTCTATGGGAACGACAATTGTTTATTCCACCAAGTGCTCTACTTGCGAACAGACCCATCTTCCTTCTCACTAGAGGATCATGGCTCCCAATTTCCGATTGAGAAAGAATACTCAAAATCCTCAACCCCGACCACCTGTCGGTTGAGGAAGAGGACGAACAAATGATCCCGTGCGACAAGAGCTCGACCAAGTCAAACGAAAAAACAAGTTGATGCAAGAACAACTTTTAGCCGTGTCTAGAACTTTGGCAATGCTCACTTAGAATCGTGAAGCTAATCCTTTGAATCCACCAGTTAACGCGACTGATCAAAGGACGCAACCTCCTACTACTGCTTACACTCATGGAGATCCCCAGCCGTCGGCAGCCACAGGCAGAGGGATACCAACCTTTATTCCAAAAGCCCATTATCGAAGCACCACTAGGGCTCCAACCCCTGGGGCTTCGGGAGTGAATCCGGCACCACAAGAGTCTCAACCTCAAGTAGCTCCTGCACCTCTAGTCCAAGAGGACCAAAGTAATCTCTCGGCCATGGGCCGGGATCATCCTGTCTATATAGGCCCTGAAGCCGCAAGGCTTGAGTCGCAGCAACCAATCTTGCCTAGGGGCCCACAAAGAGCTGAAGAGGTTGCTGAGTCTATGGACCATACTGTTGTTGTGAGGGGTGCTCAAATCCCTCTAGGACAAGACGAGTTAGCCAGGCTGCTCGGAAGGTTTGCCACACCGTTCACCCCTACTATCATGGCCGAGGAAAGGCCAAAGAAATTTGTTGTCCCAAAGTTCACCCCTTATGATGGGACAAGGGATTCGAAGGACCACTTTTCTCATTACCAGCACACCATGACCCTACATGGCTCTTCTGACGCCTTTATGTGCCGAACGTTTGTTATCAGCCTCAATGGTACTACTCTGAAGTGGTTTCATCACCTCCTACCGAACTCAGTCACCAGTTTCTATGAACTCAGTAGGCGATTCTCAGACAAGTTCATGACTAGCAAGAGGCTGAGGAAGGGTCCTGAATTCTTGTTAAATGTGAAACAGACTAAGGAGGAGTCCCCTAGGGAGTACATCGCGCACTTCAATGCCAAACTCATTGAGGTTACAAATTGTAGCCCCAGTTTCCTTGTAGCTGCTCTGGCTTCTGGTCTTGCACAGGGAGGCTTCAGGGATTCTTTGACAAAAAATCCCCCTGCTGACATGGCAACCCTTATGGATCGAGCCAGGAAATACATTAACCTTGAGGAAGCAAAAGACACCTCCCGAAAGATTAAAAAGCAAGCCTAGAAAGACGACTAGAAGAGGGACCCTAGTACTGCTAGGAAGAGAGTTAGAAGCCCAAAAAAAAGAATGGTGCCCAGAACTTCATATAATTCAAGGCTAAGAGAGTTCACCAATTTTACTCCCCTGAATACCTCTCCAAACAACATACTTCGGCAAGTCAGAACTCAGGAAAATTTAAGATGGCCAGAGCCCTTCAAGGGTGACCCCAGCTACAAGGATCAGAGCAAGTATTGTGATTTCCACAAAGACCGTGGGCATACAACTAACACATGTAAGGCTCTCAAACATGAAATCGAGCAGCTTATAAGGAGAGGACAACTGCAGGAATTTGTCAGGCAAGACGGGAGGCAGAACCCCTGGAACGATAGGCCTCAGCAGAGGAGGTCAGATCAGAGGCCTGATCAAAGACAGGAGTAAAAGGAAGGTTGGAATCAGCCTCAATGGCAGAACAACCAAGTAATCTTCTTCCTTCATGTAGATTCCTCGACAACAGGAACGTCCAATAGATCAAGAAAACGATATGCTCGGGAGGCTAGAGCTACTCTTAGCATTATATAAATCTCTAATGTCGAAAAAAAATTGAGGCCAGTACCTGAAATCTAGTTCTCAGATCAAGATCTTGAAGGAGTACACTGTTCTCACAGTGACACCCTCGTCATCTCCCTCAAAATTGCCAACTTTGAGATTCGAAGAGTCCTCGTGGATACTGGGAGTTCGATGAATGTACTATTCTACGAACCTTTCAAACAAATGAAGCTCAACTCCAGTGACATCAAGCCCAGTGTCGCAATTATGGTAGGATTTGACGGGAATCTCAATACTCCGTTGGAAAGGATTAACCTCGCCACTACACTAGAAGAGGGAGACGGACAAAAAACCACAATAATTGAATACATGGTTTTAAATGCCAAATCCCCTTATAATGTCATAATTGAGAGATCTTGGCTACACTAGATGGGAGCAGTCACCTCGACCCTTCACCAATGCCTAAAATACATTCACAATCAGGCTGTCTACTCTATCAGAGGATGCCAACCAACTTCTAGAGAATGTCATGCTATCGCACTCAAGGTAAAGGCTCCCAAATAGCAATTACTGCACGCCCGTGAATGTGTGGATCCAATCCTCTCCCACTATCACGAGGTAGAAGACTGCCCTTCCAGAATTAATGAGCCACTGAGCCCTAGAGGAAGGGACAGCAGGACCAAGCCCATAGGGGACCCCATTAAAGTATTGGTTAGCTCGGAATCCCAAGGGTACAGATAGGTCCAGACCTAACACCTGTCGAGCAGGATGAGATGATAGGATTTTTAAAGAACAACCTCTCTGTGTTCACTTGGGAAACAAAGGATATGGAGGGTATAGATCCAGACCTCATCACTCATAAATTGATGGTGGATCCAGACCACCCACCAGTGAGACAGAAAAAAAGGTCACTCGCTCCGGAAAGACATCAAGCCATCAACGAAGAGGTTCAAAGACTGCTTGAGGCCAAAATGATACGAGAGGTATTTTACCTTGATTGGCTAGCCAACACCGTTCTAGTCAAGAAGAAAAATGGCAAGTGGAGAGTCTGTGTTGACTATACAGACCTCAATAAAGCTTGTCCCAAAGATAGCTTTCCTTTGCCAAGGATAGATCAACTAGTTGATGCTACTACAGGGCACGAACTTATGAGCTTCATGGATGCCTAAACAGGATATAATCAAATACAGATGTACCCTCCAAATCAAGAAAAGACAACATTTACCTTGAACGAGGTTTCTATTGCTATAGAGTGATGCCGTTCGGACTAAAAAATGCTAGAGCCACATACCAGCGTCTGGTTAATAAGATGTTCAGCCCTTTGATCGGTAGTACCATGGAAGTGTATATTGATGATATGCTGATCAAACGCCTAGGAAAAGTAGCCACCTCCAGCACCTGGCTCAAACATTTGACATCCTAAGGCAATACAAGATGAAGCTCAGTCCCTCAAAATGCACCTTTGGTGTAATGAAGGAAAAATTCTTGGGATACATTGTCTCCTAGAGGGGTATAGAAGCAGACCCCACTCAGATTGGGGCTCTGGTTGGACTGGAGTCGCCAAAGACCAAGAAAGATATTTAGGCTCTGAATGGCAGAATTACAACTCTGAGTAGATTTATCTCCAAATCCACTAATCGCGCTGCCTACCGTTCTTCAAAGCTCTGAAGGGTAATAAGGCTCTACAGTGGATGGAAGAGTGTGAAAAAGCCTTTCAAGAATTGAAGGAATACCTAGGTTCACCTGAACTCTTATCGAAGCCAGTCTAGGGAGAAAAACTACTTCTCTATCTTGTAGTTTCGAACCTCATAAATCGCTGTGTTTGCTCTCATCTCTCTTTACTCTTTACTTATTTGTGCATATTTAACATTTGTATTTAAAGTTTCTAAAGTAGCCAATATTTGCAAAATACCCTATTCACTTCCTTCTAGGATAAATATTTGGGCAACAATACAAGTTTACAAGCTAAGGTCTATGGGAAAACATTATAACCCCCAAAGTCCTTGATTTTTTAAATTATGTAAGCCTATATCCAATAGTGCTGAGGTGAAGATTTTATATTTCTTTTAAGGACCAAATTACCCATACTTTTGTCCCCTCTGATTTGTACCAATTTCCAACTCCTTCATCGTTCCACATAAAAAATGGTCATATCTTACTCTAAAAAATCGAAACTAATTTTTGTAATACCCTGACCCTGGATAGGGCACTTATACCAAAGTAGACTGGGTCAGGCAGTGAACTCTCAATTGTACCCAAGCTGTTTAGAGCTTTATATTATTTTATCGTATATACAGTACAGTCTTAAAAAGGGAATAGTATCAGTGATATAACCAGTATCGGGCAATATCGAGCAACTCAAAAATATGTCTTGTAATGCGTGCTTACACATATTTCCATGCACATGAATGGTGCATGTATGCGTAACTTGAACAAAATAAATGTATGTAAATGCCTTTAGAAATACACATATATGTGTATTAATAGATATATATGGACGTATAAAATTGGTGTATATAAGTATGTACATATACATATTTATATATATGTGTATAAGATATTAAGTATATATGTGTATGTATAAATACATGTATTGTAATATATATATATATATATATGTTGAAATATAAAAGAAAAGAAAAGAAATAAGAAAAGAAATCAAGTGTTGTGTGTGCTGTACAAAGTGTCGGCCAAGGAGTGTTGGTGTATATGTAGTGTGTGTTATAGATATTATATTGCATATATATACAAATATCATACACCCCATTGAATGCAAACTTGCATTCTTAGAAAAGAGAAAAAGAGAAAGTCAAGGAAGGTTGCAAGTAGATAAAGAGGGAATAGAGAGAGAAAGAGAGGAGAGAGAAAGTGAAGTCGGTTAGTGGGTGTATATATATAGACGTGTGTATGTTGAGTTAGAGAAGAAAACAGAAGGAAAGAATTGAAGAGGGAAGAAGCAGAAGTGAACCAAGAGGAATAGAATAAAGAGGAGGAACGTACACAAAGAGAAAATCAGAAATTAAAAGGGAACTCGAAAGGGAAGGCAAACTCACGGGATACTGATCTTGGATCATGAAATAGAGGTAAGTAATCCGATCTCTGTACGTGGCAAAGACCTAATGTGCTATGCATGTGTTGATTTTTATTGTGTTTATACCCTCGGATATTATTGAATCACACTGATGCTTATTCATGAATGTTTTTGAATCAAATACTATGTCTTGAGCATGTGATTATTATACTGTTGAATCATGATGCATGAATATTGCATCGTCATATGTTATACTCTGGACGAGAGTCATGATCATTTCATACATCAGTAAATAACTACAATCCACTGTTATTATGGGAAATAGGTCGGGCCTACATGAGCAAGTCAGACGGTAGTTTCTGTTTGCGAAAGGGTATGGCTGGATCCTATTAAACGGTGTAGGTTGGGTGTACATGAGCATGGCAGATAGAGAGATCTGGGTGCAACAGGGTATGCTGAGTCCTACGGTAGACTGGGTATACATAAGCAAGTCAGGTGGTGAGACCTGTTTGCAACAGGGTATGCTGAGTTCTACGTATATGTATATATCTATATCAGATCATGGAAACCATTCTACGCATCATTGCATTTGATTGGATAATCATTGTCATTTCATCACTATGTAATGTGACTTATTGTTGTTAATATTATATCATCTCGATTGGTTATTATATTACTATGAACTGTGTATCTTGTTATGTGAACCCCCATATGTTGACCTGTCCTTGACAGAGTAAAGGCATGCTTACAGGGCTTTCACAGCTCACACAGATACTACACGCATTTTGATTATTTCAGGTGAGACGCTACATCTCGGAGTAGGGATTGAAATCCCGAATAGGCGTAGGGTGGTTGCAAATGATATACTGCAAGGATTATTTTAGTAGTAAGTGTAGTACTTATCCTATGTTCTCCCATCACTCGACATCCTGGGGATAATTATGGTTGGAAATTTTTGGGTCTGTAAAACTATATAAACTTTAGCGTTATAAATGAATGAAAATTTTATTCAAGTCTTCCGCTGCATATTTAAATTCTGATTGTATGTTAATAACTAACCTATAAATGTTAACTTAAGGTAAAAAGGAAAAATTGGGTTCGGCTGTTGGGTCTGATGGGCATCGCGATGCCAGACCTGCACAGGGTGGGTTTCGGGTCGTGACAATTTTTGTTTTTTATTTTATGGAAAGTAGGCTCATAGATCATTCTAGTAATACAAGATTTCTAAGCTAATTCATTTGGAGAAATTTCAGTTTTAGTTTGAATACAATCCAAAAATGCTAAAGTGACAAACTGAATAAACTGTGGTAAAATGACCATATTTTACTCTAGAAAAATAAAAAGTGAGGTTTGTTTTTTTTGTTGTTGTTGGAAAGTAACACATACAACTTTCTATTTATATAATATTTGTAGGCTAATTCGTTGGGAGTAGATTGCAGTTTTAGTTTGAAAACATAAATTCTCTGTTGAGTAACAACTTAAACATTTTGTGGTAAAATGGTTATATCTTGCTCTAAACAAATTGAATGTGAGCTTTTTTTTTTTTGTTTGTTTGTTAGAAAGTGGACTCACAGAGCTTTCTAGTGATATTAGATTTGTAGGCTAATTTATTGAGCAAAAATTGAAGTTTTGGTTTGAAGACATGCCAAAAATACTAAGTAATAAAAATTATCTGTTGAGTGACAACCTGCATATTCTATGATAAAATGGCCACATCTTTCCCTAGAAAAAGTGAAACTAAGCTCCATTTTTTTTATTTGAAAGTAGACTCAAATCTTTCTAGTGATATAAGATTTTCAGGCTAATTCATTGGGAGAAGATTGTAATTTTAGTTTGAAGATAACTCAAAAATATTAAGCAACATGAATATGATTTGTTAAAATGGCCATATCTTACTCTAAAGAAATTAAAATTGAGATCCATTTGTTTTTGTTAGAAATTAGACTCATAAAGCTTTCTAGTGATATAAGATTTGCAGGCTAATTCTTTGAGAGCATATTGCAGTTTTAGTTTGAAGAAATTTTAAAACATTGAGTAACACAAATTCTTTATTGAGTGATAGCTTGGTACATGTTGTCATCTAATGGCCAAATATTACTCTAAAAAAAATCGAAATCGAGTTTCAATTTTTTGTTAGAAAGTAGACTTATAGAGCTTTCTATGATATAAGATTTACAAGCTACTTCGTTGGGAGCATATTGTAGTTTTAATTTGAATACAACATAAAAATACTGAGTAACACAAATTCTATGTTGAGTGACAACCTAAACATGTTATGGTAAAAATGGTCATTACTTTATCTTAAAATTTGAAATTGAGCTCTGCTTTTTTTGTTGGAAAGTAGACTCATAAATCTTTCTAGTAATATAAGATTTACAGGCTAATTCATTGAGAGCTGATTGCAGTTTTAGTTCAAAGACAATCCAAAAATACTGACTAACATAATTTTTTTCTTACAAGAAAAACTCGAATTTGTGTCCATAGAATGAAATTTCTCTATTCAAAAAACAGAATTTTTTTACTAAATTTTATATTCAATATGAATCATGTTTGATATATCTCGATTTTTAGAGTTCAAATATATATATATATATATATTTTTTTTTTATGAAAAATATATTTATATACTGCTAGTTATTTAATTTTAAAATTCATAGGCAAAAAGGTTGATGACATGATAGTGGTGAAAGCAACTTGCGCTTGAATTTTTTATTAGCATTCGCATGATACATTAACTTTTTGTACTAAAGGGTCATTTTTGTCAACAAAATACGTAAGAACTTTTTAAATTAAAATAATTTGAATTAGATCTTCTACTAATTAAGCACTCTAGAGACTTGCTATCCAATCCCTTTTTTTTTTTGGGTCTCATTTTAAATTATGTTATTCATGAATTTGGTGAGATTTGTGAGAAAAAAAAATGAAAAGATAATGGAAAAAACAATTCTTCTTTTATTTTATTTTCTACTTAAATAAAATTAATAATATAGGAAATCAGTTCTGCTTATTCTTTTTCCTTATGTATCATCAAATTTGCGAATCAAACAAAGTCCCAATATATTCAAATAGGATTTGTCATATGCATGAATGAAATATGAATATATGATTACATGAATCTGGATGTACATGTATATGTCACTTACATTGATGGGGCACACATTGAATGGGGAGGCATGCCATGGGAATGGAAGTAAATCTTAGAAGAGAATCAAAAGAAATTGCCCTGTCTTTGCTCCACTCCCCCACCTGCTCAAGATATGGTAAGCGCACATGATTTCACACCAGGGAAAAAGGCAGCATTGCTTACATCACCTGTATCTCTTTGGAGGATTTTGGTGGGTCCACACCTTCTCCCCCTTCCCCATCTCAACACCCTCCTTTTGCTTTCGTCCTTGAAACTTTCTCCTCATATTTTTCTCTCTTGTATATAAAAACCCACCCTCAGGAATCACAGCAATAAAAATCGATGTTGTAGTTTTATAATTCTTTATTTATTGATTCTTTTTCTCTCTTTCTTTAGTATTTTTATTACTTTGCATTGCTTGCCATGTAATTCAAAATCAACTTGGAAAATTTCGGGAGATCTTTGGATGAAATCTGGTCAGATCTTACTTTGTGGGTTGTAGATTTTGGTGGGTCTTATTTCAATACAAAGCTCGTATTCTCTTCTCAACCCAAAGAAAAAACTCAAGAACAGCCAGAAAGAACAAAACAAGGAAAAACCAATTCTTTCGTTTCTTTACTCTTCTTGCTATTGTTATTTTTTATTGGCTTTGATCTTTGCATCTTGAATTGGTGCAATGGGCATGGCAGCAGAGTCACAGTTTCATGTCTTAGCTGTTGATGATAACATCATAGAAAGAAAACTCATTGAGAGACTCCTCAAGACCTCATCATATCAAGGTATTTTCTTGGCTACCAAACAGATAAAAGAAAACAGAGGAAACTTTCATATAAGCTTTGTTTTTATTTTCATGCATTTTTCATTCTATAGCTATGGTTTTGATTTTTTTTACTGGACATTGTTTTTCATTGCAGTTACAACAGTTGATTCTGGTAGTAAGGCGTTAGAATTTCTGGGTTTGGATGAACATGGCCAAAGCAACCCAAATCAACCTTCTGTTTCTCCAAACAATCATCAGGTATTTTAAAATTTCCTTTTGGGTTTCTCTTTCTCAATGTTTTGAGAGTTTCAAGCTTTTTCTTGGGATCTTCAAGTGATTTGCTTTTCATATTTATTCTGATTTTGTGATTTTACAGGAAGTGGAAGTGAATCTGATCATTACAGACTATTGTATGCCTGGAATGACAGGCTATGATTTACTCAAGAAAATTAAGGTATGCTTTGGTTTATATTCCCTTTGTCTACTTTATATGCAATCTGCATTACTATATTCTCTTTCTTTTTTGGCTCAAATCTTTCCCACCAACGACATATTCCTTTCCTGGAAAATATGCCCATTGACAGAATTTTTCCAAACCAAATTATGGCATTCCAAATTGATAGTTTGAGAGGCTGCCAATTTGGGTCCTTTTTCTCACCATTCATTTGAGATAAATAAGAATCTCAAGAAAATTTTCCCACCCCCTTTCCATCCAAACCAGAAAATTATAGTTAAGGTTTTGAAAATACTTTTCTAATTCACATGGATCATTTTGTATCATTTGCAAGATCCTTAGAAAATATTTTGCTTCCATATATTTTCCGGGAAACAAACAAATTCACATGGGTCATTTTGTATCATTTTCAAGAACCTTAGAAAATATTTTCCTTCCATATATATTCCGGGGAAACAAACAAATTCACATGGGTCATTTTGTATCATTTTAAAGATCCTTAGAAAATAATTTTCCCTTTCCTTCCATATATTTTCGGGGGAAACAAACAAATTTAATTAATTCAATTGCAATTTCATTTATTTTACAGGAATCTACATCTCTGAGAAACATACCCGTGGTGATTATGTCATCTGAGAATGTTCCTTCAAGAATAACCAGGTAGGAATAAATTTTATTTCTATACATGTAACATATCTATCTCTATAATTGGAATTTTCTTTTCCTGGAAAATGGTAAATTGATTTATGGGTATTGTTGATCACATTCACAGATGCTTAGAAGAAGGAGCAGAAGAATTTTTTCTCAAACCAGTGAGGTTGTCAGATATGAATAAGCTTAGACCCCACATGATGAAAACCAAAGTTAAGGATCAAAAGCCAGAAATCCAAGAAGAAGAAGAAGAAGAAGAAGAAGAAACACCCGAGGTTTTTCAATCACCCCAACACCACCACCACCACCAACAACAACAATTATCCAACAATAATAACAAGAGGAAGGCCACGGAAGAAGGGCTTTCACCGGATAGAACAAGACCCAGATACAGTGGCCTCACTGTGGTCTCTAATTAATCCTGGCAAATAAGTTTTTTTTTTTATTTTTAAAGTTGAACCATCAAATTCTGATAACCTTTTCTTTTTGGGTTTTAGTGTTGTTTAATAGAAGATCAAGAGCAATGTAGAGAGACAGAGAGAGAGAGGGGGGGGGGGGGGGGGGAGAGAGAGATTCATGGATATGAATAGACATCTCTGTACATTTTTACATGAAAAACATTTCATTCCAATTTTGTTATACTCTCCTCAAAAAAACAAAGAAAATTAACTAACTTTATTACAATTTATGTATTACGATTAATTTTATTATAATCAACTTTCAAGAAGCTATCTAATATGGGCTTTTGTAATTATTAATTGAGGTTTAGCCGTGCATTTTTATGAATTCGAACGATTCTTGAAAAACTTACGCATATGGATATGTGCTCTGCCTTTTGCCTATGCTTGCATTTGCATGTATTGCGCATAAATTTGACTAAGTTAATTTCACACACATACACACACACACAAGCATCTGCGTCTTCCCTTTTTATAACGCGTAACAAAGTCCACAATGGACTTCGGCGGCCTTTTTCTTGGATTCAAAAGATCAAACATAAAAAAATACTTCCTTTTTCCCATGGGGATTGTCCATGAAAGGACTCAAAGTTTCTCTATGTTTGGAGGGGCTTTCTTAAAACGCATTAAAAAAAAAAAAGTGTCTTTTTTATTTTTTTTGAAAAACAAAATTAATATAAAAGAAATTTTAAAAATTTGGTAAACGGTCAAGTACACTTTTTGAAATAATTTTTAAAAACGCAAACACAAAATAGAGGTATAAAATTTTCCCCAAACAAGCACATTTTTTCAAAGTTGCAAGCAAAACTCTGAAAATAAGTTATTTCCAATAAATAAATAAAAAAAAAACATGCCTAGTGTATTAGTATTGTACCACAAAAAGAAAAAGAATGGCAATTAAAATGAATTAACTCTGAACAACTTACCTTGTCAATAGGTTTTGTTTTAGGATTTAGGAAACTAATGCACCACTACTCTAAAATCTAAACTCTTAACATGGTTTTACCATATTTATTAGAATCGGATCAGGGTATCAACCCAATGAAAAAACATAAAAATATAGTTAGGTGAATGGGTCATTGGTTTAACTGTTAGTTAATTAGTTCAATTGAAAAAACATAAAAATATCATTTTAAAAATAAATAATTATATAAGTTAGAAATCATATTAATTTTTTTTTTAAAAAGATGATGTTATTACATTAATGTCATTATTATTAATATATAAAAAATATAAAACTTAATTATTGCATGAATTTTTTATAATAAATAAAATCTTGAGCATGTATAGAATATTTTATTTTACTTGAATTAATATATGCACATTTAATTACACTTTTTTTTATTTACTCTATATATATTACATACTTTACCATTATTATTATTTTGTTGTGATTGAATTAATTCTGGCCTTGGAACTAGAGAATCTTTAGTACACGTGCTTTGGATTTGGTTAATTATGGATTTGGATATGGGCTTGGTCTAAGCCGACTAAAAATCTACAAAATCTCAAGTTTAAGCTCGGCCCATTCACAGCTGAGCCACATCTCGGACAAAATTGAAGGAAATAATAACATTGAATAGCTTAGAAAGGCCATGAATTGCAGACCTTTTTGCAGAAAAAGTTGCAAGGATTAGATTGATTTTTTACTTCTTTTCATGCTTAGTGATACAGCCAATATGATGTATTATCACTAATCAAGTATTAATTTAGATTGGCTACTCCATAATATATGTGATCAAAATTAGAGCATCATTTGGCCAAAACTTGAAATATATTCATATGTTTGAGCTACAGTGGCACAAAAATCTCCATCAGCCCCAAACATATGCAAATCCCCACATTCCAAGCTTGTAGCATGAGAAAGCTTCCATGATCAGTAGAAAAAGGTGGGAGAGATAGGGTATATATCCCTTGCATTAGCCTCCAACCACACACATTGAAAGATAAACTGATTTGAGCATTTGAAGTGATATGGCTATTTTGGCAGGGCTTAATCCTGTACCCCACTCATATGGATGGAGGCCCCCATGTGAATAGAAGGAGAAATTATTAGTGAGATGCTCACTTTATGTCATTATTCTGTGTGGTACGACTATTTCTCGTAAAATCTAACACTTTTTTACTTTTATGGAAAAATTGGTTATCAAACATTACGAAAAGTTTGGAATTTTTATGGGAGGTCGTCAAACTGATGTAGAACGGGTTGAGAAAGAGGCCACAAAGATTCTCAAAGAGTGGGGAATACCTGGAAATGATATATGCCCATTCTGTGAGTTGAGCCCCAGAATTAGTTGAACACCTCTTTTTTCAGTGTCAACTCAGAGCTGGAATATGGAATTAAGAGGGTGCTTCATATGTTATTCATGCATCCATCCAAAGTAATGTGGGGGATTGGGGCTATGAAATGTCATGGACAACTACTATTATGAGGTCGAATACCTTTCTTTCTTTTATATATAGGTACAAACTCTCATCCTAAGACCACCGTTTTCAGCAGGAAAGCTTCATCCCAAGACCAATTACTGCAGCTCATTCAAACTGCCATTGGTGAATCTTCTATGTTTTCATTGGAATAACATTAAAAGAACATATTTTAATTAGACCAGACCCTCATTCCTAGTTGTTGCTTAGATGATAACATCTTTCCTTAGCTCTGTGCTGGTCTCTGTTTTTGTAGCTGCAGGATGTTCTCAAGTTTCTTAATTTTATATATAGCTTTGTAATGCCTAGGCTGGTTTTTTTAGTTGGCCTGGTTTTTGTGGGGTTCTTCCCCTGTTTCTTGTACATTTGTGTTTAGTACAACCCGCTAGTGGATCCCATGACGATGGATCCCACCCCTGTGAGTGGACACTGGACACGAACATTAAAACATTGCTTTTGTTCAAATCAGAAGTTACAGGCCAATGCCAGTCATAAAGATGTAAGAGCACGTCAGTTACGATGAAAGGAGGAATAGATAGCAGTTGCATATGCACTTATGGATACAAATTTTCATATTAGGTAAAGAAATTAAGCAAAATAAGAGAGTACCTACTCAAGTTCAGAAGTACACCAAGGAGTATTCACTTATGTAGTGTAAATTACAATTATTTTGGGATTCAACTACCAAAAGAAGCCGTGTGGAATCCATACTTGTCTTACGGAGGGTTGATGGTGTAGTGGGTCTGAAGAAAAGTTAAGACAAGAGGAAAAGTTGGAGCAAAAAGAGCAGTGAGACTCCTTGGGTTGCGGAAATATTTGTAATACAATTCAGACAACCATATATTGGTCTTTCTATTGAAGTGCTTTTCAATTTTCTCTCTAATCTCAAGAATCTCGTAAGCCGCCGGGTGTATTCCAAGCAATGTTTTCAAAACCGGACCATTCATCGAACCGGAAAATTGTCCGGGTTACGGGTTACCGGTTCAACCGTCGGGTCAACCGGAATCAAACCGTGATGTCATAATTATGTAATTAATAAATTTAATAATATATATTATTAATATTTTAAATTTAAAAAATTACTAAAAATTATATAAATTTTTTTTACAAAATATGAATTTTTTTAATATATAAAACTTCAACAAAAAAAAATAAAACCACACTCCAATCACTCCATAACCATCAGTGCATCACCACCGCACCTTCACCACCACCGCCGCACCATCACCACCACAGCCGAACCATCACCACCACCCCAGCCGCACCATCACCACAGTCCATAACCCCCGAGCCTTCACCACGACCCCAGCCGAACCCACAGCCACCGCACCTCCACCGTAACCATCCTCTCCCACAATCACCACCGCCCGTCGCTTCCATCGCACCATCGCACCGCCACCATCATCACCCGAAACAGAGAAAGGGAAAATCCGAACAGTTCCATCGCACCGCCCGTCGCTTCCATCGCACCATCGCATCGCCACCATCATCACGCGAGTCACTGTCGCCGTGCGGTCGCCGTCGTCGTCGCCGTCGCCGTGCGGTGGGAGTCCGAACAGCTCAAGACTTCAAGCGATGAGATGAAGAGAAAGGGAAAATCCGAAAATGGGAACTGAGAGAAATCTCAGATCTGAGAAAGTGAGAATTGAGAAATTAGGACCATTCTGTGGGTTTTTTTTTTTTATATATAGGAAGAGGCGAACCGGTCCGAACCGGTGACCCAGTGACGGGTCGACCGGTTCACCGGTTGAACCGCCCGGTTCGGACGGTTTTGCCTTTTAAGCCCGGTTTTGGCGTTGGAACGGTTTTTGGGGTTCGACCGGACCGTTCCTTGGACCGGTCGACGGTTGAACCGGTGAACCGGTCCGGTCCGGTCCGGTTTTTAAAACCTTGATTCCAAGAGTATCCAACTCTTTGTACATATTAGCCACTTGTTTATTGCTACCAAGGAAGTTGAAGAGGACACGCTTTGAACACAGCTCTTTGACATCATCAGGCTGATCAATTAGTGATTTCATGAAACTAACGTACAAGGTCACCGCCATCCCCAGGTCATTTGCATTGCTTTGACACATTTCATAGTCTATCAAGTTTGAAAACACGTTTTTGCTATAGAGAGTAACAATCGAAGTAGGAAGTTCAAGCTGTCCAAACAAGCAGTAAGATTTGAAATTGATGTCCCGCAAACAGGCACTATTGCTAGGCCTAAAGTGTATTCCCTTTCCTTTGAGCTCTGTGACGGAATGAAATGGCTGAATATATTCCTTAAAGTTATATCTAACATGGGATTTCTTTTTCCATCTAATCTTTGGACATCCCAAAGTATAAAGTCTAGGTAATTGTTTAATTTCACCATGTTTCAAGAGAAGTCTTGTCCGGCCAGCTTCAAGGAGATGAAGAGGCTGATGTTGTTGCTTCTTATCTTCTTATCTTCACTTAAACTTTCTGCTTATTCTGCAACCCCAGGTCCCCAAAACAGATAAAATCTATGAAATTGTTCATAATTTCTTTTGCTTCATTTTCTTCGTACTTTAAGCTCATTAACACCTGGAGAACTTGAAAAGGGAGTTGGTTCTCGATCAAATATAAATCTGCATATAAACCACTCACAATACCAATACCTAAATGATTGAGCAACATTTTAGAACCACCATTGAGTCCCTTCCTATCAATGAGCAATAATGCCAAACAACCGTCATAGAGCATCATTTGGGCAAATGCCTTGTCATCGTATCCATCTGTGGAACCTTCTATGTAGCAGCTTCTAGCATCGTGAATAATACCCCCGAACCGCGTTTTTGAAATCAATTATCTGCTTGCCACTCTGTAAAACATACTCTTCCAGGACTTTAGGCTTGAAGTCCTCCACTAACTTGAGCTTCTTTTTGCCGTGGTGTTGAGGACCAGCGTTTTTGAAATCAATTATCTGCTTGCCACTCTGTAAAACATAGTCTTCCAGGACTTTAGGCTTGAAGTCCTCCACTAACTTGAGCTTCTTTTTGCCGTGGTGTTGAGGACCAAAGGAAACCACCTGTTCACATTCTTTTTGAAGTCCTCCACTAACTTGAACTTTCTCTATTTGACGTCTTTGAAATCGACTATTGCTCTTTTCATCTGAGATTCCTATACTCACCTGTTCACATTCTTCAGTGATGCCAACAGTTAAATCTGTGCTGCTGCTTGCTCGATCACCTCCATTTCTATTCCCATCCATTGAAATCACCAACTTTTACCTGCCATGGTTGTGGGAGTTAATCCCAATTAAAACCAAAGAAAATTATTTACTTCTTGCACTGCTCCATTATATTGTCCTTCACAGCAAAACTATAGGGGATTGAAGTAACTTGGGAATTATATATGATAGAATGGAAGGTTGGATAAAGACTGACTTCATTCATATAACTATTATATATATTGTCTAATTAAGACAAATCCTAAAACTTGCATGGCATTATAACTTGTTGGTCAATTAAATCAAGCCTATAATTTTAGAAAATTTACTGATTTGATTTGTTGAGTAATAGTAATATTTGAAGTATTTTTAGTTATTCCGTAATTAAGAATAGTATTCTAGTGAGAATAAGTTGCCTAATTAGAGTTAAATAAGTTATATTAGTCTTCTTGTAGAATTAGATGTCCTAATAAATATAGGACTTAAAGTCAATATATATATATACACACATATATATATATATATATGGGTCTATGTCAAATTGAATTATTAGCCACAAAAATAATAAATTAAGGTGGTTATAAAATATAGAGAGCTGTGATTGGACTGGTGAGAGAGTCCTGAGAGAGGCTGCTGTTTGTGTGTGTGCCATGAATGGCCTTTGTGAGTGGCCGTGAGGTTAAGAAAATTAAACCTTTGTTGGTTTCATATTTGATTTCTAATTTAATACAGTGGTTTGTTTTCAACCTTCAATTTTTGATCAGTTTGTCTTCTTGTTCTAGCCGTGTGTAAGACAAGTATTTATTTTATTCATCTTTTAAGATTTTAATTTGTTTTAGGTTTAACAATTGGTATTGAAATTATTTTCAATCTTACATTTACTATCAGAACAATTTTAAATTTTACAATTAATATTAAAATAATTTTAAATTTTATCATTAGTATCAGAGTTATTTTAGATCTTATATAACAAAGTAGTTTTTTTTTTTTTTTTTTTTTCTTTATTTGAATGAAATAAGAAAAAACTCACCTTAACACTGACAGAAAAATGTTTAGAATATATATATATATATATATATATATGAGGGGGTAAAAAAAGAACAAGAAAGAAAACTTATGTGAGAGAGAAGACAAGTATGTACTTCTTGTAAGCAAAGGATGATGATGATGGATCCCACCTCCTCTGAAAAAGCTGATAAGACTCACAAAGATTTGAAGGCTATTGGAAAACAAATAGTAACCAAAAGTGGTGCTTTAAATAGTAATGGAAAAGATAGGAGCTCATCTAGCCTGATGCAGTTTCTTTCAAACCAAAATACAACGGGAGTAGAGAGACAATGAGATTGATAACAATGTAAAACTGATAAAGGTACTCTAAGAGAATAATTGTTTCAAAAAAATAATATAAACTTAAGTAAGGGATATAAGTCTATTTCAAAGTCTTTCGTTCAATCATGAGTTCCCTTGTACAAGCCTAGCCAAATCAAAATCTCATACAGATCTAAGAGAAATAGTTTTTTTTTTTTTTTCGAAAAAGATATCTTCCCAAAAATAAATTTTAATTTTTTTTTCTATTTTTCAAACAAAATAAAAATTTATAGTTAAAAAGAAAAATCTAACAAAAAGATATAAAAACAGTTCATAGAATTCAAATAATAAGCCTTAATACTCAAGATCCTAAACTGCGGAATTTCTATACCTATCAAATAGAAAAGGAATACACTTTTTCAAAGGGAAAATATATGGAGTGAAGTATTCTACGACATCTTTCCTCATTCAACCCTTTTTAACTTGAATAAAACTAGAAGGATCATGGACTTGAGAAGGATTGAATTCAATCCTATTAGTATTTTTCTTATTAGGAATGGAGTTCTTTCTAATAGTAGAAGATGAATTTGACTCACCTAGAAATTTCACAAGATTTTGCAACTTTGAATGAACACCTAGTTCTTTCTCTGAACTCTTTAGTTGCAATCTTAGAAATTTTCTTTCTAGGTTTCAAGTACTCTTACACCACATGCCCTCTTACACCACATCTAAAACAATTAGGCACAAATAATTTCTTATGTGGATGTGACCCAGGTGAAGCTATCATGGGTTGTGGTCTATTATTTTGTTGAACATTATTCTTCTTAGGACTTCTAGTAGATTTAGGATTGTGAAGGAAAAAGGTATATATATATATATATATATATATATATATATCTGTTGTATATTACAATGATCACAGAGAGCTCTTTATATAGGAGAGCTGGGGAGCTATACAAGGCAATTAGAATACTCTACAAGGAAAAGGTAAGAAAGGAAAGAGGAATATGTTAAGATTATACCCTAACCTATATCATATACAGTAACCCTAATTATAGACCAATATTATGGTCTATAATGTTACATCTAACGAGGATTACAGAGATTTTTAATAACTTTATGCTCATTAAGTTCCTAATCATGGTCTTTCTCTTACAAGTTTTCCTATACTAAGCATGTGTTGTAAGTACATAGAGACCTATCTCAAGAGAAGCTTTCTTAGAAGTTAATTCATTTTCTAACTTATTAATCTTTAATTTTATGGAATTACTCTCCTCTTGAATATTGTAATGTTCAGCCTCAAGAAATTTTACCTTATTCTTAAAAGATAACTTTTAATTTCTTATTCAAAGATTGGATAATAGTGCACTTTTGTAATTGTTTCTCATACATAGCATGTGGTGTTTCATCATCTAACATGTCTACTGCCCCTTCATCAGAACTAGACTTAGATGAAGATTCTCCCATCCAAAAATGTAGTAAAGGTTACAAAGTTAACAACCTCTTCTAGAATATTAGAGTCACTAGACTCATCATCAGACTGTTCACTTTCAGGTTCAGATTCATCTAACAAAGTCACATTTTTAATTTTTTCTTTCTTACTCTTCTTCTTTTCTAAAGGACAATTACCATTCATGTGATCTAGTCGGTTATAGTCATAACACCTCCCTTTGTTCTTATCCTTTCTTATGGTCTATTTTTTTTTTTTTTTTCTGCTTAGACTCTTCTTTATTTGAACTTTCAGAGTTAGTGTTTTTTTTTCCTTTTGTTTTGAAGTAGTTTGTTTTGCTTATTTATTCTTTAGTAATTTCCTAAATTGTTTGGAAAGCTAAGCCACTTCACCATCAGATAGTTTAGCAGCATTATCTATAACATTCAAAGCTAAAACCTTATACTTCTTTTGTGGTTTAAGAGTTAATTCATTGGTCTGTAGAGCACCTACTAATTCATTTACTCTAAATATAGATAAATCCTTACACTATTTCATGACTATTATTTTAGGTAGAATTTGTTTTAACAAAACTGCAATACAAAAGTTGAATTTTTCAAAATGGGATTCTATGTCCCCCATTTTCCACCCCTTATAACTATCATTGGCTCTTATTTGCTTTGCCAAGTTGTTTGCTAGAAAAAGAATATATAAGATCTTAGAGGAATGAGGGTTTTTTTTATATACTTTTCAACACATATATTGGCATAAAGGATGATCGTCCTTTATAAAAAAAAATGAAAAATTAATTACATAAAATGTGAAATTTCTTTTTATTGTCATCGTAGTCATCTTCTTTTGTACTTCTGAGGGAAAACAAGATTTAAAATAGGACAAAAAAAAGTTCTACCTAGGAGACAATAATGTTGTTGCATCATCTAAAATTCAAACCACAACATTTTGAATTTTATTTTCTTTATATCAAATGACAACACGTGACTACCAAGAAAAGAAAGAAAAAAAAGAGTATATTGAATCTAAATAAAAAAAAGAAAGAGATAATTACACTAATCTCTTCTACGGTATTTGATAATTGCAGACAGTACCCCTACGGTTTCTAAAATTACATTTTCCCTGTCAACATTGTCGGATTAATGTCCTTAACAAAATATTCTCTTTTAGAATTTTTCCCTCATGTTTTAATATTTTTTTAGTTTTAAAAAAAGTCAAATAAATCTCCTCCTTCCTCTCTCCTAAGAAACCCAACACTCTTTTGTAACTCTTCTCTATCTCTCTAATAAGTCAACTGCCATGGTTGCATTAATAATTCCCTCTCTCTATGTGTAACACTCTCTCCTCTCTCTAAACCCATATCCTTCTCTATCTAAATTTTTCTCCCCCCTCTCTCTAACAACTACCATCTCTCTAACCACCATTCTATCCTCTGTTGCCATTAGCGACATATTTTTGGCTCAACTTTGACGTCCTACCACTGTCTTTACATTTGGGTAAGGTTATAAGTTGGGGCTTGAAGATTTTTGAAATAAATGGAATTTTTGTGATCATCCATTATCGAAATACCCCACTGTTGTTCAAATTCTTGATTGTTGGCCTTTTCAGCCATCTATTGTTGCGACAATTTGGGTATTCGAATATGCTATCAAATTTTGTGTCAAGTAAATGTGTTATGATTGCCAAATTGTTGCAAAATTATTAATTATAATAGTTTCAGTAAGAAATAATTATCTAAGTTATTATAAAATATAAGTATGTATATGTTTATATAATATTGTTTTGATTGTATATAAATGTCTAGTGTGGTCCTGGTGTGATTCAATATGTAAAATATATATATATATATATATATATATATATATATTTATAATTTCTCACAAGTAAAATGTCGGATTAATACATACATATATATATATATATTTATGTGTTTGTGTGTGTATCAAGTTCACCTCCAACGCATTTAGCAAATTGCTTCTTCAATGATAACTGGTGCATGAAAGCCTTTCTTATTAAGGTCTTCAAATGAGTTCTGCAAAATATATTCATACATCACGATCAAAGCCTTTGTCTTCAAATGGGTTCATCTCATCTTGAATTTATTGGTATTTGATTATATAAATGCTCATTGGTATATATACATATATATATATATATATATTATAGTTTATACATACAAAATTTAAAATGTGTTTTGTTAATTAAAATTTCTCTGTCCATCTTTTTTCTCTCTAGACTTTCCTACTTTATAAAGTAATGGGAGATCAATAATAATGGAATTATCAAAACTTAATTTCTAATAATACCACGAGTAGGGCCTTTTCTTGTTCATCAAATACAAAATTCTCTTACTTTTCGGGGGTTTTTCTTTTTCACTCTCTCTTTGTCCTTTTTAATTTTTTTTTATTACCTCTTAGAATAGCTATATGAAAGAGTTATCTTAATTGAATGAGTTATCAGAGCATAGACTAACTATAGTTGTCCAATTGGATCCAAATATCTATTAAGACTTTCTAAAACTACTTTTGTTCCACTCTTTCCATTCAATTCTTGAAATAATCATTTCACTTTATAGTATTGTAAGTGAGAATGGGGTTGCTAGGAGCCTTCCTCCTAGATTAAAGCCAAAAAAGATGATGTAACAGTAAGGGGCACAGTGTCGATGGAGAAAAGAGCGAGCTAGAGATTAGAAAATGAGAGTTAGAGTGGTGGTCGTCGATGAAGACACTAGGAAATAGTTAGGGATCCTTTCTTGGTGTGATTCTTGGTACGTTCCCTTTTGGGCAAGGGTGCTATTTATAGGCATCTCAAATGAACAACTTAGGATTTCTACATTTTTTGGTTATTATGACATTTTTCCTTATCTCATTGGCTCGAGTACCTGAGGAGAATATTCTTGATTAGTCAATATCGAGCCCCTCTTAGCAACTTCAATCCTACTAAAACCCTTGTTCACGAGGTAGGGCTATATCCTGTTATATCATAGTTCACACGAAACTACACCACAGGGTATGACTAGCTCACACAAGGGAACAAAACTATGATTGCAAGACGAGTTGTGGTGTGCGAACACCGCATCCTAGGGTTGTGACATATCTCAATAGAGAGGACCACCACAATCATGGGATTATAGCACGTTGCATCTCAGAAAGCGTATCATAACCATTGGCTCAAAGGCATGACTCCGTAAGTGAATGCTTTACAACTGTCGTCTAGTCACCACCTCAGACTAGCGCTGACAATATTGGGGTTATTTGACTTCCCCAACATTACTCTTTGAACATCTTAGGTAGATTAACCTCTTTGGAGATACCCTTGGTACTCATTGCCTCGATGTTCAACTTATTACTTGAGGTTCACGATGTCCCAATCATTTCCTTGGGTTTTCGTTGCTTCGAGGTTTCGAATTTGTCTTCTTATTGAAACCTAGGTGATTCATTTTTAACCATATTCTCGTACTTATATTTTTTTCGCCCCTTGTATATATACCTCGGCAGTTGATCGAGAATTTATATGAACACTTCCCTTTGGTGTCTTTTTCACCTATCAGCGGCCATTTCAAATGTGTATAATCGATTTTCATTCCTTCATCGTTTCGATTGTGTGCCCTTTGGGTTGTCTCATTCCTATGTATAAATAAGGAACCTAGCTTCCTTTTTCTTCTTCTTACATACCATATTCATATCTAAACTTCATGCTTTCTGGACCACTTTCTCTGACATCTTTATTCAGTTAAAGACAATTGTGAGAAAGGATTTCTCTAATACGAATGGAACCATTCCCATAGTACCCTTGCCGTCGAAATGGCATAAGGGGCCATTTTAGATGTAGACAAATTTCCATAGAAGATTGGTTTGATAATCATAGAAACTTTCATTTTAATCATAGCCTTTAATTAAATCTTCAAGGATAATATTTTTTCAACCACTTAACATTTGACACGCTTTCCTCTTCTCCTTATGTTTGCAAATTCACAATAGCTGGATTCATTGGCCTTCCTAACTATGAATGGTCCTACCCAATTTGGCACAAACGTGGTATGTTTACCCCCTCATGACCTCGATTATAGTCTTTTACACAAGGTCCCCTTTCTCGAACCTTTTTGTCATCACTTTCTGGTTGTAGGTCTTAGCCAACTATTTGTGGTAGGCCTAAACTTTGGCCTTCACCTTGTCTCTCTTTTTTCTAATTTTTTTGAGGTAGAGAATTCTTGCTTATGGGTGCACTCTGCAAAATAAAGCAGCTCTTTTCGAAGGTATGACGCGTTGCACGGATAATAAGGTTTTCAAACCGTAAACCAAAGTAAATGGTGATTCTCTGGTGGATTTTCTTCTTGAAATTTTGTATGCTCATAATGCCCTTAGAAATTGTTATGCCCAATCCCTTCAATGATCATGCACTATTTTGCTTAAAATCCTTATAAGGGTTTTGTTGGTAGCCTTAGGGATAATATAGAGTTAATCTATGGTGGGTAATTTTATAGGTGCTCGTCACTCTATCAATTTGAGGATTGATAAATGGGCTTCTATTTTCTGTAAAGATCACCTTAGGGATATTG
The DNA here is from genome assembly GCA_008638375.1 of Nyssa sinensis. Classification (NCBI taxonomy): domain Eukaryota; kingdom Viridiplantae; phylum Streptophyta; class Magnoliopsida; order Cornales; family Nyssaceae; genus Nyssa; species Nyssa sinensis. The sequence goes on along the minus strand of CM018051.1, from coordinate 18,343,308 downwards.
AACCAATAGATTATATTCTCTCTTATAAACTTTTCAATAGCTACAGCGATATCCTTTTTGAGAGAGATAGCTTTCACCCATTTGGAGAATAATTCGATGGTAGACATCATCCAAACATATCCTCGACATAGAAGGGAAATAGGTCCTATGAGGTCGAAGGCCCATGTATGGAAATACCATAAAATTTTTAAGCTTCAAAGTTTTAGTTGCTAGGGCGTGAATGAAATGGCCATGAACTTGGCACTTGAGGTTGTGTTTCACATGAGCAATTGTATCTTTATTATGTTAAGCCAATAGTATCTATCCCATGTCGAAGATTAATTGGTAGAGTTTTGTGGTTCCCTGATGTTCTGCCTCATATGCCTTTTGGATGATTTCTTGTATCTTTGATCTTGCCAAACATCTCAATGGTTGCCCCCATACCCTTGTTTGAACAAGCTTTCTTCATAGATGAAAAACCAAATTACTCTTTTCTTTATCAAGGCTGCATCTTTACATTTTGTAGTTAAAACCCCTTGGGCGAGGAACTTAAAGTATGACTTCCTCCAGTCTGACACATTTCGTAGTTAAAACCTTTTTTTTTTATTATCAAAAGGCTTGAAATTGGGCACCATATAACCCCTAGAATAGGGTAGTTTGGCAATATATTCTGAGTAAGGTGGTCAAAGGTAAATTTCTAGGGAGATGATGAAATGGTTTCTCTTGATTTGGAAAAGGATTCAAACTTGTTCAATGGTTGCAAAAACTACTATTTGTGGTGTATTGGAAAGTACAAAAGGGTTAGTAAATATATGGTTAGGAGAATTGGGGGTAGTGCTTGTAGGTGTAGGTGCTTGGGTAGGTTGACCCACTAGTGTAGGCGGTGGGTTGGCCAATAATGCAGTTACATGTGCGAATGAAATTGAAGGTTGGGATTGCAGTTCCCTAGTTAAAGTGAGTAGGATCCTTTTTTAGGTTTCTTGTAGCTTTAAGATGGCTTGATGAAATAAAGGATTTGATGATAGAGTTGAAACATGTCGTTGTTGCTAGCCTGCGACACTTGGGTTTCTAATTGTGCCCCTGATAGTTTGTCTTTGTAACGCGTTTTATTTGGTGCCATTTTGTGAGTGGTGCAGTCCCTAGTGAAGTCTCAAATTAGTAAGTGATATTGAGGTTGCTAGGAGCATTCCTTCTAGAATAGACCCAAAAAAGATGATGTAACAGTAAGGGGCATAAGGTTAGTAGAGAAAAGGACGAGCAAGAAGTTAGAAAAATAAGAGTTAGAGTAGTTGTCATCGATGGAGACAAGAGGAAATAGCCAGGGAACCTTTCTTGGCGATGATTCTTGGTACCTTTTGTCACGACCCGAAACCCGGCTTATGCGGATTAGGAGTTCGTGATCGGCCACCGAGGCCTATTTCAATAATCACAATACTTTTCTAAATACCATTTACGCAGCGGAAAAAATATTTTTTTTTTCTTTCTTTTTCTTATCATCTACAAAATAAGCTACATCACTTAATTGGTCAATTCAAATACCATCATAAAAAATCATAGTTTCTAAGTCAAAGGGTAGCATAATATTACAAAACTTAATATATAAGTTCCCAAAAATCTAATCTATCCTCGGTCAAGGACTCATCAAAAGAACTCGCTTCAGTCACTTAAGCACTCATCCTGCATCACCTGAAAGCAAGTTTGTCTAGTCCTTACCTGAAAAATGTTAAGAGGATGGGGTGAGCTTCAACAAGCCCAATGAGTACTTCCATAACATGCTAAGGGTTTCAAAACTACTATGTAGTACAGTCTGAAATGTCTATACTCATATGGAATTAAAATACTTCATATCAAGTACAACAGATCAGAGAATAATATCAAAGTCATTTTCAATAATCTCAGTTCAATCACATTCGCAAATCAAAATCGATAACATACCACAATCAAAATAATGATCCAATAACATAGTTGGTAACTGATAATTTGTATTGTAATTCAAACATGGTTCAAAGTCGTTTTCAATATCAATAGTCACAGTCAAATCAACATTATAGTTCAATTTTTGTAACTCAATCATAGTTATGGTTCAAAGTCGTTTTCAATATCAATAGTCATAATCAAATCAACATCGTAGTATAATATTGTAACTTTATCATAGTTACGGTTCAAAGTCGTTTTCAAATTCAATAGTCATAGTTCAAAATCAACCTCATGGTTCGGTAACATAGTTCAATAACAAATTTCATAGTCTGATAATCAAAATCATAGTTCAATAGTTCTCAATTCAAGATTCAAGGTTCAATCATAGTTCACATTCGATATTCATAAAAGTTCAAATCAATAAAATTCATCTTCTATGGCCAGCAAATTAGCACCTCAGCCGACTGAGATCACATTCAATAATACCACCAATATACCCCGTGGTTAGGGTTCAAATGCCAGCAAATTAGAACCTCGCTGACTGAGATCAAATTCAATAGTACCACTCGTATACCCTATGGTTAGGGTTCGATAAAGTCACAATCTATTCGATAATGACAGATCATAGAAGATTCAATTATTCAAAGCATCAAAATCATTTTCAAAATCAATAACATCAATAACAATCCCAATCATTCAATTAAGAATATCATATTTAGCCTTTAATCAAAACAGTTCAAAGATTGGTGAGAAAAACTGTTATAGTGTCATGAGCATTTTACAAACTATCAGGAATGGCAATGTCAATAAGTCATTCAAATCGATTTCAAACAGAAGGATCTATTTTCAAATTATACAAGAGTTCGATATTTATATATATAATAGAAATCTACCTCAACATGGTATGAAAATACTCACCTGAAGTCCCAAAAACAATTTTCAAAAATCCTTCCTTAATGAGGGTCCCTATAATCACAATTCAAAACCTTATTACTTTTTTTTATTCAAAGTATCACATAATTTAACTGTCAATTAAGAGCTCTCTCTATTCCAATTTCCTCACAAGGATGTCTCCGTTAGGTTCAAAGTGTCGAAGATAATTAGTTTGGACTTTTCTAGACCTAAATTTGTTTTCCTATAATTTATTTTAAGCCTAGGGGTATTTTTGTAATTTTATATTTTTACGTGTCATATTTTTCGGTACTTCGTTTGCCAAAATGGACTCTACCGTTGAGTCCGGATTGCCCAAAATAGTAAAAATACATTATTGATTCATTAAATTTGGACTCCGTTTGACCCAATTAATACCCAAGGGCAAAATAGTAATTATTCCCTTTTAATAAAATAATTATTTTATTAATTTTCCAGGGGTATAATTGCACGAAATTTCAGAAGTCTGGGCCATAGTAAAATTCTGTGAAGTCGTTGGGGTCAGTTTGTAATTTTTTAAAAAGTTTCAAACTGAACCAATGGGTTCAGTTCATATGTAAGGGAACCGGACCGGCCCAGTCCAGTTTTAACCGGTTCAGTTACAATGCTGACGTCATGGTGACGTCAGCCCTAAGATTTTAAATTAAATCAGTTTAGGTTCAAAACGACGCAGTTTTGTTTAAACGGTTCACCCGTTTTTTAGTCGGGTCGAGGCCCGACTTGATACCCGGCACTGTTCATCGTCCCTAACTCTAGGGTTACTGTAGCCCTAATTTTCAAAAAAATTTCTTTGCGTTTTCGTGGCATTTTAGGCACGGTTTCTTACTGGTTTTTATTCCGATCAGTTTCTGCACCTCATATCTACATTTTAACATCGATTTCAAGCATCGAATCACTTTAATAGGTTCTGTTTTTCAAACGATAGTTTGAACCTGCAACTGGTTCTAGGACCCTCGATTTTGGTCCAAACTTGGTGAAATCTGTCGTGTCGTGACCTACGGGTCATGGGGTTCAAGTCCCCGGACTTACATTTTAGTTTGGTCACGATTTTAGAAGAATTGGGTTTTAAACCCGTAGCTTCATTTTCAAATTCGAAGGGCTACAGTGAGTTCTAGGATCGCTCAGGTATGTTTTTGGAGTCCTCATAAGGTCTAATTTAAGTCTAGATAACTCAAACCAAGTTTGGTGAAGGTCGAATCAGACCCATCTCAGTCCAGGTCCTCTAATGGCGGATTACACTATTCTTGGTGTTTTGGGCAGTGCTGGTGGTCTAGAATGCGAGCATTCAACCCACGTTTTCAATTTTTTTTTTTTCTATCATGCATGCAAGAATGAAACTAAAACAGATCGTGCATGGGGGAGTATTTAGAGAGAGAAATTCTTTTGGGTTTGTAGTGTTATACCTTCTCGACAGTAGCTTTCTCCTCTCCTTGCTCCAAGTTTGCTTCTTCTTGTGCTTCTAGGGTCTGATTCAAGCTTCTATGGTCTGATTCAAGCTTCTTCTTCCCTCACTTTCCTCCTTCACTCTTCTCTCTCTCTCTAACTTTCTCTCTCTATACAATCACCATCAGATATGATTTTTGATGTCAAATGCACACACGAAATCTATATATGTGCATACACTTGTGTATCCAAGTGTATATATGACATAAGGGTGAGGTGTTGCATGAGTTTCAATTGGTTGCTTTGGGAGGTGGGGGCTTCATTTTATGTGTACATATACATATATATTGTAATATATTTCACAAAGAGTGGGGCAGCCCACATGGTTTAATTTTTAGCTTAAGTGTTTACCAAATTTTTGGGTGGAGGGTTCAAAACCCATTGTCTTCAATTTGCTTAATTTTCCTATTTTATTTTGCTTATATATGTACATATATATATATATGTATTTTCTATTCTGATTAAGTTTTCGTAATGCTTTATTTTGTTTTGTGATATTTTCGATTAATGAGAAATTAGTAACTTAATTTCTCGATAATGGGTCGGGGCGTTACATGCTCCCCCTCTTCAAAGAGTTTTGCCCTCAAAACTTAAGCTAACTAGGGGTGTGTTTTGTATCTCTCACTATATCCATCCCATAGTATCTAAAATCAACGATTCAAAAATAGGGTCTTACCTCATGTCTTTTTGTTAGGGGCGGGGCAATTGTTGATCAGCTGATAGAGTCGTGGTTGTGCTGGTTTGTCTGGGCAGTCCTTCACTCGGTGCCCCTTCTTGCCACACTCAAAGAAGGCTCCCGTGTTCCATCGACATTACTCATCTTTGTGGAGACCTCCACATCGCTGACACTTGTCTGGCTTGTCCTAATTCGGCTCCTTTGCCTGCCCCTTTGAAGCTTCATGTCTCTCGTTTGAGTTCCCTCCAGATTTCTTACTTGAATCTTCTCCCATCTTTTTAGCATTGAAAGCTCTTTTTCTTTGGTTCTGGGCTTTCAGATACACTTCGTTGTTCTTTTCTGCGATTAGGGCCATGTTTACTATTTCAGAGTACGACTTGGATTGGAACAGTGAAATGTGGTCATGAATGTTCCTCTTTAGCCCCCCCTCAAATCTCTTTGCCTTATCACGCTCAACCTCTATCATGTCTGGAGCAAAACGGGCTAACTCAATAAATTGAGCCTCATATTCAGCTACTGTCATGTTTCCCTGCTTCAATTCAATAAACTCCACTTTCTTTCCTTCTCGTACACTCTTCGAAAAATACTTCTCATACAGCAATTCCGTGAATCTCCCCCAAGCCAAGAACGGAACGCCCGTTGTATAATTCCTTTTCACCAAGTTCCACCAAAGCTTTGCTTCTCCCTGAAGCCTAAAAGCAGCAAGAGTGACCTTCTTATCCTCAGGACACTCCATTACCTCAAATATATCCTCCATACTCATTATCCAAGTTTCGACTTCATCTACCTTAGGAGCTCCAGTGAATACAGGTGGCTGGAGTTTCATGAATCGTTCTACCAAGCTTGGTTGGTTTACATTGTTCCTTCCATTCCCCCTATTATTCTGTTGCCTTATCTCACGGATAAATTCGTTCAGTGTTCGCTCCATACTGCCAGGATCTTCTCCGGCATTCTCTTCATGGTTGTCACTAGTCCCCGGCCTTGCCCTATTTGCCATCCTCTCGTTTCACCTAAAACCACAAAACAAGATACTCAGAATCTCTCAACATTGCATGCAATTCATATCATTAAATCACATATTCATAGGGCATATTCAATCATAAATCTCGATCTCACTCAGTTTATATTCCTACCCCAAGGTCATCTAATCGACTCTAAAAGGGGTCCAAATGATTGTTCCTAATCATCACTCTATCACCTAATCATCGGGGGCCATCGAAATTCTAACTCAATACTATTTCTATTTCCGGGGAATTACCAACCCTAAGGCTCAGATAAAATCTCTACGTTTCAATATTTCCCAAAAATTTTTGATCATCCGATCATCCTATGCGCCCAATAAACCTCAATTTCGGTTCCACTTCGGTCTTTCCCAAAGACCATTAACCTAAGCTCTGATACCTACTCTGTCACGACCCGAAAACCCGGACTTATGAGGATTAGGGGTTCGTGATCGGCCACCGAGGCCTATTTCAATAATCACAATACTTTTCTAAATACCATTTACGCAGCGGAATAAATATTTTTTTTTTCTTTCTTTTTCTTATCATCCACAAAATAAGCTACATCACTTAATTGGTCAATTCAAATACCATCATCAAAGATCATAATTTCTAAGTCAAAGGGTAGCATAATATTACAAAACTTAATACATAAGTTCCCAAAAATCTAATCTATCCTCGGTCAAGGACTCATCAAAAGAACTCGCTTCGTCACTTAAGCACTCATCCTGCATCACCTGAAAGCAAGTTTGTCTAGTCCTTACCTGAAAAATGTTAAGAGGATGGGGTGAGCTTCAACAAGCCCAATGAGTACTTCCATAACATGCTAAGGGTTTCAAAACTACTATGTAGTACAGTCTGAAATGTCTATACTCATATGGAATTAAAATACTTCATATCAAGTACAACAGATCAGAGAATAATATCAAAGTCATTTTCAATAATCTCAGTTCAATCACATTCGCAAATCAAAATCGATAACATACCACAATCAAAATAATGATCCAATAACATAGTTGGTAACGATAATTTGTATTGTAATTCAAACATGGTTCAAAGTCGTTTTCAATATCAATAGTCACAGTCAAATCAACATTATAGTTCAATTTTTGTAACTCTATCATAGTTACGGTTTAAAGTCGTTTTCAAATTAAATAGTCATAGTTCAAAATCAACCTCATGGTTCGGTAACATAGTTCAATAACAAATTTCATAGTCTGATAATCAAAATCATAGTTCAATAGTTCTCAATTCAAGATTCAAGGTTCAATCATAGTTCACATTCGATATTCATAAAAGTTCGAATCAATAAAATTCATCTTCTATGGCCAGCAAATTAGCACCTCGCCGACTGATGTCACATTCAATAATACCACCAATATACCCCGTGGTTAGGGTTCAAATGCCAGCAAATTAGAACCTCGCTGACTGAGATCAAATTCAATAGTACCACTCGTATACCCCATGGTTAGGGTTCGATAAAGTCACAATCTATTCGATAATGACAGATCATAGAAGATTCAATTATTCAAAGCATCAAAATCATTTTCAAAATCAATAACATCAATAACAATCCCAATCATTCAATTAAGAATATCATATTTAGCCTTTAATCAAAACAGTTCAAAGATTGGTGAGAAAAACTATTATAGTGTCATGAGCATTTTATAAACTATCAGGAATGGCAATGTCAATAAGTCATTCAAATCGATTTCAAACAGAAGGATCTATTTTCAAATTATACAAGAGTTCGATATTTATATATATAATAGAAATCCACCTCAACATGGTATGAAAATACTCACCTGAAGTCCCAAAAGCAATTTCCAAAAATCCTTCCTTAATGAGGGTCCCTATAATCATAATTCAAAACCTTATTACTCTTTTATTCAAACTATCACATAATTTAACTGTCAATTGAGAGCCCTCTCTATTCCAATTTCCTCACAAGGATGTCTCCGTTAGGTTCAAAGTGTCGAAGATAATTAGTTTGGACTTTTCTAGACCTAAATTTGTTTTCCTATAATTTATTTTAAGCCTAGGGGTATTTTTATAATTTTATATTTTTACGTGTCATATTTTTCGGTATTTCGTTTGCCAAAATGGACTCTACCGTTGAGTCCGGATTGCCCAAAATAGTAAAAATACATTATTGATTCATTAAATTTGGACTCCGTTTGACCCAATTAATACCCAAGGGCAAAATAGTAATTATTCCCTTTTAATAAAATAATAAAATAATTATTTTATTAATTTTATTAATTTTTCAGGGGTATAATTGCATGAAATTTCAGAAGTCTGGGCCATAGTAAAATTCTGTGAAGTCGTTGGGGTCAGTTTGTAATTTTTTAAAAAGTTTCAAACTGAACCAATGGGTTCAATTCATATGTAAGGGAACCGTTTAACCGGTTCAGTTACAATGCTGACGTCAGCCCTAAGATTTTAAATTAAATCAGTTTAGGTTCGAAACGACGCAGTTTTGTTTAAACGGTTCACCCGTTTTTTAGTCGGGTCAGGGCCCGACCCGATACCCGGCACTGTTCATCGTCCCCAACTCTAGGGTTACTGTAGCCCTAATTTTCAGAAAATTTCCTTTGTGTTTTCGTAGCATTTTAGGCACAGTTTCTTACTGGTTTTTATTCCAATCAGTTTTTGCACCTCATATCTACATTTTAACATCGATTTCAAGCATCGAATCACTCTAATAGGTTCTGTTTTTCAAACGATAGTTTGAACCTGCAACTGGTTCTAGAACCCTCGGTTTTGGTCCAAACTTGGTGAAATCTGTCGTGTCGTGACCTACGGGTCATGGGGTTCAAGTCCCCGGACTTACATTTTAGTTTGGTCATGATTTTAGAAGAATTGGGTTTTAAACCCGTAGCTTCATTTTCAAATTCGAGGGGCTACAGTGAGTTCTAGGATCGCTCAGGTATGTTTTTGGAGTCCTCATAAGGTCTAATTTAAGTCTAGATAACTCAAACCAAGTTTGGTGAAGGTCGAATCAGACCCACCTCAGTCCAGGTCCTCTAATGGCGGATTACACTATTCTTGGTGTTTAGGGTAGTGCTGGTGGTCTAGAATGCGAGCATTCAACCCATGTTTTCAATTTTTTTTTTTTTTTTTCTATCATGCATGCAAGAATGAAACTAAAACAGATCGTGCATGGGGGAGTATTTAGAGAGAGAAAATTCTTTTGGGTTTGTAGTGTTATACCTTCTCGACAGTAGCTCTCTCCTCTCCTTGCTCCAAGTCTGCTTCTTCTTGTGCTTCTAGGGTCTGATTCAAGCTTCTTCTTCCCTCACTTTCCTCATTCACTCTCTCTCTCTCTCTATCTTTCTCTCTCTATACAATCACCATCAGATCTGATTTTTGATGTCAAATGCACGCACGAAATCTATATATGTGCATAGGGTGAGGTGTTGCATGAGTTTCAATTGGTTGCTTTGGGAGGTGGGGGCTTCATTTTATGTGTACATATACATATATATTGTAATATATTTCACAAAGAGTGGGGCAGCCCACATGGTTTAATTTTTAGCTTAAGTGTTTACCAAATTTTTGGGTGGAGGGTTCAAAACCCATTGTCTTCAATTTGCTTAATTTTTCCTATTTATTTTGCTTATATATGTACATATATATATATATATATATATATTTTCTATTCTGATTAAGTTTTCGTAATGCTTTATTTTGTTTTGTAATATTTTCGATTAATGCCAAATTAGTGACTTAATTTTTCGATAATAGGGTCGGGGCGTTACACCTTTTTTTTAAAAAAATGTGTTATTTATTGGCGTCTTGGATGTACAGCTTAGGATTCTCGCATTTTGCACTTGTCATGATGTATGTCCTTATCTCATTGGCTTAGGTACCTGAGGGAAATATTCTTGATCATTCAATACTGAGCCCCTCTTACCAGCCTCTAATCCACTAAGTTCCTTGTTACCAAGGTGAGGTTATAGCTTGGTGTATCAGAGTTCATACCAAACTACATTGCGGGCCATGACTAGGTCACATAGTGGAGCAAAATTATGACCGCTAGATGGGGTGTGGCACACGAACATCGCGTCCTTATGACAAGGAGGGCCACCACAACCACTAGCTCGAGGGCATGACTCCATGAGTGAATGCCTCGCAACCTGTCATCTAGTCACCATCTCAGATTACCACCGTTAATATTGCGGCTATTTGACTTCCCCGACATTACTTTGTGGAGATCTCTGGGTGATTAACCTCTTTGGCAATATTTTGTTGGAGGCCCTCAGTGGGTTTGCATAGCCTTGGTATTCATTATCTCGATGTTTAGTTTATTACTTAAGGTTCACGACATCCCGATCATTCTCTCGGGTTTTTGCTACTTTGATGTTTCTAATTTTTCATCTCATCACAAACTCGATGATTCATTCTTATCCATATTCTCGTACTTAAAATTACTTACAACAAAGGAAGAAAAATAAAGTGAAAGAAAAGTAATAATAAGAACCCTTTTGTAATATGTCCTTCAATGGAAATTTGGGCATCAGGAAATCTAAAAGAAAAAAGAAACATTACATTTGACATATTCATGGGTACATATATCTTCTTCATCATCCTTCGGATGGGTGAACTTTAACTTTGAAAACTTTAACTAAGGCTTTTTAAGCACATTCGCGAATAGACTTAAAGAAAGAAAGAAAAAGAAATTAATTAATTCACACCCTAATTACTAAATCATGAATTGAAATGAAAAAATAAATTGAATAAATGATATTAAAGAAATAAATAACACTATTAAAATTTAGTGTGGGTGTGAAATGCATATTAGGAGCAAAACAATTGAGATAACATTTAAAAAGCAAAGAACCATCTCTCACCATTTTCTTTATTTTTCTCAAATGTCTATTCTCCAATATGACTTATTAAAATATTGTACAACTACCTTAGTAGGGGCAAGTTTAAAAAAAAATTACTTAGTGGGGGTGATTTCTTTATTTTTCTTTAAACCTTGTAAATATTAAATTGTCATTTTTTTTTCAAAATTTCCGATGGGGCACCTACCCCCATGCTGCATCTGCCAATGGTTATTATCCCAAAAAAATTCAATTCAACTTTATAAAATCTTATCCAAAATGCCAAAAAAAAAAAAAAAAAACATTAGTCCTAGATTTGGCCTGGAACAACCCTTGTCTTCTACAGATGACATTTCTTTAGTTTTTTTAGGATCATGCAGTTATAAGTCATCCATTAAGATTTTAATTATAATAGAGTTTAACTCTAACGCTTATAATCCAAGAAGTCCAATTGACTTTTATGGACAATATAGTCCCCAAAAAAAAGTTACAAAAAACAAAATGACCCTCTGTAGCCGCGAGAGAGATTTCCGTTACTCAAAAAGGCAATCACAATCCAATCTTTACTCAAAATGGCAACCATGATCTAATCTACTAATCCTATCCATTCATCATCCATTTTCGGCGCTCAAATTGGGATTTCCAAATCTCTATAATTTTGAATATCATTAGAAAATGTGAAAAGGAAAAAAAAAGATAGAAGAATAAATTTTTATATTGTATGAAACTGTGAAATTATACAGTAAAATTATAATAAAATAAAACATAAACATATGTACTTTTATAGTGAAATAGTAAAATTATATAGTATGAAACTGTAAAATTATACATTAATAAAAAAAGATAAAAGAAAATGAAATTTAAACATATGCATTTTAATAATAAACAAAATACTAACATGTAAAATTTTACAGAATATTTAATGAAAGAAGTAAAAGAATAATAAACAAAACAATGACATGTAAAAATTTACAGAACATTGAACGAACAAAGATAGTGATGTATTCACTATAAAAACATATAAAAAATGTATAATACAAAACAAAATTGAATAATGACTAACGAATAATTATATAAACTAAAAAAAATGAACAAAATACTATATAAATAATACAAATATTGTATGAAAAAAATCAAGAATATAATGCGTCTAAAGAACAGAAAACTAATATGAAAAACAAATCAAAAAATATATAGAATCACATACCTGATTATAAATGAATACAGAATAATTCAAATTGTAAATAAAATTTAATGAATAATTTTTAATATAAACCAAAGCTGAGATAGAAGTTAAGAAGAAAGAAGAAGATAAGAAAAAAAAAAGGGTGATAAGATCCAAATAGATAAAGAAATTTGCATCGGAGAAGAGAATAAAAAAAGAAAAGAAAAACAAAGAGGTGGCCAACCTAGGAAATTCAAAGCCAATGATACCAAAAATAATTAAGAAATGTATTAAAATTTAAATCAAAAATCAAAAACTAACCAAAAATAATATCAATTAGAGAAGAAACAAATAAAAAAAAAAAGTCAATCCAATAATTTAAAAGGATAATAAATAAAACAAGTACATTAGTCATTAAAAAATGTATAAAAAAATGACATGTAATCCACAAATTATTTTACAATGAAAAAAGGCAAAAAAAATATCATTCACAACAAAAACGTAACTAATGTGAATTAACTAATAATAAAGTCAGTAATACAGGAATTAGATGTCAATTAACTCTTTTTTTTTAAACCATGTAAATATTAAATTGTCATTATCATTTTTTTCAAAAATTCTATGGGGTACCTGCCCCCATGCTGCATCCCCAAGTGGTTATTATCCTAAAAAAAACTCAATTCAACTTAATAAAATCTTATTCCAAAATGCCAAAAAAAAACATTAGTCCGAGATTTGGCCTGGAACAACCCTTGTCTTCTACGGATGGCATTATCATTATATATTTTGGTGGAAAGCTGTGTAATGCGTACATTTTTGTGTTGATGCTTACTCCTAAGGATGATAACCAACCCGGATAAGGAAAGTCATGAAGTTTAGCCCCATCCGGCTGTACAAGTTACTTTTGCGTGTCTTATAATCCCTCTTTAAACAAGAAAAAGAAGAAGATTGAATGGCTAACTGATTGCAACAAAACTCACGAATGATTAGTAGATAAGCCCAATTGCGCCCTAATGTTCTACTATACGGTCTCTTCTCTGCTATTTATATATATATATATATATATATATATATGTATGTATGTATGTATGTATGTATGTATAAAATTAACAAAACATCATCTCTGACTTCAAAACCAACCAACCCTCCAAAGTAAATGTTTGAAAAAAAAGATTGGATGACTACCTGAACTCAAGTAGACTAACGGATACCATGGAAACAAGCCCAGCTGATGGTTAATGTTCGACAGTCCTCTTTTCCTCTCTTCCAGCCTAATCTCTCATTTTCTTTCTTCTCCGTCATACCTGTGTCTCCACAAGTTACAATTCCCTTTCGTTACATGGCCTTGTCTACTTCCATTACACCTTGAGTCCACTCATTTTTAACTCAAATTCAATTCAAATAAACCCAGTTATATTGTGGAGTTCTGAGTCCACTCATGTGATTTTTGGACCTATTTTTCACACTCGTGTGATTTTTTTTTAGTTATTTCTTAAATTTAAATTTTTTTTCAAAGTTATTTGTTCAAGAGACACTTTTTAATTTTTTTTTAACAAAGGCGTCCCTTGGAAAAGAGATACCGCCCACTATATGAACATTACTTTTTCAATTATTTGTATTTATCTAAATAAGAGGAGGTGAAGCTCATATTATAGGCATCTCTTTAAAAGAAGCTCATATTATAGGCATCTCTTTTAAAGAAGCTTATATAGGCTTCTCTTAGAAAGACACTTTTGTAATACGCACTGCCACAAAAAAATGCCGCCAAGAGAATGTAGAAGTGCCCTTAAAGCCTTTTGAGGCACTTTAAAGGCAGTTTCTGCAAGTGCTGCAGTTTGTAGCGCTGTTTTTTATTTGTTGTGGTTGTGAACAATGTCGCTAAGCAATGGCTGCACTTAACGGGATTCACAAATGCCTCAAATAGTTGGCCTCATAATTGACGATAATTGCAGAACTTATTATAAGCAGTCGCATGATGCCCAATAGATGCAAAAAGGTATTAGCCACTACAAGAATGAGACCTTTTTGTGGCACAAATAACCACCGCTAATAGTCTCATAAGCCCTGTGGATTATTATTTGGGGCGCTTATACAATGCTGCTGATTGCGCCACTCATATTACCGTGGTTGAAAGATGCACGACGCAACTATAAAAGCACCGTTATATATTTTCCTGCAACATATATAAGCACTGTAGATTATCTTCCGACAATAAGTCCTATTTTGCGGCGATTATAAGCGTCACAAAACAATCTTTTAGCAGCAATTTTATATATCATAAATTCTTACTAGTCGCACATATAAGCGTCGCCAATAGTTTCTAATTGCTGCGCTTATTTACGCCGCATATATTATTTATTAGCCGTAGATATCAGTGTCGCTAATAGTTTTTAAATACTGCACTTATTTACGCCACCAATATTATATATTAACCGCAGATATAAGCATCGCAAATAGTGTTATTTATTGTCGCGCTTCTTTCCTGCCGCAAAATGAATTAGTTTTGCGGCGTCTATTACCGTCGCAAATGACTATTAGAGACAAATATCTTGCGCCGCCAAAACTTTCAAAATTTTTAGTTTTCTCTTTTGCAACACATAATATGCATCGCCAATAATTTTCTTTGTTTTTTTTTTTTTTTTTCATTGATTCACAAATTTTAGCATCCATTTCTTCCTGTATTAATAACTTGACAATACAATAATTCATAAAAATACATTTTCATAATCTACAATATATCAAATACAAATTATATATTGCATTAGTAAATTATATATATATATATATATATATATATCGCAATGTGTCCATAATATATAAACCAAATTGAAATACATAATCCAAAGAAATAATGTATAAAAGCAAAAGGGCATACCTTAGCAACTTGGAGAGGGGCCTTCTGAACTCATTGCCCATTATCCAAGCATACAAACTACGACACATTAACTACTAAATTGTCATGTTCAAACTAAGTTGTTAAATCTTTTTCAGAAAACCAAAAAAACCATGGATATATTGGAAATACAAAAAAGCATCAATCATGGCTCTAAGGTATGATAAATTCTTCCAAGTGCCAATCCTTCCTTAGTTCTCCCCACTTCTTGCAATGTTTAACAATTTACCTGCACATACATCAAAATGGATAAAAATTATCATCTCAAATATTCAGTGCTACAATCTGCTTTTAGAAAATTAGTAGGGAATTTTCTTCATATGTAATGTAAGGATGATGAATGACACAATTTAATAAATGAAAAATATTTTGAAAATAATTAATTATCACTAAAAATGGACAACACTACGAGATTGACTGTTGTAAAGTACTTTAATGTACAAGAATATGAATTCAGACAATAAAAGATGTCATTCTCATCACAACACATGGTTAGATATAGTCGCCCTAAATTGAACTCAATTTAAACTTGCAACATGGATGGTTTGAGTTAATCTATTTTTCCCGTCAAGGTGTTGAACTAATATCAGGTTGCTGCTTCTTTTTCCATCGCAAAACTAAATCAAACATGGCTTAAAAATGCACAAGTTGGAGTTGATACTCATTTTTATACCTTAAGAAGTTATACCTACCAAGTTTGGACAAGTGAACCTAGTATGAGAAAAAATTTGATTTTTATATTCTTTCAAACACATATTTTACAATTTTATATACAATGACATGTTGAAATTTACTGCGAGGACATGAGCTAAATATTGGCCTTTACAGTAGACAAGTTTATCAGTTGGCTTTTTTTTTTGGCAAGTATAATTCATTAAAAAAAATTTGTGCAAGCACATAAAAGGGGGGCATAACCCTAACTATACAACAGAAGAACCAAGCAAAAAGGGATTAGGTTTCTACCTTCAATGAGTTTTGAAAATCTTTAATTCTTGATTTTGCTGATCCTTAGAGATTTTGGTTTTGTGATTTTGTGCAACTTTATTTACAGCCAGACCTACAGCTACCCTTAGACATGTTCCCTTCATGGCCTTTGAGATTCCATCAGACCCCAAAGAGTAGTTTCCTTAACTCTCTCCTATCTTTTGACCATTATATGGGCTTTTGTTAAACAAAACAAATTTAAACTTCAATCTATAAGCAGCACAATTTTAAATTCTTCCTAGGGCTCTTGAGAGTATATTTTAATACCCATTATGTAAAGTGACATTTTTTTAGTTGTTCTACTGATGATTCTTGAATACCCATTTGAAAAGATAGATCTTTGGGGTGGTTTTTGGTGATTTCTTGGGATGATTTTTGATTACCCATTTGGATAATTTTTAAGTGGACTTTTTTAACACAGGAAAGTTCAAAATCAAGAGAGAGTACTAATTCAGGATTAGCAGTTAACACTCTCTCAAGTAAAGCTAAGGCCCAACTAGGACCATAATCTCCCATCAGTAAAAAGGCATCTTCTGATCATCAGCAACAACAAGAGATGCAACCACTAGTATTATAGAGGAAGGAGATTGGTTACGTTGTTCTTTTCTAACTTGCATTGTATTTTACCCACACTTTTTCAAGAAAAATGCTAGTTAACATCATTGTCCGTAAGATTTTCAACTAGTTGGTAGGGACAAACATGACAAAAGTTAGTTCCATTGTGGGGTGCCAAATGTGTTTCCAATTATTTGCTTAACTAATTGGAAACAGTTACATATATATATATATATATATATGCATAAAATGATTTGTTACATACATACATATATTAAAACATCCACACACATTCGTTTATTAAGCAATATGCATTCATAACCTATACAAATACTAGTACTAGTATATATAAGTAAACATTCATTTAAGACTATCATAAAACAAGTGTAAGCATGTGCAACATTCTTCTTGTTTTCTTATTTTCAAGCCTTCTCTTTAGAGGGAAATGAGATCAAATGATGCAATATGGTTGCTTGGATTACAGTACTTGAACTCGACGAGCTACACCAATTTTTAAGAGCCTAATTTGTATCCTAACTAGCTAACCAATTAATGCAACAATAACTAGCTTAGAGTTATTCCAGTTTTGAAATGTCTTATCCTGAAGAAGCAATATCCTTATTTTGCTGCATCAATCTTGTTATCAACGCCTCCAACTTTCTTTGCCTTACATCCATTACTTCTAGCTTCTCAGCCAATTGAGTCTGCACTACAACCTCCACCTCTATCCTTATGTTCTGACTGAGTTGTTCCACCTATGATTGCAATTCTTGGTTGCAGGCGATGCTCTTCCTCATACCTTTTAAGGTCATTGCATTGGTGGAAGCAGGATTGTTGAAAAAGATGGAGGGGAGATAACACCATTCCCCTGGCTACGAATATAATCGGGCCTTGTACCCAATACTTTTGAGTATATTTCCTCTTCTGCCAGTGGCTCACTACCCTCTGATATAGGTTGGGACTATAGGGCGATCATTTTGTCTTGTAAAATACATATTCAAGACATATCAAGTTGATTAAGCTAAGTACTTAACTATTCACATCTAACTATGTAAACTAGTAGTGAATTTTAAAAAGACAGATTCACAAACATGACATTCATTACTTCTATTACAATAAAGATTGGGTGCTTACATAGATCTCTTGACATTTAAGTGTAGTCAAACCCTCCTATTTGAGTGTGTTCTCCTCCTATAACTCAATTGGTTCAATTGATTCTTGTGTTTCTACTTGTTCATGTAGTATTAAAAACATCAATGAATAAGATTAAAAATAAGAACAACTTACAAATAAAGTCCTCAATAATCAAAAAATACAAGTATGAAAGTTTACTTGTACCGCCTTATGCAAATGTCCTGTAAATGATTCCGAACCAGCACAGTGGTTTACTTCTTGTTTCTTGCAATCTTCAAACTTGGAAGATGACTTGAGCACTTCTGACCATGGCCTCCATTGTAATTTCGATCTTCTCGATTGAATCTTGTTTCGATTCCATCCATGTACATTGGAAAAAAATTCAAGGGATTCACTGTCAATATATGCTTCGGTAATTGAACCATCCAGGGCATGCTTTGTTGTGCACATACTGCTCTAGTGTATGCAATAATTTGTTTACAATGAGAAATTAGACCTATTACCATAACAAATGATGTCATAGACTAATAGTGTATATTATTCATGTCACCTTTCAATTGAATACATCCATCAATATTATGCTAGGTCCACCAAGTTTGGCCTCATGTGGTAAATGAATAGCTAAGTGGACCATGACATCAAAGAATGCCAGGAGGAAATATGTCACGACCCGAAAACCTGCCTATGTAGGATTAGGGGTCCGTGACTTGGCCACCAAAGTCTTTTAATGATCAAATCATCTTTCCAATTATATAATGATCAAGCACATTAGAATAAATTTTTTTTCTTTTTTTTCATATTCATAAGATAAACCATATAACTTGGTCAGTCACATAACCATTAGTCTCCAAACAAAGTAGTTTCCATAACATAATGTGACAGGTTTAAATTACACTAACTAAATTAGTTCAATAACAACACATCTGAATTCACATAGTCCAAAATCATCTAATCCATCTTCAGTTAAAGATCCATCAAAATAACTCGCTTCCTTGCTTAATAACTCAGTCTACATTGCCTAAAATGAGCTTGTCTAATCCTTGCCTGAAAACATAGTAAACATATGTACTAAGCTTGACGGCTCTGTAAGAATTCCATAACATGCCAAGGGTTTCAAAACTAATATGAAGTTCTATACATGAAATGTCTATATTCATGTGAAATTAGAATACATGCATATCAAAACACAAGAATTCAACAAATAGTATCAAATTCATTTTTAATAGTTCTTAGTTCAAACATAGTCGTAATTCAATAATCAAAATCATAGTTCAATCATAGTCATAGTTCAATAATCAATATCATAGTTCAATCATAGTCATAATTCAATAATATAGTTCGATAACAATAGTCATAGTTCAATAGTTCAATATCATAGTTCAATCTTAGTCATAGTTTAAAATCATGGTTTAATAACAATAGTCATAATTCAATAGTCAATGTCATAGTTCAATCTTAGTCATAGTTCAAAATCATGGTTCAATAGTCAGTATCATAGTTCGATCTTACTCATAATTCAATAGTCAGTATCATAGTTCGATCTTACTCATAGTTCAATAATCAACATTCAGAGTTCAATAACGTAGTTTGATAAATAATATTATAGTTCGATAATCGATAACATAGTTCAATCATAATCATGGTTCAATAAATCAATAACATAGTTCAATAAACTAATATCATAGTTTGATAGTCAATATCAAAGTTCAATCATAGTCATAGTTTGATAAATCAAATTCATAGTTCGATGGTTCAAAGTTCAATCATAGTTCATATTCGATATTCACAAGGGTTCAAGCCTATAAATTCCTCTTCTATGATCAACAAATTAGACCTGACTAAGATCGATATTCGATGAAACTAGTTCGATAATGCCATTCTGTGTGACTCGCCACCAATATATCCCATGGTTAGGGTTCGAATAAAGTCACAATTTATTCGATAATGACCATACATAGAAGATTGGTCCATTCAAAACATCAAAATCATATCCGAAATCAATAATCATCAATCACGAGTTTAGTTATCCAAATAAGAGTTCTATATCTAATATTTAGTCAAAACAATTCAAAGATCGGTAAGAAGCAATATAGTATTTTGAGTATCTCACGAAACATTTTCTTGAATAAAAAAGAAGAAAATATAGATATTGATAAATCATTCAAAACATATATTAGGTACAATGTATCTGTTCATCAAAAGTCATAAAGGAAATAACAATATATGTCATTCAAAACAATATTAAGTGAAAGGCGTCTATTATCAAAGTCATAAAAGAATTCAATATTTATATCTATAATAAAATTAATCCACCTTAAACATGACATGAAATACTCATAGATTTTTCTTATTTTTTAGTTGCCTAGCGATTGCTGTTGCATTCCCAATCTCCGGGCGACTTAAATTCTTGGAAGTTATCCCCCACTCTTTCCTATTTTGCTGCCAGCCTTTGTTCGACCCTTTCTCTCATTAATCTACCCATTAGGATAATGGGGGTTCTGATGATGTATGGGTTCCAACTAAGGACCTCTACTCTCCTGGGGGTCCTTGTCTTCCTTTTTTCTACTTCCTTTTTCCCATATTTGGTCAGTCCATGACTCACCTTTAAATCAATTCACAAACCTATGACGCAAGTCAAGATCTTATTACATACTTGTTTGAAGTGTTATGTAATTAAATCGCTAACTGAGAGCTCTTTATATTCCAATTTCACTCCTCTAGAAGCCTCATTGAGCCTTAAGGACGTATTGATCATTTTTAGTTTGTTAGTGGATCTTAGCTTCCAAAAAAGACTGTTACCGTTAGGTCCGGAGTGTCGAAGATAATCATTTTAGGCTTTTCTTGAATTTTAATTTGCATACCTATAGCTTATATTAAGCCTAGAGCCATTTTTATAATTTTACACATTTACGTGTCACATCTTTCAGTGCTTTATTTACTAAAATGAACTCTATAATTGAGTCTAGAATGTCAAAGAAAGTCAGAAAATACCCTCTCAAATATTTATCTGACTTTGGTGTCACTAAGAGCATTTTGGTAATTATTACATTTTACGTGTCCTGATTTTTGAGATTTCATTGCATAAAATAGACCTCGTTATTGGGTCTAGAACATCGAAAAAGGTCAAAGTACACTCTTCTTTCATTTTATTTGGGTATGGAGCATCTATCATAATTCAATTAAATTAATTTAATTTAATTATCTTATTTAAAATTATATATATTATTAATATTTTTACACAAGTGCCACGGTGGCACAGTGGCACATGCATGACCCTTAAGTTCCTCACATGTGGAAGGTCTCTGTTTCGAACCTAGGGAGCTACGCCCTCCCCTTTTTTTTCTTCTAATTTTTGGTTTGTCAAACAAGAGACAACGAGGAAATTCAGGGATAAGACATCCCAGTCCTACATGAGTTTATTAAATTAGGGCTTATCCCTATTACCAAATAGTTCTAATCTCACTTAAACATTAAACCAAATGCTTAAAATGGAGTAGCTTCGGTTACCCGTTACTGTGCTTGGGCGGGTCCTGACCCGAACCTGAAACTGACCAACCCGTACTGTTCATTTGCTTCCTCATGATGGTCACTAATGCCCTAATTTCTGAAAATTTTTAACTTCAATTTCGTGTAGTTTCAAGCATCCATTTTCTCTATTTTCAAGTCTATTTCACTCTTAAGGATCTTAGCTTCCATTTGGCGTTGGTTTCATGGATTAAATTGAGCTATTTCACTCTGTTGGACCTCAATACTTGCGACTGTAACAAGCTCAGTTTGAGTTTGTTCCTCCACAAAATTCAATGGATTTTAGTTTGTTGTGATCCTCTTTATAAGGGGTTTCATTTCTTGATCCAAAAATTAGGTTTTGTGTCCTATTTTTGAGTTTTTGTTCATGGGTCGAAACTTGCAAGTCGAGGTTTGGGGGTCCTCTTTAGAGTTTTTCGGCTGCAGAACACTGGTTTTGTGGCCCTCATGGGGTCTAGTATAATTCAGACACAAATATTTAAGACGTCATCAATGGCAATTTCATGATTTTTACTGCTTTAGGGCTCTTTTAGGTCCTATTCTCACTCTAAAATCATAATACGATATTAATACGAGTCATGCATGCATTTAACTCCATTAAACAACATGTTAATTGTAAGATTTTCTTAGAGAGAGAAAATTCAGTTTGTTGTGTTCTACCTTCTAATTGTAGTGTTTTCCTCTCTCCATTGGTCCTCTCTTTGTTCCCTCTCCTTGGTTCAGCTTGTAGGTCTACTTTATGTTTGCATGCAAGCCTTCTTTCCCCATTCTCATTCTTCTTCTTTTTTCTCTTTCTCTCTCTCTCTCTCTCTCTCTCTAGCCGAGCTATTTCTGATGGCTTGAAGTATACAACAATTGTATGCATGCAAGTCTGGTTGTTTAAGGGCACACTCAAGGCCTGAATATATATCATGAGGGTCTTTGTGCATGTATCCTAATTGGTTGCTTGTTTGGTCCACTAGGGTAAGGACACTTCACTCTTTTTAGGAAATTTCCTTGTAAGCTTCTCTTTATATAATTTTTTTGTGGAAGTCATAGCATAAAAGTGCTAGTAGCCCAATGGTATCTTTTTGGCAACTCTTACTTGTGGTCTTAGTTTTAAGACTTGACAACTCCATCTTCTACTCTTTTTTCTCTTTTTGTTATGTTGATGGAGGATTTTATACTTTTATTTAATATTTTATTCATCTAATACTCCTAATTTGTATATTCCTTAATTACTTGATGTAACATCTACGACTAATAAATAGGGTGATATGTATAGAAACATTTTCGGACCTAATATCATTATCTATATACACAAGGGCAACATGTAATAGAGTTTACGTAATGTAATAGGACCATCCTAACGAAAGATCATTATAGAAAAATTGCATAGGCAATATGGCAAAATTAAGAATTAACCAACCGAAAATTAGGTCATTATTCCGGTTAAGATTACGACCTAATGTAGAGTTAAAATTTGATCAAAGCACACATAAAACTAACCTAACCGAAGCTAATGAGGTAAGTAGAATTTTACAGAAAATATTACGAATTATTTAATTAAATGATTAATAAATAAATATAAAAAATAAGGTAAAATGTAATAGGAAAATACAAGAAAAACAATTACCATTATCATCATTGATTTACATATGATGAGAGAAAAAAAGACACACACATTAGATGTGTATGTGGGTGTATATATGCAAATGAATACATGTATTTGAACATAAGATTCCAACAATCACTCTCATAGTAGCCATCTTTCATCATTAAATCTTGTCTAGAAAATATCCTCCCAACAATGACATATATGAATGAAGACATATACAAGTGAGGAGCTTTGGGCATAGGATTCCAACAAATTCATGTGAATAAGATAAGCCTACCATAGTGGTCATCTTTCACTATTAAATCTTGTCTCGAAAGTATGCCCCCAATAATAAAAATTTTGGCTATAAATATATGCCATGTGCAAGCTTAGAAAATCACACTAAGTGAGGAAAGGAGTTAAAGTGGTAATGGAAGGAGGTGTCGCAAGCTTAGATAGTGAGAGAAGGAGAATATTTATCCAAACAAGCTAAGAACACTTTTCTTCAAATTTCTTTAAGTCTAAATAGTTTTGTAGTTAATTTTATGTATAAATGATGAATAGAAGTGATTTGAATGAGGATTAGAGAAATTATAATGAATTTCGTAACTAATCTGGATACTACCAGCAAAACTGGTTCAACTTTAGAAGACCATAACTTATTCAATTTAAGTTCAAATCGTTAAATTGAAGCTCTAGATGTCTAGTTTCTATTAAAAATTTTTTACATGTAAACTCCAACCGATTTTGATTTATGAATTTTTAAATTAAGGTGGTCAAAACTGGAAATTGAGTTGATGTAAAACTATCCACTTCAAACTATCATATCTCTTCCAATTCTTTGAATTAAATTCTAAAATTTTGTAAGGATGTATATCTATGTCTTAGCTTTAATTCGATATATTATAAGAATTATTTGGTGATACGATGGGACGGATATAGTAATTTTACCAAAATGGTCCGGAATCTGACCTAAGTGAATGGATTGACTTATATCTTGAGCTGTAGGTAGAATTTTTGAGTGATTCTAGATCTCAATGAAACTAGACTCCATATGTAATATTTCTGAAAATATTTATTAAATTTTAACAAAGGAGGTGGGAGGAAATCGAATTTGAACACAAGGGTACTGCTTATGAAATTCTAAAAATCTGAACTTTCAAGGTTACTGTCCATCGAGATTGCTTCATTTTTTCTTCCCCCTTCCTAGTAGTTTAGTTTACATCATAACCACAAATAGTTAGGGATACTAAACAGAACTTAAACATATTTTTAGTGGCCTTGGATAGGTATGTTACATATTGAGATTCTATTGAGTATAATAAACTCAATGATGAGACTCATTTAATCAAATAAAGCTCATAAAGTATGGGTTCTTAAGAAATATAGTATTAAAATAGTATTTAATATAGGATTTGAAAAGGTTAAGGAGCATCCAAAATGGACTAATTAGCTAAGTATTAAGCGAAGGTGAGTAACCCTAAACCTTAAAATGGAGACTTTCTATTAAATACAGTTCTTTACAGTTTTATAATATTATATACAGTTTCTTTCAGCTTATAACGTATTTCAAATTATTATACTAGAAGTTTCAGTTGCATGACCATTTTTAGAATACCAAGTTGAATCTTGAATTGCATGCCTTTAAGAAGCACATTTCTAAATGGTTTATAGCACATTTTTTAAGTATATTTTTAGCATGAAATTATACGCCATAAAATGTTTATAACAAATAGTCATGCCTTGTTGGAGGGTTAAGCCATATTCATGACATAGTTGTGTCTGGTTAGAGGGTTAAGCCAGGCTATGTAAGCTCAGAGCTCTAGATTAAACTTAGTCGCCCAAGTGACCACTCAAGATAAAGTTAAAGAATGATTGACATTTATGATTTCATTGCATAGCTTACAGATACAGTTTCATGCTTACTATGTTTTACTCTTGCAAAACTATTTAGTAAAAGAGCCTGCATAATTCTTTAATTATCTTATGATCAGTTATATGTATATATGATTCATAAATACTGGTAGCTTTTGTAAAAATATTTTACCTCCCATCCATGAAAGTTTATGAAAGAATTTTTTCTAAAAATCATAACAGGAAACTCGAGTTAGTAACGAACTTTTCATAAAGCTCACAGGGTTTTATCCTGTATATTTTAGGTGGAGTTTTAGATAATATAGCTTGACGGAAGAGAATTTAGTTACAGTACTTTTGGAAGATTGATAATTTTGGTACCTTTTATAGGAATAGTCAGAAAAAATTTGTTAGCTGTAATATTCAAACACTATTGTATAATGTAACATTTAGTTATGCTCAACCATGATTCAGTTTTTGCTACTTTATCAAGTATGAAGGCAAGAAATATATATACCAGATAAGAGGCATTTGGTTGATCACCTTATTAATATACTACAAGAGAGTTAGTACACTGATAAGGTGTCTAACCGGCCGATCATTATCCCTAATCTGCATAGGGTGGTTTTAGGATGTGACAAAATTGGTATCAGAGCATTAGGTTAAGATACAAATGTACTCACAAAGTTAGTATCAAGCAAAAGTACCAATAAAATTCATGCCATGACCTTAGACTGCTAAGTTTAGGGACGCGCTTTCAAAAAATAAGATTATTACATCCGAAAAAAATTGATTAGGACAAAAGCAATTAGCTTGACCCCCGAACTCCAAAGCCACTAATAGAGAACCCTACACAGTTATGATAATATTAGATATGTGTGAATCCGTTAATAACACTTTTCTTTGATTATCAAATTCAATGGCAGGACCGGGGAAAAAGGGCAAGAAAACTTAGAAGAATGGAACTTTGCAGGAATCTGCCCATACAAATCAACCAGATAACCTTGTGGCACAAACCATGGAGGCCAGCCAAACAAGATTTGGTCAGATCATAAAAGGATTCACCTAAGCCTTCTAGTGAACCTAGTAGGTTTCTCTACCTGCAATTCCTACTATACTTGTACCTAGGCCGGTACCTGAACTTGTGCAAGCCCCTGCACCTCTAACAATGGGGACAACTATTAGCAATGAGCTGATAGATCAATTCCACAAGATGAAACCTGAGTCATTCATCTCAGTCACAGACCCAATAATGGCTGAGGAATGAGTTTTGGCAATACAAAAAGTCTTCAGCTAATTGACTGAAGATAAAGAGGCTTGTGCTAACGTATAAAATTTTGCACCCAAAAGGGTACGAAATTGCGATGGAGTCCTATCGACAAGGAAGTCTTCAACACGAATCTACTCTCTGAACTGCTGTTGTGGTGGCAACGGATGTGGCTATTACTGCAGAGCCAGTACCGGTGGCTACTACTCTAGCTGTTGTGCCTCCTAATACTCATTATCAACATCGTCCTCATTGAGAGGAGCGATGACATGTCCCCGTGACCTAGTTAGAGTTTGACGAGTAAATGGACCAGATGAGAGAACAAGCATGTCAGTAGTGTAAAAGA
Organism: Nyssa sinensis; assembly: GCA_008638375.1. Taxonomy (NCBI): domain Eukaryota; kingdom Viridiplantae; phylum Streptophyta; class Magnoliopsida; order Cornales; family Nyssaceae; genus Nyssa; species Nyssa sinensis. The sequence goes on along the minus strand of CM018051.1, from coordinate 18,317,234 downwards.
GTACTTGTTGTGCAGCACAAATCCTTGTGATCAGGTTGTCGAATGGCAAAGATGCAATTCGTCTAGTATTAGTGGTAGGAGAAATCGATGACTCGAAGAATATATGATGGAGTATCGATCGTAATGGTAACACAGAGGGCATATAGAAGTGTAATATGGGAGAGAGTCAATGTGTTCATATTGGCTGAATGGATGCAACACACTACACATGATGAGATTAAGGATATGATAACCCTTATACAAATATCCCTATTCTAAAGTCCCACCACTCGTGGTCAAAACTGTCGAACTGTCGACATGGAGGGTGGATGCAATAAGTCTGGCAAATGGAAGTATAGTACCCTGAGGAAATAGAAAGCCAAGCTACTCGACTCGAGGAAGATCAAAAGTCTCAACAATCATGTCAGAGGTGAGAGAGAAAAGAACACTATGTACTATCACCGGGTAGGCCCCCTAAGCATCACGATAACCTAGGTTTGAGTAAAACTCTCGAACCAGGGTCTCATTGGCCAGACCCATGACTAAAAGGTAGCAAACCACATGAGTCAAATAGCATGTAAGCTACTGTCTCACGTATGTCATCTATGGTGCATACCCTCTCAACAAGGACTGGCCGCGATAGGACAGACGCTGCCCAAACCTGTACTACCTGGGTCGAAAAATGAACCACGGCCCTAGGTGTTACTCCTAGATGAATGGCATATGAAAAATGATGACGCTCAATGGAAATAGTCTTGGAAGACATGATCACGTAGTATATATATCAAGAATAGGACGTAGAATAATCCTAAGATGGCACTATGTTTAGTGTACTAAACTATAGTACACACTAATCCAAAGTATAATATGGAAAATCAATTAAACTAAAGGAAAGTGGGAAAAGGGACTCAAGAACTTACCGTTCCAATAAACGAATGGAATTGTAAAACGATCAATAAAAATGAAACCCTTGACATGTAAAACACACTAATCGGAAAGGAAACTAAGAATGATTTAACTTGGGATCAATATGTCACAAGACGTGAGAGGATTTGGAGAGAAAATGAAAGAAAACCACCAAATATTGTGATATGTTCGTGATTTCTCGTGTGTTTTGAACTGAATAGAGTTCGTTGAAATGACCTTCGTTCAAACAAACACCAGAAGCTACGCTTCTCTTAGGAAAATAAAGTGTCCATCTCTATTTGAGAATTCTCTACGCATTTCAACTACTAAACAGGAGAAAATTGGAGAGTTTTTTTTTTATGAAAAACACTATTTTTAGTTACAAAATTCTAAGAAAAAATCAAGTGTCTTCAAAGCTAAAAATAATCCCAATATTTTTTTTAGGTTGAAATATGAATTTGAAAAACATTGTGAGTGAACTTGAGAGAAGTAAATGTGTTCTAAATAGCATCAATACATTTAAATAATCCTAGAACACTAAAATGCATACAAGCTCATTCTCTACTCACTTAACCATGGTGACTAGACATATGCATTAATTTCAACCATGAAATGTTCTTGTCTCAAGGTTGTCTTTCTATGGTGTTGAATGATTTTCACATCAAAAAGAACAAACAAGCATAGTCAATCAACCTAGGGATTTTTGACCATTTTCAATCAAAACTCCATCTCAACTTAAAAGCAAAAAATTACAAATTGAATTTGCACTTGTCTCACCTGTTGCAAGGCAGCTTTCATTACAATTAAGTAGGCTACTTTTTTCAAAGGATTTACCAATGCTAGCAAACACACTGTCTTAAGGGTAGACCTTTCCTTCCATTCTTTGATTTTTTTTGTGTGTGTGTCCATTTTCTTTTTAGGCTTTTACTTTTGGTCCTTTGATTTTTTCAACCTAAATCAATCTTTCTAGCTATGGACTTATTGAGATGAAAACATAAAATCATTAAACCCATCCTATCTACAAGACAATCTTATGCAAGAATTAAGTAAGACTAAAACCTATGAAATCACAAGTAGATTGAAAGATTGTGTGCACCCAAGTGAAAAGGACTAAGTGAAGATATTGATAAAATAAAGTTCATAAGTCAAGACTTAATCACTTAAAATTCACTTAATACAAGTCTCTTTTCAAAAAAAAAAGGATTACCATTAGAAATTAAAACAAGAGAAAAATATTTTTGGATTATTAATTTAACAAATGTATGAAATTGACCTAATTATTAAAGATAAAAAATTTGAAAAAAAAAAGAATCCATAGACCTAGAATAGATGACTAATGTAAAGAACACCTAGACTATGGAAAAGAACACAACTTACTCAAATATGATTTTTAATGAGTGAAATGGAGTAAGATGTAATGAAGCAAGTTACAAGGAGACTTTAAGATAAGAGTGAAATCCCTAAATTGCGATAGAATCTCTTAGTCATCTAAGAGATAAATTTTCTCTTTCCGAGGAAGAAGCAAATTGCGAAGTTTGATTTAAACACTCATTCTCAAGACTTTTCAATTTATCATTTCTCACCCAAATTTGTCTTATAATTCTTTTAGGAGTAGATGAACATTTTGGGTCTTGACCTTACCTCTAACCTTGGAATGAGAAATTACTTGAGGCTTTTCAAGGTTGGAAATACGAATAATCATTTGAGCCATGCTCCTTGATTTTTGAACATGATTATTCATTTGTTGCTTCAAGGTAGCAATTTTTGATTTGTGCTCTAAGGCCATGGTGTGAGATTTTGTTTGCCTTTTCTTTGAAAATCCACATTTCCTTCTTGAATAACCTTTAACCATGTAATAAAAACAATAAAATGGCCTTCGTTGAGGTTTGGCTTGTGGTCTAGATTGAGGTAGTGAGTGAGAATGTGCTTGAGGCTTTGGTAAGGGTTGGGTTTGCCTCGTAGGTTTAGGTGGTTCAACACATTTAGATTTTGAGGACACAAACACAACTAGCTTGAGATTGGGAGATTAACTTAAAGTGAACGTGAAGGGCTTGTTCTTATCCGTGAACATGTCATTACCCAAACCACTTCTATCATTCTTGATTTGGACGGTATTAAGCATTTTAGAGAGCTTATTCAACCTATCTTCAAGATTGATTTTGATATTCCTAAATTGTGTGAGTTGTTCACTAAAAGAGTGAACTTTGGAATTCAATTCCTTCTTTTCAACCTCACAAACATCTAGGGATGCTTCAAGTCCCCTTACCTCAATAACCAACTTCCTTTAAGAGAGACAATTTATCCTTATTTAGTTGATTCAATCAGGATTAATCAACTATTAAATCAATATTCTACTTCTTACAAGACTTGAGTTTAGTGATAAGCTTATGTTAGACTTCATGAGATTTATAGATTCATTGAATAGTCTTTTAAAACAATCTCAATTTTGTCTTCATCAGTCAGCTCTTATCATTATTGGACATAAGGTCTTTGATATCCTTATGATCTTCATCCTCAATGAAAGATTGTCACGCCCTAAATTTTGAAAACCCGAGGAATGATTGAAAATGACCTAAAAAGAATTAATAAAATATAATTGAATGGATTTAATTAATTACATAGTAATTTTTTCATGTTTTTCAAAATTAAGAATAAAAAATGCTAACTAGACTCACTTGAGATGAGTTCTAAATACTAGTCAAATTAGGCACGCGGCGCAGGGATACCCGAGTGCGCGGGGAAGGGCGGCTAGGCATGCGCAAATGCATAGGCGCACGCGTGGTCGCAAGCGGCATGCGACGTGCGGCAGTAGGGCCTGAGGGGCTAGCACGCGGCTAGGTTGCCTGCTGGCTGGTTTGCTGGCCTCCTACCTCTCATGCTATAATAATTCCAGTAGCCATTTTGTTATAGTACCAGAATTTCTAACCTTGGCCTAAAATCTTGATTTTGACATTTTTTGTTCCCATTTCAATTTATTTCATCACCAAACTTGGTATGGGATCATATAACATGTAAAATGACCATTTTACCCTTTTTCTCCTATTTTTTGACCTTAAATAATTTTTAACTAATTTGCCCCAAGTCTTTTCCTATGCCCCTATTTTCATTTCTTTATCTTTTTTTTTTTTCCTCTTAATTCATTTGATTCCTTATTTAAAAAAAATCTAAGCATGATCTCCCACTCCACTCAACCTAGTTGTTATTCTTGAGAAATTTCACCACAGTCTCCTCTGTTTACTTGACCTTTTTCCTCATCCCATTCCTCCTCCTCATCCTTTTTAACACCAACAACAACACCTAATAGAACATTTATTTACAGAATTCTATATTTTCATTATCCAGAATCATATTTCAAAAACAAAGTAACTACTTGGAGCTCCATGCTCCTCATTCATATTTAATACACAATTCCATACAATCCAACATAAAATCAAGTTTATAACTTACACAAAGTCTAAACTTTAAACATGAAATAAACTTCATGAGGGTTTATGCCCCTACATACAAAATATAGCCCTTAGGCCAAATACACTTCAAAGTCCATTTTTTCCTCAATGTTCCAAGACTTCATCAAGTCTCATGTGACAGGGGTCTCATCTAAAAAATGTAATCCCATGTAGGGATAAGCGCAATGGCTTGTATGACATAATGCTAAACAAAGAATAAAGGTAAGTTGTGGCATGTACAAAGTGAACATTTTTGAGCTATAAACCCTCCAATTCACTAATGCAATGTAATGGTACTATGCACGACACACATAGTAAACTCTATGCCCAACACATGTCTCGCTTCACGGTCCTCTCCCATTAGTATGCAAGTAACACTCATTTTGGCCACATTTTAGGTTTTTTACCACAGGATCTATACCCTCATAATGCATAGCACCAAAGTGTTCAACACACTTCATGTTTTCAAAGATTCACAATATGCCAATATGCCTTAATTTACTATGTAATTTCTATGAGGCATTTTATCAAACACATGGGGTATGCCTTAAATCATGCATCACACATTAAGCAAACTATAACTTTCAAATTACAAGACTTTGTCAACATGAATATAAGTTATAATACAATTAATTATACATATATTCATGTTACATGTTCACAAATTTACCAAATTCTCAAAGAATACACGAGTACACAAAGTATCAACCCTAGATTTTTAAAGCAACTATATGCTAGGTAGTTTTCTAACATCAAGTATGTTAGTCATACAACCAACTTATAAAAATTTCAATAAACTTAACTCTAGTCTTTATTTAGCAAAATATCATACCTAGAAGGGTTTTTCTCAACACTAGGAAGTTCTGCTCACTTCGAAGCTGAACCAATTGGTAAGATTGTAGCTTTTGTGGTGGGGAACAACTTCCTAGAAGGAAGCCTTAAGAGATTCCAAGGTTAGAGATGTATTTTGGAATGTAGAAAGTTAAAAAAATGAAGGTTTTCTTCATAGCCTCTCCCCAAACTCAAGATTCTGTACTTTCTTCAGCCAAGTTGTGATATCTTTAGCTCTCAAGTGGTTTATTTATACTAAAGGGGTCAAGGGGTGAAAAGACCATTTTGCCCCTAATGAGCTGTGGGACCTCGTTGCACTATAGCTTATCTCGAAATGTCTTAAATCGATATTCTGCTTTAACCAAAGTTCTTAAAATTATTTTAAACGATATTTTTGCCAAAAAAAAAAAAAAGTTCCTGTTGGCAAGTGCGGCCAAGCCCACCCGGGTTGGCTTTTTGGTCCCATTTTTCACACTATCTCTAATTTTGCTCAAATTCTCACAGGAGATATATTTTGACATTATAAGCATATTTCCCTTCTATGGAATTCTCAAATTATGCTTTCAAACATAACTTATGTCTAAATGATGCATGTACAATGTCCTATTAGCAAATAATGCATGGATAGTGTCCTGTCGACAAAACGAAAACTTTACTCTGATTTTTCAAATCTTTACAAAAACAATCCTTTATGGACATTGGAAACACTTGTGAAATCCAAGAATTGACTTTCATCACCATTTTCTTCTTCATCCTCATCCTCACCCCCTTCTTCCTCTTCATCCTTTTCCAAAAGAGATGATTTCATAACCTTCCTATTTTGAGAATTTTTCCTTCTCTTATTAGGACAATCAGCCTCTATATGCCCAAAATTATGAAAATCATAGCATTCAATAGGATTAGAGGAGGATTGTGAAGAATGTCTTCTTCTATGACTACTAGAAGAAGATTTTTGGACTTAGCCTCTTAGAGAGTTAGAATTTTCAAAGGATCTTTTACTTGAGCTTCGAGATCCCTTAGAGTTAGGCATTCTACCCTTGAGGTATTTGTTAAACCTCTTAACAAAGAGAGCTAAGTCCTCATCATTCATGGACTCGGGGTCAATTTCAAAATTTCCTTTACTCTCTCCTCGTGTTGATTTCAAGGTAAGACTTTGTCTTTTTTGTTTGTCTTAGAGTTAGCTCAAAAGTTTAAAGTGATCCAAATAACTCATCAACAAAGAGAGATAGTCCATGTATTTACTCTCCTCAATAGCGGTTATCTTAGATTGAAATCTCTCGAGAAGAGATCTCAATATTTTTCTTATAATCTTGCTCCTCTCTAGCTTCTCTCCTAGGTTGAATGATGAGTTGACAATGTTACTTAATTTAGCATATAACTCAGAAAAGGTTTTCGATTCTTCCATTCTTAAGGCTTCAAACCTAGAAGTCAACATTTGTAATTTTGACCTTTTTACTATCGACGTACCCTCATGGGTAGTCTCAAGGATGTCCTAAGCCTCCTTGGACTTCTCACAAGTCATGATGCAGCAAAACTCATCAGGAGTTACTATGTTAAAGATAGCATTCAAACCTTTGGTGTTGTAGCCACTCATCCTTAACTTTAGCTCGTTCCAAGTGTTTGAAGGCTTGACTACGAAGGGAATTTCTGTAGTTGCGGTTGTGACTGAAAGGGGTCCAGCCTTCTTGGACAGCAAGCCAAACTTGCTCATCCACGGCTCTTAAGAATGCTCTCATACGAGCTTTCCAATAGAGGGTGGCCGTGAGATCGAGCCGCTATCTCTTAACCCTTCAATGGTTTTCACTACTTAGGATAGTAATCATATGCCTTAGAAAGAAGGCTCTGATACCACTTTGTTGCGGAGGGATACCACTTGAATATCATTCAAGGTCCCAAAATGTGAATATCACCTAGAAGAGGGAGGAGGTTGAATAGGTAGGTCTTAGAATAAAATTTTTTCTTATGTTAATTTCGATTCTTGTCTATAACAAAAGATAACACAACAACAAAATCACTCAACGTGATTAATCTAACATTTATGCCCATCCACCAAGGAAATAACCAAGAATCATTCAAACACACCAACCTATCAACATTCACCAAATTGATTAAACTAGCTTAATTTGATATCCAATTTTATCAATTCAAAGAAAAATTCAACTAAGTGATCAATTGACGATTCCATTCAATTTACTCTATCAATTGCTCAATTAAGTTGTCAATTAATCAAATTAAAGAACAATTACGAATTTCATGAAAACTCAATTTCAAAGTTCTAGCGAAAACATTCAATTAAAACAATTAGTAAATTAAAAGAGATGAAGTGATTGAGAGATTTGCAAACCGATTGATGACAGAGAAACCACCAAGGACAACAATCCTTAGAGTAAAACTCTAGAGTTGTGCCAATGTTCAAGGAAGACTTTCACTATGATGGAAAATGAATTACAATGTATCTACGAACAACTTTAGTACCTCAAGCTCCGTTCTCCCTAATCACATCTTTAATTTCTTCTTGAATCCATAAGCATCTCATAGCCTAAACCTTCATACAACTGAAATCCTCGACGGTTTCAGAATCTTCCTATCAAGTCGCTTTACAATTACAAATCCTCACAACCTCGGTGTCCACTGATCGCCCAACGCCGAATCCTCAAGCTTGAACTCCATCCTTAAGCTTGAACTCCATCCTTCGTCAATGGTGAAATTGACATGAACAAGAGCGTCTTAGATATGATTTGGATCTAGTGGATGATCTAAATTGATCAATAAACAAGAGTAGAGAAATGTATGAATGACATTTATGATTGATCTCTCATGAAATCTTTTTGATCTCTTAACAATTTAGCTCTCACAATTGAAAACTCTTTCTCTATTTTTTTTGCTCTAAACTGGATTTTTGTGTACTTTGGTAATAAGCTTGTTCAATCCCAAATGAGCTTGAAAACATATTATAAATTTATTTTCCATCTAGGGTCATTTGAACGAACCATCAATCGTTCGAACGAGCATTAGTTCGTTCGAACGAACTAATGAATGAATAACAAACGAGCACAACTTTGAGATTGTAGCTTTTCATTTGATACAGAACCTTCGAAGGAATAAAAATGAACTTTTCTGTTGTTTGAATGAGCAATAGAGAGTTGTTCATTCTTGCTTGTCTTGTGAACTGAATTTTTCCTTTAGGATTTTAAAGATACATTTTGGGAAAATTGATTCACAACCCCAAGTCAATCACATACATGATGTTATGATAAAAACTATACGCAATGCATGCATGATGTGAGTATATGAGATTCAAATCAAATACAAAATACCAATATACCCTTCGAGAGCCAAATTGACTGGTAGTGATGCACGGTAATGTCTTTTGGACGAACTTGGAGTAGAACGGGTATTGAGGTATTCACTCTTAAAACTTATGTAAGGGATTCTACACAAAGCACATTTTTTCAAACTAGATTAGCCAATTATAATATCAGACCCCATGGTCCTAACAAGTGCCTTAATTTGGGTAGGGTCTACTTCAATCCCCTTTTGTGATACCAAAAAGCCCAAGAAAGTTCCTTCTGTAACCCCAAAGGTACATTTCATGGGGTTGAGTCTCATTTTGTGCTTCTTCAGAATGTTAAATTTTTGGGATAAAAACCAAATGTGGTCAAACTTTCGAACACTTTTGACAATCATATTGTCTATGTAGACCTCCTATTATATCTCCTGATCTAAAGGCTAAACATTTTGTTAACAAGCCTTTGATAAGTAACCCCAGCACTTTTTAGTCCGAATGGCGTCACTATATAACAATAGAGTCTTCGTTCTAATATGAATGTAGTTTTCTCCAAATTGGGAAGGTACATCTAGAATTGGTTATATCTAGAGTAGGCCTATGAAGCTCATAAGTTCGTAACCTATCATGGCATCTACCAACTGATTAATTCTAGGGAGAGAAAATCTATCCTTGGGGCAAGCGTTGTTGAGATCTGTGTAGTCAACACAGACTCTCCACTTGTCGTTATTCCTCTTTGCTAGGATAGCATTGGCAAGGCATTTAGGATAGAATAGTTCTCTTATTATCCCAGCGTCAAGCAACCATTAAACTTCGCCATTGATGATCTTCTGGTGTTTTGGGACAAAGGTTCTTATCTTTTATTGTACTATGAGGGTGATCTAGATCCGTCGTCAACTTGTGGGAGATGAATTTAGGGATCTATACCTTCCATATCCTTGGTTTCCTATGCAAATACTGAGAGGTTCTGTTTCAAGAACTCGATCAGTTATGCCTGCTCTGAGGGCATAAAGCTAATCCGATCTGCACATATTTTCCTTCCACGTACTGACGAGCACCTTTGTAACTTCTTCTTTTGGTTTAGCTATGATATCCCTTCCCCTAGGACTTAATGGTTCTTTAATCTCAGAGGGGCACTCCTCTAGATTTTCAAAATCTGGAGTGGAGAAATCTTCTCATCTGAAATGGTATTATCATTGCTATTTGGAGGATTTTTCTTTGAATGTAATAGCAGGGCACTCCCAAGCTATAAGTTGGCAACCTTTAATAGTCACCACTTAGTCATGATGTATGAACTTAAGGCATTGATGCAACGTGGACGTGATTACTCTCATCTGGTGGATCTAAGGTCTCCTAATTATAACATTGTAAGGAGACTTGGCATCCAAAACCATAAATTCAGACATTAAGGTCTTTTGCTCATCACATTCTCTAATAGTGGTCGGTAGCTTAGTTCTCGTCAAAGAAAAATTGAGGTGTCCTATTGAATCCTGCCATTACTGAGATAGTTGCTCTGATATCCTTATGATCAAGCTTCATCTGCTTGAAGGGCTCATACAAATAATACACTTGTAGAGCTTCTAGTATCCACGAGAACCCGTCTGATTTCGAAATTGAAAATTTTGATTGCGATAACCAAGGCATCACTATAGGGGCAATGTACCCTAACAAAGTCTAGCTTAAAGAATTGTATCTAAGGTGCTATCTTGGTCATTTTCTCGATGGATGAGATCTGGATAATATGAGGTTTTGCCATTGCCTCCTCAGCGTACCTCTTTCTGGCCTTGTTAGACATCACAGCCATTGTATTATCAATATAAAGTACGAAAATCACATGTTGATTATTTGGTGGTTGTTGATCATTCTAGGCTTTTCTTTCCTCAGGCCACTAATTTGGCCTCTTCTAAAGGGGCCTTCATTTCTTTGGTCTCGTCTTCCGTCCTAGCCAAAGAACTGCCTTAGTCGCCCATGACAGATGAGATACTCAATCTCCTATTTCAAAGCTTTGCACTCCTCGGTGGTTTGGCCCTGCTATTTGTGAAAATCACAGTACTTGTTTCTATTCCTGGTATCTAGATTGCTCTTCAACGACTCTGGCTATTTCATATTTTCACGAGTTTGGACCTGCTAAAGGATGTGAGTAAGGGAGGCATTTAACGGGGTAAAAGTCTCATACCTTTTGGAGCTAGAGTTATTTTGTGCTTTAGGATGCCGATCATTTGTTAGGATGTCGGGCTCTCTTCTTATTGTCTTTGTTGTCTTTTTTTGAACTTACTCATCTTTCTAAGCTTGTTCTTTAGCTTTTCAAAAGGAAGTTTTAGTGTCCTCGAGGTTAATATACTTCCATGCTCTTTCCATGAGTGATGCCATATTGGCTGAAGGATTCTTGGTTAAAGAGTCCTAGAAGTGTCCAAATCCTAGTCCTGAGGTGAGAGCACTACCAAGAAACTTGAATTGTATTCGTTCATCTCTATACGCTTGGTGACTTTCCTTTGCCTATTTTATGGTGAGTAAAAAATCTGGTCCATTTCTTAACTTTCTGCTTGTTAAGAAGTGATCAAGGAATAGCCTACTGAGCACTATAAAAATTGTTGATTGAATTTTGAGAGAGGTTATGAACCACTTAAGAACAGTACCCTTTAAACTAGTTACAAAATTTCTACACATGAAGGCATCGATAGCCCCGTGTAAAGCCGTTGTGTGCTGATAATGAAAGAGATGATCACCAAGGTCTTTAAACCCGTCGTAGAGAGTAAATTTTGGGACAATAAACTTCTTAGGCCAGTTCATCTGCCATTTTAGCAGGAATGAATGGTGTAGAGAACTTACAAAGTAGCTTGCTAATCTCGTCTTGTTCTAGAGGGCCATTGAATCTTTTGGTCAAGATAGTTTGATCTTGAGAACCTGCAATTTCCTCAACCCTCTAAGGGATCCTGATATGTTTTCTTGTGCTGCTGCTAATGCTCATTTTTTGTCTTGCCCCATATTTCCTAATTCATGATTCATAGAGGGGATTTTGTCTTGCAACAATAGAAGGATGCTGATGCTGCTCTCCCAGAACTAGTGGACAGGGGACTTTAGGTGTCTGAAGTCCTGGATTCGTTGGATTGGCTCCAAAGGTCGTAGGGATTGGTATCCTTGTCCTATTTTGATAGTGCATGACAGGATGAAACGATGGCATACCTCTGCCCAATGCTGTTGAGGTTTACAGGTCAGCCCCTATTTGGGTAGCACCTAGGGGTGTACCGTCTGGGTGTTAGGTGGTTCCTCGTTGTGAGGCCCTCTGCCTGTGGTGGTGATAGGAGGTGGAGCCATTCTGTGATCAACGTTAGTTAGAAGAGGAGGATTGTTTCATTAGTTTTGAACTAATGAGGCCAAAGCTTGTGACATGGCTGAAAGTTGTTCCTACATCTGATCAGACTGCCATTGCATCCAATCAAGTTGCTGTTGTAGATGAGTTGGTGCTCCTCCTTTTCATCTCTCAGCAGGAAGTATTCTTAAGGATTTTAAGGATTCCTTCTAGGACGAAAGATTGGAGCCATTGGTTTTTTAGTAACACAAGCTTAGTTTATGTAGTAAAATAGTGAAAACGATCATCATTCCCATAAACGGCGCCAAAATAATATTGCACTTTTCTAGCCTGGGGGTTCTTCTTTCAAATAGCTTATCAAAAACTCAAGGTCAAAGGGTAATAAGAAGGCTCCGATAGGTAGTAGCTCCGATGATAAAGTTAGTAAAAAAATAAAGACAATAATTTAAGAAAAGAATTGAACATGAATTGAAGGTGTACCCTATGGCCTTATTTATTAGCTATAAATCTCCTAAGTTGAGTAGGATTACGAACCATAAAAGTAGGGATTTAAAGATACACATAGATAGTAGTTTCCATATAGAACTTGTTTCCTTATTCTGAGGTCGGTAGCCCAAAGAAGGCAGGTGACCAGCTCAAAGCGTCTCGTCTTTGTGATCTGTATCCTAATAGGTTGGACGTATGATCACTCTTGTGATCTGTACATTGAAGAGATTCTTGTGGACACATTTCATGTTCTAAGTATTGTGGTTAAATTATGGTATATCAGCATTTATTATCACTCATGAAGCTTGAAACAAGGTATTCACCTAACCATAACTGTCACGACCCGAAATTTAGCCTATGCAGATTAGGGGTTCGTGATCGGCCACCGAGGTATTTTTCAATGATCATAATACTTTACTAATTCCCATTTCGTCAGACGTAGCGAAATAAAATTCTTTTTTTTTGCGGAAGCCATCAATATGCATCTCATACAATGATTATTTCAACATCAGTCATTCATATATATATATATATATATATATATATATATATATCCATGGTGACTACAAAAGTACATGATGTAAATTTCCAAAGTCAACCGACGTCATGTTCAAATATACATCCCATGATTACCAAAAGTATCTACATTATGTCTAACAAAAATCCTAATACAAAAAAGGTTCATAGTTTTATAAACTCTCAGCTATTCTACCTGGACTTGCTATTTCCTTGCCAGTACAGTTACCTGAAATATATTAGAGAAATCCATATGAGCTTCACTAAGATCGTGAGTAATTCTTGTATGTTAAGGGTTTCAAAATTACTATATAACTTGATACTGAAATACCAGTAATCATATATCATTAACATACGTCATCTCAAATTACAACAGATAAAAGAATAATATCAAATTCACTTTCAATAAATCTTAATTCAATGGTAGTTGTAAATCAATGATCAATAACATAGTTTAATAATGATGAATGATAATACAGCTCAATCATAACTTTGACTTAAAGTTATGGTTCAATAACATAGTCATAGTTCAAAATTATGGTTCAATCTTTAATCATAGTTCAATTTTAGCCAATCCAAAATCATAGTTTGATATTTCAAATTCGATCACAATTCATATTCAAATTAGTATATTCCATTTCTATGGCCAGCAAATTAGAACCTTCGCTGACTGAGATCAATAGACTAGTTCAATAATGCTGTATCATACCAACTCACCACCAATATACCCCTTAGGTAGAGTTGATAAGTCACAATCTATCAAATAATGACTAATCATAGAAAAGTGTTCTATTCAAAGCATTGAAATCATATCCAAAATCAATAATCATCAATCGCAGTTTCAATTACTCAAATCAGATTTCCTTATTTGGTATTCAATTAAACAGTTCAAGGATTTGTAAGAAAACTATATAGCGTTGAATATCTTACGAATACATTTTCTTTAGTTAAAGAAAACAATATGGCTATCGATGGATCATTCAAAACATATGTAATTTAGTTGCTAACAAATGCTATAAAGGAATGACAATATACACATCGATAAGTCATAAAAGAGTTTAATATTTATATCTATAACAAAAGTCACCTCAACATAACATGGAAATACTCACCTGAAATCTAAAGGCTTTTACTCAAAAATCTTTCCTTTAGTTGAATGTTCCTAAACCACATTTCAAAGTCTGGTTACCTTCTATAGCATCACACAATTTAATTATTAACTTAAATCTCTTTTTATTCCAGTTACTTTCTCTTGGTAGTCTCTTTAAGTTTTAAGGGCGTATTAATTTCTAAAACTAGTCAATTTCATACATCAATATTTTAAGTATCTTATTTGGTAAAATGGACTCCACCATTGAGTTTGGAACGTTGAAGAAAATCAATTTAGGCTTTTATGAATTTTAATTTGTCCTTGGGTACTACTAAGGGCAAAATGGTAATTTTGTATTTTTACGTATCTTAATTTTTCAGGACTCTATCTCGTAAAACGGATCCCGCCTTTGGGTTCAGAATACCCAAAATAATAAAGTTACACTATCCTTTTAATTTATTTGGGTAATAGAATTAATTTCAACAATTAAATTAATTTATTTAATTTAATCACTTAATATTATATATTATATTTCATAAATAAGAACACATGTGCCTTAGTGGCACAATGGACTGCATCGAGACTTAAGTCTCACACGCGTGAGGGGTTTTATGTTCAAACCTTAGGGGCAACAGCCCCTTTTATTTTTCTAAATTTCTTAAAACCAAACAACGGATAAGGGGCAAAATAAGGATAGGATATCCCTGGTCTGAACAGGAGTAGTAAACTAATTTCTTAAAGTTGTAGCCAAACAGACCTAAATCAAACTTAATATTAAAACCAATCCCTCAATACGGCGCCGTTCAACTAAAACCCTTTTATGCAATGGGTAGAGTCTCGACCCGAACTCGATCCGACCCGAGACCGACTCGTCCACTATTCATCTTCTTCCCCACTTCCCTCATAGTGTTGCCCTAATTTCTGTAAACTTCAAGTTCTATTTCGTAGAGTTTTGGGTAGCCATTTCTCCTGCGGTTTATTCCCATCGATTCCTAGGACTCCAAGGGATATTTTGGCATTGGTTAGAAGGCTTGAAGTGGGCTAAAAAGCTTGGTTGAAGCTTTGTCATCCCCACAGTTTTTAGGTATGACATGGTCATTTCTTGACCAAAATGGGTGAGGTTTGGCTTGTTGGTCTTGTTTCTTCATGGAAGTTCTAACCTCGATCACCAAGTGGGTTTCGGTGTTCATTTCATAATGTTGAGTTTGTTGGTCGCGACCTGCAACTTGAAATTTAGAGACTTTCCTTTGAGCTTTTTGGTTGCGATCTAGGATTTTTACAACCCTTGTGAGGTCTAGTTTAAGCCCTAAGCAATGGTTTTGGAGTTTGAGGTGATTGGTTCAGACCTATGTTGAAGGTGGTCATCAATGGTGTTTTTATGATTTTCTTGGTTTCTTGAGTCCTTTAGACCCTGTTTCTCTCCCCTAATTTATCATTTATAACTATAGAGTTCATATATACGATTATATACACTTTAGGCTATAAACTAAACTTAAAAACTTTAAAGGTTTTAAAGAGAAAATACCTTCTTCTTTTTTTCTCTTAGTTTCAGCTTCAGCGCTCCTTCCTTTCCTCTCTTCTTCTTCTCCATCTTTTTCCTAAGGCATGCATTACTCATGCACACATATATATAGGCAGCATATACACTTAAGATTTTTAATCCACGGCCTCTCTTTTCTCTCTCCTATTGCAGTTCTCTCTCTTTCCTCTTTTCCTGATATTTTCTTTCTTTTCTTTTCTTTTTGTTTTATTTGATCTTTGTATATTATATATATATATATATATATATATATATATATATCTAGTGTCGGCACACATATAAAATATAATACACACCCTTCACATATACATATATTACACACACACTCACCGACCTGCACACACATATTTAAATACATACTATACATACATGTATATATATATATATATTTATTTATTTATATATATTTATAATTATATTTTTTATTTTTATTAATAATTATTTATTAATTAATTTTAAGCCTGATGTTTTATATGAGATTGTCCAATTAATTAGATCGGTATATTACAATAACTCAATCACTCTGACTATAGAGAGAAAAAGAGAGAGAGAGAGAGAGAGAGAGAGAGAGGCGGGTGAGGGAGACGTGAGCAGGGGCGGCTCAACACATTTAAAGGCCTAAAGCAAAATTATAAAATGAGACTATTTTATTTATTAAAATTTTATAAATTTTTTATTTAAAATTTATTTTTCTAGATTTTTGATGTGTAAAAATTACTATAAATTCTTCTAATGAATTTCTTCTAATATTTCTTTTTCAATTGATAGTATTGCCAATCTACTTAATCTTTTTTGAGACATTTTAAATTTTAAGTAAGATTTTATTAATTTTAGTTTTGAAAAACTTCTTTCCGCAGAAGCAACAGTTACGGGAATTGTTAACATTATTCAATAAGCAATATATGCATTTGGAAAAGAATCAAATATTTTATATGATTTAGTGTGTCGATTGGAATATTATTTTCTATTTGTATAACTCTTTTAAAACTTTCAATTCTAAAAATAAATCTAAACCATCAATATCTGAGTAATTATTATATTTTAAGGAACATTCAAAATTAAGACAATGTTCTTTTAAACTATTATTGTCTAGTGACTTCAATTTTTTACCACTAAAAGAAAATCAAAAATATTTTCATATATTTTAAATTGTTCAAATCTACTTTGAAGTGAAAAAATTGCTTGATCTATTATGTATATAAAATAATTAATTCATAAAATATAGCAGGTCGTAGAGTAATTTTTAAAAAATATAACAGGTTGTTAGGTTGTAGAGTTTTTTCTAGACTTAAAGAAAGAATTTTATAAATAAAAAATAAGAACATTAATTATTGAAAAAAAGTAAAATGAAATAAACGAGAAAATAATAAATACTATCAAAAAGTAGTTATTAGGTGATAGTTGTATAATAAAATAGAGAAATTAAGAAGACGAAAAAATTTATATAATTTTTTATAATAAATATATTTTTTTAAATATAAAAAAAATTATGAGACTTAAACAATTGGGGGCTAAAGTCAGGACTTCACTGACTTTACCCTCCAGCCGGCCCCTGGACGTGAGTGAGAGAGAGAGAGGGGAGAAAATGTTCAGAAAGTGAAAAAGGCCAAAAAAATCGGTTGTTTCACATCTTGTATACACATTTCCCAACAAGACCAAATGTAAAAGGTTATTACGTACATACACTTGCACCATATAGTTTTTCTCACAAACCACTACTTGACACTTGTCATATTGTAAAAAAATATCCTGTAAAACTTCTTGAAGAAATTTTACACTCAGATCAAGACATTGCGTGGCCAATTAACAAATATGTGTTCTTGAAAATAAAGCCTCATAATCTCATCAAAATTAATTCCTTATTAATTTTGATACGTAAATTTTAAATATATAGTTTGTTTCTTAAAATTTAATTCTTAGAATTTTTATATTTATTTATATTTTGTATTTGACTATATAATCTTGTGGTTTACATTAGTTTTAAATAAATTGTTAAAATTTTATTTTGAGTTTTTGATATTATATTTATCATTTATAAATTAATTTCATAATTTATCTATCTCATTATCATTTAATTAATTATTTACTTCTAATAAAGATTAAAAAATTATTAGATTGTCTTTTGATAATTTTTCGGCTCTCTACATGACACATTACAATACATAATTTTATCAACACAAATTAACCAACACAATATTATTTTTTTTATGACTAATTAGCCAACATAATATTGAATCATAGTTCTAACGACTTTGGTCGGACTCTCTGCACTGATACATAGTCTACTTAGTTAAATGAAAAAAAAAATTATCAATTTAGATTTCTAATTATATTTTCAATTTGATGTGTCAGGGACTTAAAATTCCCATCACGTAAGGCCCAAAAATATCACATACTGGCACATCAAATTGTAAATAAAAGTAAAAATATAAATTAGGAAACCTCACATTAGAAATATAATTAGGAATATAAATTGAGTATTTTTCACATTACTTTTAAAAAAAAAAATTACACTATCCTCTCCCGAAACTTTTGAAATTATATTGACCTCTTTTATTTTACTTAAAAAAATATAGATACCAATTTTAGTCAATTTTTTCTTTAAAATAAAAAAGTTGCCTCTTTTATTTATTTATTTTTATATTTTTTCGATTTTGACTAATGTTTTCTAATTTTTTATTATTGTATTTAAAAGTAAATTTAAGGTAAATAATTTACTTTTATTTTATATAAAAATAAATTTAAGATGTTATCAATATTTATTTGAAAAAAAAATTAGTCAAAATTTAAAAAATTTTAAAAAATATATGAAAATATATAGTTTTATCATTTTGAAGAAAAAATTGACTAAAAAAAATATATGTATATTGTTAAGTAAAATAGAAGAGGTCGGGTTAATTTTGAAAACTAGAAGAAAAATTATTGTGATTGTCGTAAACTTCAAGAAAGATTAGTATAATTTATCTAAAAAAAAAAAGATAAATTACACTAATATCTCTTGAAATTTCTCATAATTATACTGACCTCCCCTAAAATTTCTAAAATTACATTGATATCTTATATTTTATCTAACAATATATAGATACATTTTATTGTCATTTTTTTATATTTAAAATGACAAAATTATTCTTTTATTTATTTATTTTTGTATTTTTCAAATTTGATCAATTTTTTTTAACTTTTTATAATTTTTTTATTATTTTATATAAAAATAAATTTAAGGTAAATAACTTATTTTTATTTTATAGAAATAAATTTAAGATTTTTATTAATATTTATTTAAAAAAATTAGTAAAAATTTTAAAAAATAATTTTATTACTTTAAATAAAAATAATTAAAAGAAATGTGAGAATTTACAATAATTATCAAAAACTTCGTAAAAATCCGTACAAATGCGTGATTTTCAAAACGTAAGCACTCGAGTACTCCTGGTGCATTAACAAGACAATCGAATCATATCACACCTTTTTTTTTTCCAATTGATCGGATGGTAAGAGATGTGCTTTTCGACTTTACACATGTCATGGATAGGTAGCCAGAAGCCGTCGGGCAAGTCATGCTTTTAGACTTTACATGTCATGGATAGGTAGCCAGAAGCCGTCGGGCAAATCATGCTTTTAGACTTTACACGTCATGGATAGGTAGCCAGAAGTCGTCGGGCAAGTCATGCTTTTAGACTTTACACATGTCATGGATGCATTAGGTAGCCCAGAGTCGTCGGGAAAGTGAAGCGTGAAGAGTGAAGTCTTGTGGGAGGAGTGAGGAGTGCAGAAGAGGCAAGGGGAGAAGAAAGAGGTGTTGTTATGGATTACTACAAGATTCTTCAGGTGGACCGAAACGCCAACGACAATGACTTGAAGAAAGCGTATGTTGAGGCCAAAGCCAAATTCAATCAAATCTCCGACGCCTACGATGTATGTCTCCGAAATCGTAGTAATTTAAATCTGACTGCTTTTTTGTTTTACTTAACAGATTAGATTGTGTTTTGCACTGTAGGTTTTAAGTGATTCACGAACGCGATCGGTTTATGATCAGTACGGGGAAGAGGGTTTGAAGAGACGGGGGAAACTGCGAAGTGGAGGCACTTCCTCCGAGGGCGATGGTCCGACCATATTCCGGTTCAATACTCGTAGTGCCGTCCCTGTATCTGAGATCTTCGGAGGGAACGTGGGCGGGTCACGCGCCAGCTCTTCGTCGGGGTTCCAAACGAATATGTCCGCTGAAGATATTTTCTCTTGGTTCGGAGATGAGGGGTCCAGTAATGGTATGCGTAAAGGGGCAACAATAGAGCGGGCGTTGCCTTGTAGTTTGGAGGATTTGTACAAAGGAACCACTAAGAAGATGAAGATTTCCAGGGATGTTATTCTTGCTAGTGGGTAAGCTTCTGTATCAATCTTTTAATTTTCTTTTTCTTTTTTTTTATGATAATTTTACTTGAATTTTCTTTAATTGGGTTCTGACGAGTCTCGTGTGAGTGAAATTGAAATTGTACATAACATGGACCGTTCCAACCGGATCTGGATGCATCCCCCATCTCACATGAAGTGGGGTACACAGAGAAGGATCCCACTGGAGCCCTCTGGACTTCCACTGCACCGGAGAGGATCATTTTCCATTCCAACCCAACCCATCCCTCTCGGTGATGCTTTTAGCTACGCCGGGGCCGGGGCCGGGCCGGCCGGGTCTAAATATCAATTGGGTCACGATGGATCGGTTACAGCCACCCCATGTTACCTCTTTTGTTCCTTTTAAGTTTTTTTTTTTTTTAAATCAATTTTGTGTTAGGGTCTTGATTAATAACAATTTAAGTAATCTTTTTTCAGAACTGCAAAATTTAAAATAAATAAATGAACAAACTTTTGAGTTGACACAAAAATGTTGAAACCTCAAATTCACAAGCTTTCATAAGAAGTTGATAACCAATTTAGTTTTCTAAATTTCCTATTTAATATAAATATTTGATAGAACATGTCCAAATACATGATCCCTCCCAAGTAAAAAACTTAATCACTGCACACAAACTGGCTGCCCTCGTACTCAGATCAGAACTTTAACCAAGCTTTGACCATTGTACTAAGCAAAGCCTCCTAAAGGCTGTCTCCTGTTGTAATCTCTCCAAATATAAAATAAAATACAATAAAATAAAATAAGGCCATCACGAATGTTGGGTGAGCAGTTTGATTCGATTAAGTGATGGATGCTTGTGTTTAGGCACAGATGTGTCCACCTTTGGGCAGAGAAATTCTTTCTCAATCCTTAACGCAGTACAAAAATGTGAAGGAGAATTGAACACATCCAATTTCTTGGAAACTAAGAACAAAAGGTATTCTTTACCTAAAAATAGAGAAACTCTCAAATTTGATAGTATGAAGAAAAAGAATTTCTTTACATCATATTTATAAGTTAAGGCTTCTACTAATCTAAATAGGATACTAAGGCTGTATTTCGATAGTAATTCAGATATAATTTTTTAAAAAATATTTTTAAAAATCTTGTAATTAATTTTTTAAAAATTGTGAAAATGCATTTGGATATGATAATCTAAATTTTAAAAAATTAAAATGAATAGCTTGCCAACCCGTATTCTGCATTTTGAAATTAAAAATTAATTTTTGAAAACATAAACAAACGAATCTCTTAACTCTTTCTACTAATATAATTAGGAAACTACTAATTCCTTGTACTTGTGGTATAAGAAACTACTAATAATAATCCGAAACTACTAAAACTAATCCGAACCCAATTAGGAAACTGAAAAATACAAAGAAAAAGGTCAAAAACATTTCAGGTCAAATCTTTTTTTGAACCCACACGTTGTCAATTTTTCGGGTTGTGTCGGGTTGCATTTGGGTCATTGTCAACCCATGCATAATTTTGTTTCGAACAGACCTTGAAACTGGGAATGGCAACAGGGTGGGTTCGGGGTGCCCGACCGAATTTATACTCCCCTCCTCTCCCCACCTCGCCCTATGTAGAGGTTTATCTAGACCCGACTCCGTTTATAATTCCTGACCCCGCCCCGAATCCTGATATTTTTTTTCAAAGTAAGTTAAATTTTTTTTTTTGGTAGGTAAATTAAAACTTTATGGCCAAAACTACTATTCTAAGAAAAAATAATATAAGTCATATGAGAAAATTTAAAACTAATTTTATATAGAGTTGTTTATTAGTAATACTATACATAGAGATTTCTAAAAGAAGTTAATATATAAACAGGGCGGGTTTAGGGCGAGATGACCATCCCCTGATCCCAATGGGATTTTCAAAGCCTCACACTGACCCTATTTATGAATACCCTATACCTGCCCCATTAGGGGTAGGACAGGGCAAATTATCATCTCTACTTGGAACGCTCCCATTGATCGATGAAATCAAATGTCATTTGTTCTACATCAGTCTCCTCTACTTGAAGAGAATTCGATCTTGAGTTATAATCCAGATGGAGAAGCCCTTTTGCATGGTATTCATAGAGATCAACAACATTGAAAGTCTTCGAAATACCCATGTCTTCTGGAAAATCAACAATATAAGCATTATCATTGACTTTGTGAATAATCTTGTATGGGCCATATTTTTTGGCTTCAGCTTGCTATAGTTCCCAACTAGAAATCTTTCTCCTCACAAGAAAACCATAACAAAATCTCCATCTTTGAACACTTTAGCTCGCCTATGCTTATCTGTAACTTTCTTGTAATAGCACTATATAAATGGGGTAGGGTGGCTCTTCCCCGACGCCAACCCCGCCTAAAACCCGTGACGAGTTTTTTTTCTCCCCAAATTCACCTCGTCCCTGTTTAACTCTCCCCCAAACCTGTACCATTAGGAGCAGAGTGGGGCAGGAAAAATTGCCATCCCTAATTTGAAGTGAGAAGTCCACTGTTCAAAACAGTTGGTTGTGATGATAGAAAGGAAAGAGTGGCACCTAGCTCATGGCTCATCTTGTACATGAACACATCTACCTCATTTAGCAGTGTCTGGTCTATATTTTCCCTGAAACTACCAGCAAATCAAGCTTTTCTATTATGATTTTATGTATATATGGCTGCTGGAAATTGTGCTGCTAAATTTGTTGAGGCAGGCTAACACTTTAGTAACAACCATTTCCTGGTGGTGGTCCCATCAATTCAAGGTGCTGAGAGGTGTAGATGGAGTAAAGAGCTTAGATCATTTCCAATGCTAAATGCTATTTCATCCATACTAAATCTATATTTTGACATTATTACATTACAAAAATGCTAGATTTTGGCAATTATGCAACAATGATAAAATGTCATTTTTTAACACAACTATTATTTTTCTCTGAAAAAGTAGGGTGGACCCTACCTCCGTTTGGCACTTACTTGAAAAGGTAACGTAGACCCCACCTCCGTTTTGCATATGCTAGTGTATTCCATGATATGACATAAATTGACACTAGTTACTCTTGATGCCAAATATGGTATCGAAAGCATTGCTATTTTTTGATAAGCCAAATAGCATACCATTGGAATAGTAACTTTTATATCAATGCCAAATTATGGAATTGGCACATCAAATAGCACATACATCGGAGTTGCTCTAAGATTTAGCTTTATGGCATGAAGTGGCTACCTTAGACTTGGAACCTGTGCTCATGCAGTTGTCAACCTTAATTCTTATCATTAGACCAATTAGTGGCCTCAAATTACTGTCTTTAGTAAACAGCTTTAATTAGCTCACTGTGTACAACAGTAGAAGGTTTATGAGTATGAGTTTCTATTTCTACAGTTAAATGATTAAATTCATATGTAGCACAAGAAAATCAGCAACCTTTTCCTTCAAAAACTTTATATCATGGTCTTGAGCCCTTATCTATCAAAATATCATATATAAATATCATGGTCTTGAACTCATAATTTTTAGTTTGAAATATTTGATCTTATTTATTATTTTTTGATAATTTTTAACTCATTTATTATTATAGTTAATATCCCTTTTTTTAATAGCTGATCCCAGTTAGTTGGGAACAAGGCTGCCTCCAATATAAAGCGAGAAAAGCATTTACTTTAGGCCTCATTTACAAAGAAGATCCTAAATTTTGTATACCTCTGTAATAATCTAATTAAAAGTCTAAAACTCATAAAATTCTAAGCCCATAAAGAGTTCTAAAGCTCATAAAACTCTAAGCTCCAAAATAATTCTAAATTAGACCAAGTATATCTAATAAAAAACATAAAAAAAAGCGTGGAACAATTTTTTTTTATGTTCCCAGTGTAGTAGAAAAGTAATACAAGTGACCAATCGATTCCCAGTGTCCAAGCTAGATATATTTTAAACCAAATTCCTTGTAATTGATTGTGCTTATATGGGTTTTTACTTTTTAATATATATATTTACTTGTATAGGAAAGTCACTACGATTGAGGAACTTGTTACGATAGAGGTTAAGCCAGGTTGGAAGAAGGGAACAAAAATAACTTTTCCAGAGAAGGGAAATGAACAGCGAGGTCTTATACCCTCAGACCTCTCCTTCATTATTGATGAAAAGCCTCATAGTATCTACAAGAGGGACGATAATGATCTGATTGTCACGCAGAAGATCTCTGTTGTGGATGCTCTGATAGGTTACGCTGCACAACTGACTACGCTTGATGGCCGGAATCTTACCATTCCTATCAATTCTGTCATCAGTCCCTCCTACGAAGAAGTTGTTAAAGGCGAGGGGATGCCCATTCCCAAGGAACCATCCAGAAAAGGGGACATGAGAATTAAGTTCAACATTTTGCCTACAAGGCTTACTCCGGAGCAGAAAATTAGCATCAAACTACTGTTGACATCTTCATGAGCACTAGTGGTACAGCCCTCTACCAAACTCATTTAAGCTTGCATTTGTTTTCTTTGCTTGGTTTGATTCTAGTAAGGAAACATATCATGCGTTACGAAATTGGGGATTACATTAGAACAGCTGTTTATGAGTTTTATGATAACCTGGAATATTTTTTATTATTAACTGTTCCTTTACTGAAGTACTTTAGGCCTGATAATTTGAAATATATATATAGATGTTTATTGCTCGTTTAATAACTTAATTATTTTAACTTGTTTGTTTTAAGTGTTAAATGCATGATTATATATATATATATATATATATATATATATATATATATATAAAGATAGATTAGTTGGGGTATAAATGTAAAGAACTTTACAACTCATGGGAATAGTTAGAAATACTGGGAGGTGTGTAGAAGTGAAAAATCACAATTTGTGGCAAAAGTGAATAACACACTAAGCTAACCTAATCTAATGACAAGTGGCAAACTCTTCATTAGTAAGATAAAATAAAAAAATAAAAAGAGAAAACAAGAGGGGGAAAATTGGAAAAGGAAGGAGAAAATTAAGAAAAATTCACCAAAGAAATAAATAAAGGTAAGGGACAAAGTTGACTCTAAGAGTTAGTAATATCAGGAGTTCCAAAAATTATTGATTATTAGAATTAAGAATTATTAATGAATTTTTTTCTCACAAAGTATAAAATTTTCAGCATAAAAATGAACATGCTTACATTTTTTAGGGGACCTTTAGGCTTTAATTTTGTGTAGCCAGTCCTTTTTTGTATTTGGTGCTTCATCTTGGCACCTTGTTTTTATTTTTTCAATGAATCTCTTACTGAAAAAAAAATTATAGAAGGGATTTTTTTCAAAAACTAATTAATTATTAAGTTATAAAATTATTAATTATTTACCATGGACTAAATTGGTTCATCAAGAAATTATTATTATAAGAGATTATTGAGTTGTTGAATATTAATCATTAGAGAGCCTACTGTGTATTGGTTGAGGCTTTTTTTAAGGTGAGTTTTAGTTATTACACGTCTTTTAAGGTTGATTAGTTTTGATTAATGCAATTATTTGGCATGTGTTTTTGATAAATAAGATAGTTTTGACTATTGCATGGATTGAGAATTGCTCTATTATGTACTTGAATCTTTTGCGTTTTTTAATTATTACATGCTTTGATAATATGAAAATATTATGTGTTTAGGTGTTAATTTAAAGTGTAAGGAGTTATTCTGAGAGTTACATTAGGGTGTTTTTTTTTGTTTTTGGGGGGGGGTTTGTTTCGTCACATATAAATTTGATTTGATAATTACATGGAAGGGCTAGAAAGTTTATTTGTTTGAAACAACGCCCTAGAATCCGTTGATTCAAACTTTATAGTCCGGTTACCTTGGCTGATAGACCCTAAACCTTCTAGGAAGACCCCACCCCTTGTGTGGTGGGTATTTGAGAGTTGGGTCCTAGCTGATGGGAAAATTGGGTTGAGAAATGCATTCTTGGACATCTGAACAATGCAAAATGGAATGGTGAGCTTGTGTTGTTGATTTACCAGAGATTGTATTTCAAAAACATTCAGTTAAATGGAGAATTAGATTTTTGTACCATGCTGTATAGATAGATGACTTTCTTTATATTGCAGGTTCTACATCTAAAGAAGTGCAAGAAGAGTAGAAAGCTTGAAGAACGTGGGATAGGCTAGTATATATTACAAGCTTATGAGGTGTTATTGAAGTGGATTTGTATTGTATATTGTGAGGCTTGCTAGTTTGGTTGTTTTCTGAAAATGAAATGTTATATGACCTATTTTGTGTTTAAACGTTCAGTTCTAGCCCTATGGTTGCTGACTTTATGAATGAGGTTTGTTGGCTCTAGTTTTCTTTTCTAAGACAGCTGAATAATTTCATAAAGTTTGAAATGTGTATACAAATAAAGAATGATTATTATTTGTGTCTTGCCATTCAAGGCATACAAATATAGTCATGTGTAGACAAGCTATGATGTTACTGAATGAATTGCACCAGGAATTTGAGTAGTAATAAAAATGTTATTAAAGAAAGCTAGAAATGAGAAATTCTTGACACTAGGATGTGATGCGTCGATGTATCATATGAGTTGTACAGGTTGAGCTTTCCCTTATTAAAATAGAATAGTTATATTTGGGATGTGTAACTCATTTGATTTTGTAGGGTTTGTCAAGGTAACATGTCGGTCATATTTCAAATTTTGTAAATGGTGGGATTTGTGATGTGACAATAACTATGGACATGGCTATCACTTATAAGGAAGATAATGCATTGAATTTAAGATCATAAGTAGTGCTTTTCTATAGTTTGCCCGTGAAGATGCTATTTAATACCTAAAACAAAAATATAGCTAAGCAAATACATTTTTGTTATAACTTGCTTAAGTGCTTGAGATTGAAATGAAATATTAAGCAAGGATAGGTTAGTAGGGTGTTCAACATTTGAGGAAAAGAATGAACACTAAAAACACGAAATCTTGATATAACTTATTAAGTTGGTAACATAAATCTTGATATAACCTATCCAAAGTAAATGCACAATTAGTCATGACAATCATATATACTCTCATCTTTAGTAACATGATGAATGTAAATCATGACGGCTATACTAATGCTCCTATGAAAAGAGAAATGAACTCAATGTTGTGTTGATTAAATTGATATGATCAAATGATTTTAAATATTGTATTATATTGAGCTTATACTTAAACATATTCAGAGATCTCTTGTCCAAATTTTTGAAGTGTAGGAAAGTTTGCTAAGTGTTCGTTCGATTGACCGGGCAATCTTGACCAGCTGATTAGACACATAGTAGTTTGAGATTCTACAAGCAAAACCTACAACGACTAACCAGACAGCACCAACTAGCTGATTGGATAAGGAAATGTTGAGATACTACAAGTAATCTTTGTTACAGCCAATTGAAAATTGATATTCGATTTATTGAAGTCAAGATAGTGAGAGAAACATCACAACTGGCTAACTAGAAATGCCCAGTTCAACTAACCAGAGTTCACCCAAGTTCAAGAAATGATGCATTTTATTGATGATCGAAGGACCGACTGGCTAACCAAACGTCCCCAATCGGCCGATCAAAATTTTTGTCAAAGAGAGTCCTTTTGAATTTCAAAATTATTTGTTAGAGATAAAAATGAGTGTCTTTTTGCACTATTTCAGGAAAGCCTATTTACAGGGAGGCCTAGCTCGTTAAGAAAAAAATTTTAGAGCCCAACCTTTGAAATTCAGAGCACAAAAACACCCTCTCTAACATTAATCTTTGATTTCATCAAGAGGAGGCCAAGACCCAACTATCAAATTTCAAGCCTTTCAAGAGTAAAGAATGAGAGATTCTACAATCATCTTTCTATCTATATTCACTCTACTCGTGTATTTGTGGTTGTATCTTTCCTTTACAAGAAGGATCTTTGTGTTCTTGTATTGCAACTTTCATAATCACCTTACCTTAAGAGTCACTATTGTATTGCTCATTGTATTGAGCTTGGTTGTTATGTTTGGTGAATCAATATCAATCGATGATTGAAAAAAGTGAACCAATACTATATCAATCCTGAAGTGTTTGTGGGAGATCATCTCCATATCAATTAAAAAAAAATTGTATTATGAAGGAGAAGTTGTAAAGGTGAACTTTGTCAATAACTTTAGTGGATTTCTAATATTTGGATCGAGGATCAATACCGAAGAGTGGACATAGGCAAGTGTTGTTGCTGAACCACTATAAATCATTTGCGTGCTCAAGTTTTCTCTCTACAACCTTTATTGTGGAGTTTGCAATCATAGGAAGCAAAAAAGGTTAAAAAATCTCAAAAACCCAAGTCAACCTATTCACCCCTCCCATCTAAGTTGCCTCTTCACTCCTATTTCCCAGAAGAAAACTCAACAAATCCATTCTTCCTCATTTAATTAGGCAATCCTAAACACCTTAGCTGCTATCTAAAGAACTTAGCAACTAATGTTTGATACCCTTTTGAATCAACGTTGCTTTCCACCCTCAACTCCCATTCCTTCAACATTTATTCTACCTTCTTATCCATCTTTATCATCTGTGTGTAGTGCACCTCTCACCCTTTCATATCAACAAGCCCCTATTGTGCTCTAAACTGCACAAAACGAGTTAGATCTCTCCCAATTCAACATTCAACACAACTCTCCCTTTGCCTCTGTTGTTGAAAATAAAGAGACTCTCGAATGTACTCCAATCACTTTGGGAGCAACTTCAGATGCTCCATATCCTTTTAATTTAATCCTACATACTCCACAACCTATCCATAATGCCACTCCACTCCTTTCCCCAGCTATCAAGCTAACATGCGAAGATATTCAGTAGGAAGTCCAGGCCTTACTACTCCAAGAGAAATGGAAACTCCCCTCAACTAATTTTTCTCCCTATTATCCCTTTAAAATTTCCCTTAAGGGGGTACATAACTTCCAAATTTCTGATTTTGATTGGAAGAAAGGAAGCTCATGTAACACCCCGATCTAATAAATTGGGTAAATTAATGTAATGTACTGATGATAACTTGAATGAAACCCACCTGAAAGACTGACGGAAGGCGCCGGTGACGGGGAATCTTTGTTCAGTGGTCAACGGAGGCCGTTGGTGACGCTGAATCGCAGCTCGGTGGTCGACGATGGCTACTATCAAAACCCCTTTATTTCCTGGCTTCAACTGATTGAAAAGAGAGAATACCAAACACCCCAGAGAGAGTACTGAACTCGTATGGATTCTCAAAATTTGTTTGTCTGTCAAATCATTATACTGTAGAGACTCTTGGATTCGCGCAAAGCCAAGAAACAGGCGGGGAAATAAAAATTGTGTATTTGCGGCGCTAAACTTATATTTTCCAACGCAATTATGCACCACAAATGAATATAGAGATAATTATTATTTTATTTCATTGCACCGTCATATATATATATATATATATATAAAATAAATTTATCCAAAATTTTTAAGCTTGATAGAATTTGGATATTTTTTTAAAATAAAAGATTTAAAATTTATTCCAAATATTTTTTAGGCATACGAATTATATTTTAATATTTCACTCTTATAAATAATACTTTTACTTTCAATTTTTTTTTACAAATTTCTATTCAAAAATAATAATTTTGGCATTATTTTTACATTATTAATAATACTTCTTCAAATAAATCAATATTACAAATAAAAATATTATTTAAAGAAATTATTAATTAATAATAATGAGATATAATATGAATCAATTGATTAATCGTTTATATATATATAATGCATATTTTTAAATACATCATTTTTGTTATTGATATTTCTTCAAATACACATTTTTTTTTTGTCATCTTGGATCAAAATAGGGTGATTTCAAGTATGAATATGTGGAGGTGACCGTTTTCAATTAGAAATTAGCTTCAATTTAAATTGTTTGCGTTTTCATTGCTTTAAGAAGTCTTCAGTCACTTGTTCTATATTAATATATCTCTATAGAGAGCCAGTTTGGTCTCTATACAATATTATATATATATATATATATATAAAGAACTAGTTGGGCCGCTTCCTTATAGGGTTCAAATAAAGAACCAACTAAATTTAGGTACCGGTTTGCTAGGTCAATCCATTGGCTCATGTTGGATTGATAACACTACACACAACAGATTAAAGTCATGAAACGTACCTATTACCTAGTTAAGAGCTAAGAGGAAAATCCATTAAGTTGTCACACGTACCTCTAAACTGATTTACAAAGGCGAAAAAATATTGGGGACAATTATAAATTTGTTGAATATAGAAAACTTCTACACTTTTAAAATTTAATTTTTTTTAAAGATTTAGTGGAACAAATATTGCATACAACCCTTTTTTTTTTTAAAGTTTTCTGTATAGCATAAATTTTTTTGACGTCTCTTTTTTCGTTGGACTTGTTTTTTATTTGTAAACTCTTATATATGAATGAATTTAGTTACTTGTAAAAAATATCATCGATTACTATACATCTTTAATTTTTACACTTACAATCGATTGAATATTGAATCAAAAAGTTTCCTCACCCCAAATTAAATGTTTGGCCTCGTCCTTGTGTGTGTGTATTATTATGTATCCATACACACATGTTATGCACATGTATATAGATGTATGTAGACATATGAATGTGTATATAATTCATTATATATATTTATATATATATATTATACACTTTTAGTATTATCAATGACGGGTAAAAGCGTCGTAGACAATAAAACTTCAGCCACGATAATTTAATTCTTCACTAATAATCAATTATTAGCTATGCCTAAATTAAGCATTGCTAATATTAAGTCATCAGTTTTGCAAATAATTGAACCTAATAGTCCTTTTATTGTTTTTTTTTTTAATTTTTTATGAATATATTAGCAATGTTTTCTAAATGTCAACCTTTTTTAACATTTTTTCTGATTTTTGTAATAATATTGGTGACATTCAATTGCACTAGTTATTAGTAACACTTTTAATAGTTGCAATTAATTAATTTATTTATTATCTGAGATGTTTTTATACATTGTAAATTATTCCACTCCAAAAATTTATTAAAACTTTTAAAAACTATTTGGGATGCTAAAAAGTGCTGCAGATAAGTAATTATTAAGAATGCTAACAACATTTCTCACAAATAGTTTATTGTTTGCTACGTTTTGACACGGGAAACATTATTCCACTACAAAAAATTCATTAGATTATTTAAAAAGTATTTGAGGTGTTCAAATGTGTTGCAAATAAGTAATTATTGGCAACTCTTATAATATTCATCACAAGTGGTTTATTATCTGAAACATCTTTATGTACTGCAAATTATTTTGTCACAAAAATTTAACATATCTTTAAAAATATTAGCAATGCAAAAAACCGTCATAAAATCTTCCACAGTAAAAATACATTATTTTAAAAAATTTATTACCAAAGATAAAAAGCATTACAAATATGTTATTATTAACAATGCTTATAGTGTTTGTCGCAAGTCTCGCAACTAGTTTATTATCAATGACGTTTTTTTCGCATCAAATTACTTTAATGCAAATATTTATTATATTTCAAAAATATTTGAGGCACATAAAGGCGCCGCAAATAAGTAATTATCTGCAACACTTACATAATCGTCGTAAATAGTGTATAATTCGAAACATTTTTTATACGTCGCAAATTCTTTTGCCTAAAAATATAAAAAAAAAAAATTATAAAACATAATTTGCAGTGCTAACAAACGCCGCAAATACTAAATAGTTTCTTATTATCAATGTTATTATGCGCCGCAATTTCTTTTATCTAAAAATACATTTTTTTTTTGTTTAAAAACAATTAGCTGCTCCAAAAAGTGCCGCAAATAGGACACAATTAGCAATGCTTATAGTATATGGAACAAATAGTTTCTAGTAGCTTGCGTCGCAAATATTCTGCTGCAAAAAGCCTTCAACTGCAACGATTTTTTTAAATGCCGCAAATATGCGCTTAGATAAGCGCTGCAAAAAGAGCTGTTTCTCGTGGTGAGCATTTGCGGCATTTTGTCTTATTGCCGCTAAAAAAGTATCCTTGTAAAGGCACATGGTAATCAACTGCCACTGACGCTCATTATTGTTATTTTCTCACATACAATTCATTAGAGCTGGTTTTCGGACACTGCTGCTAATAAGAACGATTTTTTTAATTTTTTTTCTTATTTCACCCTTTTTATTTACTCTTGACCTATACCCTATTTTAAGTATATAAAATGATGAAATACCTATCAAATTAAGTCAATAAAAATTCAATTATATTCAAATATAAACACACAATTAATAATTTAACCCAAACTCTTAGAACCAAAGTTAAAATACAACAGAAAATCATATTTGGTCAAAGAATTATAATCCAACTTGAAACAATTCAAAATACCCAAAAATATCCCATACATCATTAAGATAGTCAAACATCACGTTAGAGGTGTAAGTTGGGCCGACCAGCCCAAGCATGGCGTAAGAATTATAATCCAACTTAAAACAATTCAAAATATCCCATACATCATTACGACATTCAAACATCTCGTTAGAGGTGCAAGTTGGGCCAAGCAACCCGAGCATGGCGTGGGTCCGATATGGGCCAAACATGTTTCAGGGCAGCACAACACAAATGAGGTGGGCTGGGCTGGGCTGGGTTGGGCCAAGCACAACACGACTAGGCAGCCCATGCCAGGCTGATCATATCAAGCCCCTGGGCCAAGCACGCCATGTCATGGCATGGCACGGTAGCCCATTGGCACAGCTTGATAGGCCTAGTTTATTTTTTTTTATTTTATTGTCATTTATATTATTATGTAGAAATATTCAAGTAAAAAATTATAACAGTTTTGAAAAAAAATAAAAAGTTAAACAAAATATTATAATAACAAATAATAAAGTAAAAAATAATGATATTATATAATTAGACTAATAAAAAACATAACATCTGATAATTTTCAAAGTAAATAAGTTTTTTAAAAAAATTACGGTCCATATTTGTCATTAAAAAATTAAAAAATAAAATAAAAGAGTGAAAAAAAAGGGCGGCTCGTGGGCCCGCACAACACTAGGTCATGTTGAGCTTAAGGTTTCCTCAATAAATACAGCACAAACGGTGACACAAGTCGGCACAACACAGCACAATAGCACAAATGAGCCCACTGAACCAAGTCGGGCCTTATGACACCTCTGCATCTCGTTCCAAAGATATCCAACATCTCTCACTAATTTTAAAGGACAAAGCAAAATATCCAACATCGAAGACCATTAATTGATGTGTAAGACTGCAACTTCAATCATCTATTTTCACACACTAACCTGCAAAAAAGTAATAAATAAATATATATATATATATATATATAATGCAATACATCATAATTATACATTGTTGTGAAAAACATATTATGATATAAAATGCATTACATCATAAATTGACCATGCAACACTTATCCATGAGCTTCTTGAATAGTAGAAACATCACCATATGGTCTTAGCAATTGGTATCTGGTCTTTAGAGACTCTCCCACATATATTTCAGACCTTCGTTGTCCAGGTGAAATTGCTCCTACTAATTATATGGACGGACGGATCGAAAATCTTAATATACCTTATTGTGACATTTTCTTTTGGTATTTTGAAACTAAATATATCTACTTTCATTCCAACCTATAAACATGAGTATTCCTTTAGAGAAAATACAAAAAATTTTGAAATTTTTAATCGGTACTATTGTCATAGCGCACGCAGCAATCTTGTTCTTATCAGTTTTTACCCCATACAAAGATCAACAAACACATATCAGTAGGCATTCTCTTGCATAATCAAACCCAATGTTC
This sequence comes from Nyssa sinensis, assembly GCA_008638375.1. Classification (NCBI taxonomy): domain Eukaryota; kingdom Viridiplantae; phylum Streptophyta; class Magnoliopsida; order Cornales; family Nyssaceae; genus Nyssa; species Nyssa sinensis. Next base: position 18,283,689 of record CM018051.1, on the reverse strand, counting down.
ATTGCTAGCTGTTATAAAAGTTCAAAAAATGGGATGGTTGTCTACCACCTACTGCAATTAATGGAGTCAAAAATTTACTATATTCAATGTTGTGTTAAAAAAGAAAGAAAAAGAAATCGTAATGCACTCCTTCAAGACTACATATATGGCAATTACAAATAGGTATTGGTAAGAAATGTAATGGAGTAGAACGAAATTATTAGATACAAAGCAAAAACTTATAGCACAAGGTTTTTTTGCAGAGACTTGGTGTTGATTATGAAGAGACATACTCTTTTATAATGCATGCAATTACATTTTGATTTTTGATCAGTTTGATAGTCTTAAAAGGGCTCGATACATTTAATGGATGAAGTCACTGTTAGGAATATAATTACCTAACCATGATCAGTGAGACATAAAAGCCAATAAGAAAATGAATCTAAAACCACACACACATATAAAAACACAAAAATTTAAGTAGTTCACCCCAGAATAGGACTACGTCCACGACTGCTGCGGTTTCACTATGATTTGGTAGACTTACAAGTTACAATAAGATGTGGCTCCTCAACTATAAATACATAGAATTAGGGCAACAGGGGAATAATTAGTTGGATCCGTAGAAGAGGGGCTAGTGTTCAGTACTTATCAAGATCCACACTACCCAACAATTACAATATATTGATATAGATCACTTGATAGTGACATATATATATATATATATGAAAATCCTAGAGATGGAACGAATCTTCACAATCCTCCCCTGTATCAAGGACCAGAAGTTCTTTTTCGCTGCATTTACATTTAAAAATGCAACCTATTGCTGATGGTTGTTAGTGAAAGAAAAAGAACCCCTGATGACATGGGCGCAGTTCCTGGTGGTGTTTTATGATTGTTTCAGAATATACATAGGATTATTTTAGAATATACATGCTGTAGGGTTGACTGTATAGGCTCAATCATAGGGATTCTAATTAGTCTACTTTCCTAGTTTAGTCTCTCAATTTGTGTATAAATACACTTGTATATTTTGAATGGAATAATACAGAGAATTATAGTTTGCTTTCTTGATTTTATGGTATCAGAGCCATTCTGAGAGTTAGGGTTTCTTTTCTTTTATTTTTTCTTTTTCCCTTCTTTCCTGCTATTCTGCCCAGTGAGCAGAAGTGGTAAAATTCCTTGGATCACCCAGTTTGAGTGATCCTCTTTTCTCACCGCCGGCGTGGACCAGTAGCCCACCTGCCGATCAGCCTCTCTCTGAAGTCCGGTCACCAGAATCCCAGCGCGTGAGCCTCACGCGCCACTAGAAACTTTTGTCTTCGTCAGCTACTTCACACGCCGGTGCGTAGAGGCGTGTGTGACTGCGCCTCTATCTCCGATCAATCTTCTCGGTGTCGCCTCACTCTCTTCGGCACTTCTGTGTATTCGGTTGCTTTGCTGCTATTCGTTTGGACACACTGGTTGCTCTATTGCTTCACGGCTGTTCTTGTGCTTCACTGTTACTGGTCTTCTTGGCTAGTTTCTTCTGTTACTGGTCTTCACTGTTTCACTACTGCTGCTGTTGCTTCACTTCACTGTGTTATATTTCTATGGCTGAAAAACAGAAGAATTTGGTTGTGACTGATGTCATTCCCATGATGTCCAAAATCATAGAACATAAATTTACTGGTCCAAATTATTTTGATTGGGGTAAGACTGTCAGGATTTATCTGCGGAGTATTTCTAAGGACAATCATCTTACTGAAGATCCACCAACCGATAATACTTGCAAGGAATGGTTGAGAGATGATGCTCCCTTGTTCTTGCAAATCAGAAACTCTATTGACACTGAGGTTGTTAGCCTGATTAATCACTGTGAGTATGTTAAAGAATTGATGGAATATTTAGAATTTCTGTATTCTGGAAAGGGCAATCTGTCACGTATCTATGAGGTTTGTAAGGGCTTTTACCGGGCTAAACAACAAGATCACTCTCTTCAGGCCTATTTTATGAATTTCAAACGAATATATGAAGAATTGAATGTCTTGTTACCTTTCAGTCCTGATGTCAAAGTCCAACAAGCTCAACGAGAGCAAATGACAGTAATGAGTTTCTTGGCTGGCCTTAATTCTCAGTTTGAGATTGCCAAATCTCAGATTCTCTCTAGTGCTGAGATTTCCTCTCTCCATGAGGTCTTCACTAGGGTACTTCGCACAGCTACTAGTACATCTGTTGCTCCATCTGTTCATGCTTCTAGTGCTTTTGTCAATCATCATGGTGGATCTGACATTGGATGGTCTTATCCTAAGAACAGAGGAGGAGGTACAAGTAGTCAGGATGCAGGGGGAGTTGTATGTTATTATTGTCATGAGCCGGGCCATACCAAACGCACGTGTAAGAAATTGCAAAATAAGTCTCAAAAGTCTCATTCAGCCCATGTTGCTGTTACTCCTACACCTAACACATCTGAGCCGACCATTATAATCTCTGCAGATGCATTCGCTAAATTCACTCAGTATCAAGCAGCATTGCAGCATTCATCTCCACCTGTCACTACCATTGCCGAGTTAGGTAAACCAAATACGTGTCTTATTTCCTCTTCCTCACAATGGGTCATTGATTCTGGTGCTACAGATCATATGACAGGTAATTCTAGTCTTTTCTTCACTTTTCAGTCACACACATCTCCTTCTAATGTTACTTTAGTAGATGGTTCCACCTCTTCTGTGCTTGGGTCTGGTACTGTTAATCCAACTCCATTGATTTTGATGTCTTCTGTCTTGAGTCTACCACGATTCTCTTTTAATTTAATGTATGTAAGTAAACTTACTCGTACCCTGAATTGTAGCATCTCATTTTTTCCTGATCATTGTCTTTTTCAGGATCTTATGACAAAGAAGATTATTGGTAAAGGATATGAATCCGGTGGTCTCTACATTCTGGATACCTAGGTGCCTAGGCCCATTGCATGTTCTAGTGTCGTCACTCCATTTGAAGCACATTGTCGGTTGGGACATCCTTCTTTGCCTCTATTGAAGAAATTATGTCCTCAGTTTCATCATGTATCTTCCTTAGATTGTGAGTCGTGTCAGTTTGCCAAACATCATCGGTTGTCGTTAGCCCTCGAGTCAATAAACGGGCTAGTTTTCCCTTTGAGATAGTCCATTCCGATGTTTGGGGTCCGTGTCCTGTTGTGTCTACTACTGGATTTCGATATTTTGTTTCTTTTATTGATGATTTTTCTCGTGTGACTTGGCTTTACTTAATGAAAAATCGTTCTGAATTATTTTCCCATTTTAGTGCCTTTTTTGCTGAAATTAAAACACAGTTTAATGTTTCCGTGCATACATTACGGAGTGATAATGCCAAAGAATATTTTTCCAATTCCTTTCAGGCCTATATGATTCAAAATGGCATTCTTCACCAATCCTCTTGTGTTGATACACCATCTCAGAACAATGTGGCCGAACGAAAAAATAGGCATCTTCTTGAGACAGCCAGGGCTCTCTTATTCCAAATGCACGTTCCTAAACAATTTTGGGCTGATGCAGTTTCCACAGCCTGTTTTTTGATTAATCGCATGCCTTCCTCTGTTCTTAATGGTGAGACCCCTTACAATGTCCTTTTTCCTAGTAAACCCTTGTTTCCTATTGCACCCCGGATATTTGGTAGTACTTGTTTTGTTCGTGATGTTCGTCCCTAGGTCCCTAAATTAGATCCCAAGTCTTTAAAATGTGTTTTTCTGGGTTACTCTCGTCTACAAAAGGGGTATCGGTGCTACTGTCCTAGCCTTCACAAGTATCTTGTGTCCGCTGATATTACCTTTCTCGAACATCTTCCTTTTTTCCCTACTGCTTCTACTCTTTCGAGTCAGGGGGAGGATGATGATCTGTTGGTTTATACTATCACCTCTCCGCCCCTCACTGTAGCTCCTTCCCCTGTTACCCCACCATCCCCACCACCTCCTATTCGCTATGTCTATTCCCGACGACGAGACCCATCTGTTCCATGTCCCGCACCGGTTTCTTCTTCGCCATCGGATCCTGTAGCTGGTGATCTTGATTTTCCCATTGCCCTTCGCAAAGGTACGCGTCAGTGCACTTATCCTATTTCATCATTTGTTTCTTATGCTAACTTGTCTTCTTCTTCGTGTTCTTTTGTTGCTTCCCTTGATTCTGTGTCTCTTCCCAAAACTGTCTATGATGCCTTGTCCCATCCTAGATGGCGTGATGCTATGATTGAAGAGATGAATGCTTTAGATGCTAATGATACTTGGGATTTAGTGCCTTTACCTGCAAGAAAGAAAGCTATTGGCTGTAAATGGGTGTTTGCTGTCAAATTCAATTCCGATGGTTCCGTGGCTCGCCTTAAAGCCCGTCTTGTGGCTAAAGGCTATGCTCAGACTTATGGTGTGGATTATTCTAATACTTTCACCCCCGTTGCTAAGTTGACCTCGGTTAGTTTATTTATTTCTCTGGCAGCTACTCATGATTGGCCTTTACATCAGTTAGACATCAAAAATGCGTTCTTACATGGTGATCTCTAGAAGGAAGTATATATGGAGCAACCACCTGGATTTGTTGCTCAGGGGGAGTGTGGGCGAGTTTGTCATCTTCGTAAGTCATTATATGGTTTGAAACAGAGTCCTCGTGCTTGGTTTGGAAAATTTAGTCAGGCAGTGGAGAAGTTTGGAATGAATAAGAGTAAGTCTGACTACTCAGTTTTCTATAAGCATTCTACATCGGGCCTCATTCTCCTTGTTGTGTATGTGGATGATATTGTCATTACTGGAAGTGATACTGTGAGAATTTCATCTTTGAAGTCCTTTCTTCATAGCCAGTTTCACACGAAAGATTTAGGGGTGTTGAAGTATTTCTTGGGAATTGAGGTGACGAGAAGCAAGAAAGGCATTGTCCTATCCCAGAGGAAATATGTGCTTGACCTATTAACTGAGACTGGAAAGTTGGGGGCTAAGCCGTGCAGCGCTCCAATGCTTCCCAACCTATAACTCACGAAAGATGGAGACTTATTTAAAGATCCTGAAAAATACATGAGACTAGTTGGAAAGTTGAACTATCTTACAGTGATACGTCCTGATATTGCATACTCTATTAGTATTGTCAGTCAATTCATGTCCTCCACAACAGTTCACCATTGGGTAGCGTTAGAACAGATCTTGTGTTACTTAAAGGGAGCTCCTAGACGAGGGTTACTGTACAAGAATCATGGACATATTCACATCAAATGTTTTTCAGATGCAGATTGGGCAGGTTCCAAGATTGACCGCAGATCCACTACCGGATACTGTGTTTTTGTTGGAGGAAATTTGATTTCATGGAAGAGTAAGAAACAAAATGTTGTGTCCCGATCCAGTGCAGAATCAGAATATAGAGCTATGGCACAATCTGTATGTGAGATAATGTGGATATATCAACTCTCGATTGAGGTTGGTTTTAAAGCTTCAATACCAGCAAAATTGTGGTGTGATAACCAAGCGGCTCTCTATATTGCTTCTAATCCTGTGTTTCATGAATGGACTAAGCATATTGAGATTGACTGTCATTTTGTTCGTGAAAAGTTGCAGCAAAATTTGATCTCTACCGGATATGTGAAAACTGGAGAATAGTTAGGAAATATCTTCACAAAGGCTCTCAATAGGGCTCGAGTCGATTATATTTGCAACAAGCTGGGCCTGATTAATATCTATGCTCCAGCTTGAGGGGGAGTGTTACAGAATATACATAGGATTATTCTAGAATATACATGCTGTAGGGTTGACTATATAGGCTCAATCATAGGGATTCTAATTAGTCTACTTTCCTAGTTTAGTCTCTCAATTTGTGTATAAATACACTTGTATATTTTGAATGGAATAATACAGAGAATTATAGTTTGCTTTCTTGGTTTCAATGATAAGTACTTCCCTTGGTCGGTAAAGAATCAGAAAATCGTGGAGTTCGCAACCTTGAAGCAAGAGAACATGATGGTACCAGAATATGAGGCTAAATTTGTGTAATTAGCCCGATTTGAACTGCACATCATAATCATAGAGGACTTGAAAGCAAGAGAATTTAAGGGCGGATTAAGAGATAACATTAAGTGTAGAATAGCGCCCTTCAAGCTCCCTAGCTATAATGATGTGGTGAACAAAGCAAAAATTGTTCACAGGGCATGAAATGTGATAGCCCAAAAGAAGAACAAGCGGAAGGCCAATTCCAGCCCGACTGCAACCAAGTAAACTAAAGTAGCAACGCCAGATAAAAGCCTAACCGCACAAATGAAAGAGACCAACCTGAATGGAAAAAAAGGGTCAATTGTGCCCCACTTGTCAGAAATTTCATAAAGGACCCTACCATAGAGAAACCAAAGCTTGCTTTAATTGTGGCTAAATGGGAAATTTTGCAAAAGCATGTCCACAGCTAACTAAGACAACTGGTAGCACCAATCTAGGTTTTATGGCATCGACGGCGCGAAGCCCAGCTAAAACTGACAAAGGAAAGAAGGAAACACTGAGGTATGAGAGAGTTTACAATTTATTATCTCTAATTTCTCGTTCCCCACTTGACAAGCTAGGTATCTAATTTATATGAGATACTTTGACATTAGATACATTTTATTTTCTACATTGACTTTCAAAACCATTATGACCTGTCAAAATAATAGAACATCCTAGATGTCGTTCTATAGCATGAACAATGACAACGAATGAAAAGAGACAATAATAAAAAATGTCTAAGACACCAAAAAAGTCACATTAAGGCATATACAATGTCCTAGATACCAATAATAAGTATAAATTATTAGGATGTGTGCCCTCATATTCAACATATTTTATTATTATTTAATAGATTTGATTTATTATTGAGTTTCATATCACCATATGTTTGGATGTTGCTTTATATCATGACATGATTAGTCTTTGGATTGTCATTAGGAGTGATTCATGTGTATAAATGAGATTTATACACAAGGGATATGAACTGCTTATATAGGCAATTCTAGAATTATTCGCAACTATTGATAAGACTGGACATCTTATCTGTAAAGCTGTAATACAGTTAACCTTTATGTGATAAGATGGTTTATCTCAATCATCAGAGTAGTAGATTATAGGTTATTGTATTGGTGTATTGGGAATACACTAAACTGGATCACTATAAGAAATGCATTATTTGGAATTGTCACCTTTAATAAGTTTCTTATTCACTATCTGCAGTAAGCTCTTAATCCTAAGAGGATAGTGAACTCAAGTTCTGAATAGTGATGACTTTGAGTTACCAATGAGTGAGATCTTTTAGATTAACACCTCGATATCTTGGAAATTCATTATTTAAACTGTGGGAACACATATTCTCAAGATGGAATCTACACTCTATATATTAGAGAGATGGATATCACATTTGTGCTAATTCAATGGGTTAATCACTAAAATCTGGATTAGGTCTTTTCTGTAAATTGTTTATTGAAATGATGACCAATTGCAAGTGATTAATAATTATTGAATTAAGTTCTTAAAATAATTAGAGGATTAATTTGATAGTATAATATGAAATCCTAATTATTAGTATCCATGTAGAGGGATCAACTGCAAAAGTATAGTGTATATGGGTTTACTCTATTCTAGTAAGTTGAAGTGCAATTTTAATTATATAGTAGAGTTAATTGAAATTAATTAGTCAATTAATTTAATTATGAGATAATTAAGATTTAATTGATTAATTAGAAGCTAACTTAGTGGGACTCACTGGATCCCTTCTCTTGCCCTAATTAGGCGAAGCCTTATATATATGATATGCAAAAAGCTGTTTATTAGAAGTTAAGTTTTTGTGCTAGACAAAAATAAGAGGTAACCCACTCTCTTGCAATACTGTTTGTTTAAAAGAAAAGAGGAGAAGACCTAGAGGAGAAAGAGAAGGAAGATTGCATCAATCTTTTCAAGAAGTTTTCTTAAACAATCAATATTATCAAGAATAATGTAATTCTAACCTCTCTTTTAAAGATTGTATGATTCATGTACAGAAAAAGATCCAAATAGATTTTTGAAATCGCTTCTGCTATGGTTACGAACCCAACATAAATAGTAGAGTTCTTCCACATATTATGAACCCTTGAATTTTGAGGGAAAAACTCTTTTTTTTGGGGGGGGGGGGAGAATGCAACACCCCTGACCCAAATTATATTAAAATCACATAATTATAATCTTAAAAGAGATTAATTAGGTTAAAAATAGAACCAATAAGCTAATAATTAATATAATATTGAAATAGCTAATAGAATTATATAAGAGAACATTATGAGAAACACACGTGATATAAGGAATATAATAATAAGACTAGTGTCATGAAAAGAAGAAAAGAGAAAAAAATAAATAAAGAGGAAGCAAAAAGGGCCAAAAGTTTTAGCCAAAAATTGAAACTAGGACCTTTGAGTGTACACCCAAATATTTAACCAATAGGCTGCTAGACTATATTTGTTGTAGGGCCATTGGACTATATTTTTTGTATTTATACCAAGATATATATATATATATATATATATATAAGTAAGACCACCTCTGAGATAATCCAGTCAACTAAAATACCCGAGGCAATAATATCGAAATATCACCACCAAGGAAGTTACTAAAATAACCAAAAAATGGTCATGGACGGGGAGCTCCGCAGAACAACTCGCCAAGGTTCTCAAAACTAAATGCCAAGAGGAGCCAAATGGCCCCGTCGATGCTAGTTTAAGGCAGTGACTAGACAACAGTCATGAGGCATCCATTCGAATGTGATATCCTCTGACTAACAATTAGGGTACGCTCCAAAGACATGACATGCTCTCACCTTGCAGTTGTGGTGATCCTCAAAGCCGAGACGTGTTACAACCCAAGAATGCAGTGTGCACGCGCCACACCCCATCCCACGGTTATAGTCTTGTTCTTATGTGCGACTTGCTCATGACCTGCGGTGTAGTCTGATGCGAACTATGACACACTAGGCTATAACCCACCTTGGGAACATGGGGTTTAGTGGATTGGAGGTTAGTAAGAAGGGCTCGGTATTGACTAATTAAGGAATCTTCCTATCAGGTACCCAAGCTAATGAGGAAAGGATATATATCATAGCAAGGGTGAATAACGGGAACCTTAATCGTCGTACACTTAGGCGCCTATAAATAATGCCCTTCCCCAAAAAGAAAAAGGGAAAAACATTCCTCCACTAAAAGGGACTCTGTTTATTCCTTTTTGCCATAATGAACGACCACCGATCTGACCTCACTTGTCTTGACCTCTCACCCATCCATCTTCTTCACTAATCTTGTGTCTCGGACTGACTCTACCTCTCCTCTAGTCATCTTGGGAGGAAAGCTCTTAGACAACCTTCATTCTTCACTTACATTTTGGCAACTCCGCTGGGGATTGCACCAGTCTGAGGATGCCACCAAAGAAGAACAAAAATTGAGGCGGACATACTGTGACTCCACCAACATCCCGATGAGCCCTTACGGCAGTAAGACCCACTATGACTATGGCACCAACACCGTATATTGATATGTTTCTACGCAAGGCCATGGTGAAGATCCAGGAAACCCAAGAAAATATCTTAACCGCCTTGACGCGAGGGTCTTTGGCACAACCATTACCTCTAGTCGCCCTTGTAGTTATGCCGGCTCCACCAGTTCTCCAAACCTATTTGCAGACTACTACGACTACCAGTACAACCCCTGAATTTTATCCTTGAGTAACCTCTATTGCCACACCAAATGTAACCTCGAACCCCAAAGCAAGCCTAGTGGCAAGTATTCAAGTCATTCTCCATATGGTACCATTAGTAACCGCCTTTGTGACCACAGAAAAAGTGCACACTTTCCTGCAAACAAAGAGGAACAATGCAAAAACTTCGCCAAAGTTTGACCTATAACCGCTTTATTTGGGATGCAATAGCCAAATCTCCATACCTTGAGGGATACATTATATCGAAATTCGATCCATTCAATGGGAAGAAGGGCAATGCCCAAGAACACGTCACCCATTTTATTGATACCCTCGAAAACTTCTGTGAGGATCGATGCTTGAGACTCAAAGAAATCTTAAAGTCACTCACCAACCAACCCTTCACCAGGTACGCAAACCTGCAAGCTAACTCAGTACTCAACTAGGACGATATGGTAAAAAAATTTTACACTAAGTTTTTCCGGATGGATGAGCGAGTCACCACTCTCGCCTTCACAAAGGTCACATAGAGGTTAGGAAAGGATGTCGTCACCTTTGTTAAAAGGTTCAAGGAGAGATCCCTCGAGTACTATGAAAATATCACAAAAGAAACTCTATTAAAGATCTGCGTCGAGGGTTTATACCGAGAATATCGAATCCACCTAGCCAATCATAATCTAAGAACTTTCTCCGTCCACCTAAATAAAGCAAGGAAAGTAAATGAAAACATGTTTCCTCCGAGGTCTTCCCCGGCATCGAGGACTCGTAGCAACACTGAAGTATCCATCGTTGAGCACCACGCGGCCCAAGCCGAGGAAATGAAAAGGAGAAGACGAGCCCTCGTCATTCCCATGTAGCATGGAAAAAGTAGGGATTATGCTAAGAACTTGGCTCCAAGGCAAGGTCATTACGCTCCCTTATATGAAGATTTTTCTCTCTTTAAGGGACAAAGAGAACCCAAACTACTACTTATATCACTGAACAACTAAGTACCCGACCAAGGAATTATGGGCTCTCAAAGAGATCTTCCAAAGAAAGATATCCGATGGGGAGCTCGAGATCAAATATCATGATGTCAATGTTCGACCATTCTTGAACCATGTCACGCCCCGAATTTCCACGAACCCGAGACGTGTGCAGAAACGAAATAAGAAAAGTAAATGAAATATAATCTAACAGATTCAATTAAACATGCATTCATTTTCTTCAACATAGAAACACGTAAGATACATTCAAAATAACGTATTGTTCACATCAGTTAGGCTTAAGCTCTTATATCTCAAAATGTGCCCCAAGGGCCAAATACACTTTTAAATCCTTTTCCCTTCTCTTTGCTAAGATCTCATCAAATGTCATGTACTAGGGCCGTCATCTGTAATATGGTATCCCACAAATAGGTCAGCTCAACTGCTGGTATAATACAATGCTAATGCAAGGAACAAAATTAAGGCGTGGCATGTGCAAGTGTACAGTTATATCTACATGTCATCCAATTCATTCATACCATGTACTAACAAGATTCGTAACGCATTCATACAAACTCTACACCACATCCATGAATTCCTTAATGCGATGTTATGAAAATATGCGTGACACACCCATGCAATTCTATGCCACACCCATGTCTCATTTTCGGAACACATCCGATGGACCTTGAGTACCAACACCCGTTCACAGAACACATCCGTTGGATTCTGGGCACCAATGCAATGGCCAATTTTGGGTTTTTCACCACAGGATCTACACCCTCATAATGCATAGCACCAAGTGCTCAACCCACACTATGCTTTCAAGAATCACACCATGCCAATATGCCTTGATTCCACCATGCAATCATACAGTCTCAATGAAGCATTTTACCAATACATGGAGCGTGCTTTAAATAATGTATTCCACTTAAAGCAACAATAATATTTGAATCACCAAACCTCTTCCACATGTATGTATGCTATATATATGATCAGTTTAAACATGTGCTCAAATCACACATTCACAATCTTAACAACTCTCCAAGAACATAAATCATGTACAAGCACTAACACATAGAACAAATCATAACTCTAACAAAGAACACCAAGCACATAAACAATTAACTCCAAGTTTTGTTTCAAAGCAACCATTCCCTATGTGATCGTCTAACATCAGATAAACATATGATTCATTCAATCAGCATGCAAATCATTCCTAAACTTAATCCTATTCCTTACTTAGCAAAATATCATACCTGATGGGTTTGTCTCAACCCTAGGAAGTCATGCTCGCTGTGTAGCTGAACTAAACAGTGCGAATGTAGAAGCTCAGGCCACCTTTTCCTTTCCTCTCAGTGTTCCTAAAATCATGAAATGTAACTCAGTCTATTGCTACTTGAATTATTTTATTCATCAAATTTTATGTCTTTATTTTATAAGTTTCTATTTTGCTAAAATAGACTCTACCATTGAGTCTGGAACGTCGAAGAAAGTCGGTTTAGGCTTTCGCGGAACTCAATTTGGACTTCTGTACTAAAAAGGGCAAAACTGTCATTTTGTACTTTTACGTGTTCTTACATCTCGAGACCTCTTTTCACAAATGAGACTCCACGGTTGAGTCCGGAATGCTCGAAATAATACAAATTCACTATTCTTTTATTTTAATTGGAGTTCGTTTGACTACTCTTTGTTTTATGGGGCATTTTGGTCTTTTACTCTTTCATGCATCGCATTGTTTGGTGCATCATTTGCTAGTATGGACTCCACCGTTGAGTCCATAATGTCCTACATAATTAAAATGGACTATCTTTTATGTCTAAACAGCCTTGAGTATTGTTAAGGGCAATACAGTCATTTATGATTTACGTGTCTATATTTTTTGGGACTTAATTTCACCAATTGGACTCCACCATTGAGTCCAGGGTGTCTGAAATAGTAAAAATACACTATTCATATATTCATTTTGGACTTCGTTTGACCCATTTAGGGTCCAAGGGTAAAATAGTCATTTTATCCAATTTAATAAAGTAATTAAATAATTTATTTTATTATTTATTTATTTTCAGGGGCTTATTTAAATAAATTTTCTAGAATCTGGGCCATAACATAATTTTTTAAAAGGTCTGGGGTCAAACTGTAAATAACCAAAGTTCTGGTTTATTTATTTTTAAAATTTAACACTGAACCAATGGGTTTATTTTAGTCTTAAATGAACCGATCCAGGGTCTCACTGGACCAATCGGTTTGATCGGTTCAACATGTCATGCTGACGTCAACCCTAAATTTTTAAAATACATTCCCTCAAAATGATATAGCATCACTTAAGTGGGTACCCATTTTGATTTCGGTTGGGGCCCAACCTGAGTTCGACCCAGAGCCCGACCCGAACAGTGTCGTCTTCCCCCTCGGTTCTCCGATGAAGGAACACTAGGGTTCTGTCGCCATCTCCGGCGACGGCGACCCAATTCTGGCCAAATTTTAATACGTTTTAAATGCCATTTCTTAAGTTCTTCATAAGCTTTTTATTTCTAAAGTTTGTTTTCTTTTTCATCTATTAGAACCCTTCGAACAGAAGGATTTTCAGTCTAACTCAGTTTTTCGATGAGCCTCATTTGTGGTGATTTCATCAGCGTTTTTTCCTTCTTGCTTTTTCTTTTCATCTTCTGCATCCAAAAGGATTAGTTCCTCCTAATGAAAATCAAGTTCTAAGCACAAAAACACACCAACCCGAATTATTCTCTATACCTGCAACAGCTATTTTTTAGTTCGTTTCTAAACCAATTTGAGTGATTCTTTTGTAAAATTATCCATAGTTTATGCTTGATATGATCCTATGATTCAAACCAAACATCATGCTTTTAAAATTTAAAAACAGAAACTAGCCATCACTCACCTTTTTCTGATTTTTTTTTCCAAGTTCCTGTATCCTCCTCCTTTCTTGCTCCCTCTTTAGCTCACTTCTGAATCTCTCTAAACCTCTTCAGTTCCTCACTTTGCCTTCCCCCTTTCCGTTTCTACTTTCTCTCTAACTCCAATGTATACACACCTATATACATCATCACAACTTCTCTCTCTCTCTCTCTCTCTCTCTCTCTCTCTCTCTTTCTTTCTCTCTCTCTCTCTCTCTCTATATATATATATATATATATATATATATATATATATCAGACCTGCACACACAGTCAACACCCTACCTACTTTGTACACTCACACACTCCACCTCCTACACACACACACTCACACGTAATATATGTATATATATATATATATATATTATATTTAAAACACACACATTAGCACACACACACACACTACTCAGCCAAAACACCTACACACAAACACACACACACACACACTTATTGTATGCTTGTTGTTCCCCCCTTCTTTCCTTTTTCCAATTTTTTTCTTTATATATATAGGTAATTGTATACATGTATATCTTACATTATACCATATATATATACATATATATACATCTACACGTATATAATACACATTCCATACATATACATATATTCATATTTAATTAAATAAAAAAAATTATCTCAAAAAAATTTAGACCTCTACAAACCACGCCATCGCAATAAATATGGTGGCAATAGTGAAGATCGTAGAGATCAACGAACCAACCTAAGAGGCACATACTTTGGTAGAATAAGTGAATTTATTTGAGAGCCAGGTCGAGACCAAAAGATTTAAGAATTTCTTTGACTAGTATGGCTTCACAAAGAAGACAAGGCAAGAGTTGTCAAAAGCAGTTATGAACATTGCCTCGATTAATGGCATGGTCTGCATAAACGGAGGCACAGTCATGAGGTCAGCTGTTGAACACCAGAATGCCATTAAGTTCACCGAGGAGGACAAACAAGTCCCTTATTTCCACAACCGCCCTCTATATGTTTTTGTAAGGATCAACAGAGTACAGTTCAAGAGAGGTTTCCTCAACAGCGGGGCTTTGGTCAATATCATGCCTCTAAACATATTCAAAGCTTCAGGTATCCCCAAGCCAAAGCTTTTCAAGCAACCCCTAAGCATCGTACGTTTCACGGAGGTGCATTGCCAAACCCTTGTGCATGTCACTATAGACTTGATGGTTAAAGTCATAAAATCCTCAATCATGCTCCACGTGATCCAAGAAAACCATCCTACCAGATGCTTTTAGGGAGGCCATTGATGCACCATTATGCTATCATTCCTTCATCATACCACTAGGTGATGAAGGCAAAAGTAGGAAAGAAGACAATCATTGTGCAAGATAGCAAAAATCCCTTCACCCCGAAAAAGTCCACCTAACTGATGCAGAATATTTCAATAGATTAGATGAAATAGGGGGCAACCTAAGGAGGCCGAGAGGGGTCCCTTTCCTAAAATGGGAAAGACATTCTAGTAGCCAAGACAGTGAAAAAATGCAAAATGGAACCTGAGGGTGAGACTACTTGTAATAGAGTAAATAAAGTCGATGGGCTACCAATTATGAAGGTGCGAAGGGTCGCCTTAGAAAGATGAAAATGCACATCTCGAAGAGATGGAATAAATTGAAGCCATCGTGATAGAAGAACCAAACCCAGCTCCTAAATGTATAGAAAACTCTGCGAAGCCCAAAGAAGAGGAACTCGAATAGGTAAACCTCAGAACGCCTGAGAATCCGAGGCCAACCTTTGTCTCAAAGACCCTTAGTCCCCTAGAGAAAGATGGCATGTTAGAGCTTTTAAAATAATACGAGGATGTGTTTTCTTAGGAATATGGCGAAATGCCTGGTTTAGACCCCTCCATTGTCAGTCACCACGTCCATGTGAAACCATCAGCCAATCCTATAAAGTAGGGGTTACGAAAATTCACTTATGAACTTGAAACCTAGATCAAGGACGAGGTAATCAAGTTGTTGAAAGCATGATTCATCTCCCCAATCCAGCATCCTGAATGGTTGGCTAACATCGTTCTTATAGCAAAAATAGCGGAAAAATCCACATTTGTGTGGATTACTGTGATCTAACCGGGGCTTGCCTCAAGGATGATTTTCCACTACCAAATATGAACCTTATGATAATTGCCACCTCGGGACACAAGATGTTTTCATTTATAGACAGGTTCAACGGCTATAACCAAATACGCATGGCCGATAAAGATACCTAAAAGACAGCATTCAAAACTCCTATAGGGAATTTCTATTATAAAGTCATGCCTTTCAGGTTAAATAATACCGGGGTGACCTACCAAGAGCCATGATAGACATATTCTATGACATGATGCACAAAGAGGTAGAGGACTATGTGGATGATCTAGTGGTCAAGTCCAAGGGGAGAGAGAGCCACCTCTATGATTTGACCTCGTTTTAGAAAGACGCAAAACCTATGGGTTAAAAATAAACCTACTAAAATATGCATTTTGGTGTGACAGCGGAAAGGTACTTGGGATTCATGATACACCACTATGGAATTAACACAGATCCTATCAAAATAAAGGCCATAACCAGGAGACCGTGCCAAGTAATTTAAAAGAGTTAAAGGCATTCCTCATTGGGCCAATTCTCTACCTTCTCGAGGGCATGTATGGATCTTAGCCGCCATTGAGATTTTCTTTAAAAGGGTAGAGGTCGTCTCCTTAAAATTCATTACGGTTGTCGCAGTCTAAAGATTTATAAAAGAAAACGTAATTCATCATTTCGGCATCTCCAAAGTGATCCTATCAGACAATAGAATTCCATTTGTGAACCACCAAATCTCTACGTTGATAGAGAACTTTGGCATCACCCATCATAGACTCCATACTATCCTTAGAGGAATAGATAGGCTGAGGCCACAAACCAAACACTAATTAAGATACTCAACAAGACTGTCTATGACCACCGAAGGGATTGGGCCGAGCACATTCTAGAAGCTTTGTGGGCATACAAGATCTCCAAAAGGATGCCCATGGGGGAATCACCATTTAACTTAGTATACGGTTCTGAGACCATAATGCCTGTGGAATTTGCAACCCCTTTAGCAATGGTAGCCCTAGCTTGCAGCCTACACACCGATGCGAGGATCTTCGACCTCGAAAAAGTGGGTGAGAGAAGAGAGGGAGTGAGGGTAAAGGTCTAAATGTACCACTCTTAGTTGGAATGAACCTACAACAAAAGGGTAAGGTTAAGCGGGCTGCGTGATGGTGACCTCGTGCTAAAAAATGCAATTGAGGTCATGAAGGGAAAAAACTTGCCTAAGTTCACTCCAAAGTGGGAAGGACTTTTCCTAGTGTCAAAGGTTAACCAGTCACGATACTGCGAAATCACAAAACCAGATAGTGGTGATAATGCCAAACTTGTAAATATCAAATGGTTGAAAAAGTATTACCATTAAGTAATAGTCAATTGTAACATGAAGACTACCTCATTTACTCAATGAAATGGATCTTATTGAAGTAGTTCGTTATGTTTAATGTTCTCATGTATATTGCTATGGTTAAGCTTTTACTTCCGTTATTATTATTATTCTATCAATACAAAAATATGAGGCACAACTAAAAAGTAAACCGATGCAAGATGCACTCAACTAAAATCAATAATAACAGGTGTCATTTCTTAACATTTCATTAAAAGTACAATGCACTCGAGGTGCAATCCAAAAAAAAAATAAATATATATAAAATCAGAACAAGCCTCCAAAGATAAGGCTGTCTTCACTAATACCACCTATTAAGGCCTCAATACCCTTACATTCCTCCAACAATCTCATATCCTCTGTGTCGGCCTAACGAAGTACTTGTTTCCTTTTACTTAGTTTTTCCTCCAGCTCTGCCAACTGCCCGGTCAATGTTATTACCTTATGGTGTATCTCTACGCAGCACATTGATGACTTCCTCGCCTAGTTAAAAATGGAAGCTAAAGACTGCCTTGCGACACAGGCGTTAAATCACCTCTCTAACCAAGTAATGTCAAGGCCGACCTTGCAAAAATCCCTAAAAATCCTCTTGAACTCATGTATAGCACGAGCATTAAGGTCCGAAACATGGACACGACTATAGCTTTTGAGGTATTCGTAAATCAAGTCAAGGTAGAGGAGTTAGATGGCAAGAGTCTCTATGTTGAAGTGCTTAAAGGTCTTGGGGTGAGCTTTTTCAATGGCATCTAGGATGGGAATGCTGACTTTGCAAACGAGAACCCTTTTCAGTAAGTAATTTCTTCTGATGGATGTACTGGAGGCTCAGGGACTTCTGAAGTACTAACGATGGGAGCACATTAGCCAAGCGAAAGTTGAGCCACAGAAGTTTCTTTGGAGGGAATTAGGTTGTCTCCTTGTGCTTCTCCATCGACTACTTCTCTAACCTCGATTCCCCCAATAGGGATTTCTACTCTAGAACCTACGATTTTCACATTTGACAGGGAGTTAGCCCTACCAGCACTTTCATGTGCATCCACATGCGTAGTAACCTCTCTCATGACTCCCTCTGGTGAGGGCAAATAAGGCACATCTAAAGAAAACTCCTCGTTTATTAAAAAAAATAGGGGAAAAAAGGAAATGAGCACCACAATAGGAAAAAGAAAAATTGTGATAACTATGACAATAAATATAATATACACCTGAGCCAACTTCCTCCCCCGCATCTTCTAGTGAAGACTCAACACCCACTTTCGTATTGCTACTAGAATCTAATTAATTCACAATTGTTAAGGGCCTTGAAGGAGCGAAAAATAATGTATATGTACAAGAGAAAATAAAAGGGAGTCCTACTAGGTTGAGCCTTGGTAACACCAGGCTAGGCCTTGTCAACACCAAGTTAGGCTTTAGTAACACCAATCTAGGCCTTAGAGAAGCCAAACCGAACCTTGGTGACATCAAGTTTAGCCTAAAAAATGCTAGGTCAAACCTCGATAACGTTAAAAGATGCATTATTAAGAGGTTTAGCCTTTCGAGCCACGAAAGGAACGTCAGGGTCTTCATTTTCCACGTCATTTGCAATATCAGCAGCAAAGTGAGAGAGTTGCTTGACAAGCTTCTTCTGTTGCTTGCCCTTCCCGAAGACATGACCAAGAGGAATACTAAAAGACCCGGAACTCAACATTTCTCATGAAAAATGGGACTTGGAAAGGGCCTTGGGGCCCTCAGGTAGCCTACAAAAAGAAAGGGGTAAGTAATAAAAATAATGATAAATGACAAAAAAGAATATATATATATATAGTGGTAAAGACAACTAACTTCATCGCTGAGGTCCCCTGTGATATGAGGAGATCGAGATCATCCTCCATATCCACTAGAAGGGAAATCTATAAACAAAAAAAAAAAAGGGTATAGAGTGAGTGATTCTTTGTAAAAGAAAGAAAAGAGAGAGAAAGTATACTAAGGCGACCAACCTTCGCTTTCTTCAAAGAGCTCGATCTAGCCTCTAAAGGCATGGTGAAATCGTGCTTTGAAGGTTGAACAAGACACCCACCTTGATTGCCCTTACCTTCCACTAAGACAGGCACCTTAGACTTGTACGACTTATAGAAAATTTTCACGTATAGCCCCAATTTGACTCCTGCCTCGAACCAGAAAAATGGAAGGAGGTATCATCACTCTAAATTGCCTCGATAATGGAAAGAGTAGGAACGTCGAGGCAGTAAGACAAGAAGGTGTCTAAATTAGTACGTCATTAAGACTGATGGAGCTCATAATATAACCCAAAGCAGGACCTGGTAAGGAACAATAAGTTCCTACCACATAGCCGAGAGCCCCTAATATCTCAAACGTTGAATTGGCTCAAAGATTAGGCAAAAGTCATAGAAATGGGAGGTTGCACGGGTAAGCCCTATTCAAATCCAAACTGATGAGTTACCCTATGAGGAAGGTAACAAGAAATGTCAAGTATAGGATTAACCCAACTCAGAAGGAACATACTTGACATGATAGTAGCTAATACCCAGTGAGAAGAAGATGAGTCAAGACTGAGAAACATCTCTCTATCCAAGAGAGAGTAGAGCTTTGGTTAGAAGATGATAGGAAGAGGAGTAACGTAAGGTTGAGCTACAAAAGCGAAAAAAATCATCTATAAACTCAGAAAAGTCTCACGAACACACGACACCATCCCAACGTTCGGCACGACTATATATGTCACGACCTAAAACCCGACCTATGCCGATTAGGGTTCGTGATTGGCCACCAAGGCCCTTTAATGCTCAAACCAACTTCTAATTACTATAAATCAAATGTAGAGGAATAAAATTTCATAAAGTGAACCATTCGACCTGATTAGTCATTTCAACCATTATCTCTGAATAATGTAGTTTCCATAACACAAGGCATTAGTGATTATGTTTAGATTACACAACTAAACTATTATTTTAGTGGAAAAAATACATAAGGTGATCATTGGCATAATGGCAGCCAACTGAGCCTACAGTTCTTGACCCTTAAAAGGTCTTCGGTTCGAATTTTGCTAGCAGCATTTTCCTTTCTTTTACTTTTTTTAGCTAAACCCCTGGTTCCAAAATGACATTGCTCAAGCCCAACTCAACTCGAAACTGATGTCGCCTTACTTAACCCTTACTGTGTTTAGGCAGGTTCTAACTCAAACCCGAAATCGATCGGGATCTGATGAATAGTAACCCTAAAAATCAGAATTTCTCAAGCTTATTTTAAGGGTTTCTGGAAAGGGTTCTTCATTATTCTTTATCCCAAATGGTTTCTGGGAAATGAAGGAAGGCTTTGGCATTCATTCGAAGGTTCAAAACAAGCTAAAAAACTCTATTGGGACTCTATGGCCTATTTGGATAATGGCTCGATTCATGCTCATTTCTTCATGAAAATCAATGGGGTTTGGCTTGTTGAGGCTGTATCATTGTGGGGTTTCATATTCTGTTCAAAAAATTGAGGTTGGAGTTCAAATAGTGAAATCGATTTGTGTGGCCGTAACCTGCAACTTCATTTTACTCTCTTTTCTTTGGTTCGTTTAACCTAATTGTTATGATTTTGTGACCCTCGTGACTTCTACTTTAAGTCCTAAGTGACAGAAATTAGCTTTCTTTTGGTCGATTCAGACCCAGTTGAAGCTTTACATTAATGGCAATTGGTTCAGTTTCTAGTGCCTTGGGGCTCTTTCAACCCATTTTTTAGTTCTTAGTTTACTGTATAACTCCACAATCGTTCATAGATACACTCTAATCAAATAAAACTAAGGTTAAATTCAAAAAATATCTAGAGAGAAGCTTACCTACTTCACTTTTTCGCTCTTCAATTGCTTTCCTCTCTTCCTTTGTTTCTCTCCTATTGCTTCATTTCCTAGGTTCTGTTGATGGTCTTCCTTTAACTCATGCAGCCATGCTATAGTAGGTTCTTCCCTCATCCTTCTTCTTCTTTTCTCTCTTTCTTTCTCTCTAGCAGAGCCACTTCTGATGGCTTGAAATACACAGCATATGCACACACGCAAGTCTGATTTACCCAACACGCACTAAAGGTCTGATTATACACCATAAGCTGTACTTGCATCACAAGGACTTGGTGCATGAAATTCTATTGGGTGGTGGTGTGGTCCACTAAGGCGATGACACCTCACTTTTGTATAGAATTGTTCCAAAAAGCCTCACTCTAAGTACTTTTCTTGTGGAAATCATAGTACAAAGGTGCTAGTAGCTTAATGGTAACTTTTAGCAGCTTTACTTGAGGTCTTGAGTTTAAGACTTGGCAACTCTCTTTTTACTCTTTTTTTACTTTTGTTGTGTTAGTGGAGAATTTTGTACTTTTATTTAGTATTTTATTTTTTCAATATACTTAATTCGCATTTTTCTTAATTACTTGGTGTATATTTTTTGTTCATAAAGATTTCTCTTTTATGTAGTTAATTTAATTAACATGATTAGTTATGATAATAGCTTAAACATTTAGCTAGGCTTAATATTTATGTATTTCTTTATTAATTCCGTCGTTGTCTTTCATATCAATTTCTTCTATCTTAATTCACACAAGAATTATCATTGCGACATTATTGTCATGATCTAATTATATTCTGATGTTTTCTTAAAGCTTACTAAGCATCCCTAATTATCTAGTAATTAGGTCGAGGTGTTACAGTATACATGTGGCAATAATTTATGACCAAATGATAATGGTTGGGGGCAAATGTAGGGAAATGCTCGTAAATAAAAAGGAACAGAAGAGGTAGTTATGGACATCATATCGACCCACCAAACGAGTCATACCTTCATGAATCAGATCTAACCGCCGATAGAATGTCTTAAGGAATAATGGGTTGAGAGGAAGGTTCTCGCCCAAGGAAAGCAGAGCAACAAGGGAAAATATACAATAGCTGATGTTATCTTCTGGTGGTCCCTTGAAGAAATAGCGATCTAGCCAAAAGGCATGGAAAACTACGAGATGACAGGGAGAGTTGAGCATAACTCCGTCCACAAGGCTGCAAGGAGCTTTGTTGCCCTTCATACCAGTGGTCTCCACGTCGAAATCCATGTAAAAATATCTCAATTATTGATAATAAGTACACTTCTTCGAATTAAAAGTAGGGGCAACCTTCTAAATTTGCACGTTCTTACCCATACGACTCTTAAGGTGACCCGTGACAGACACGGATGATCGTAAAAAGGCGACGATCTTCTAATCATCGGGTGAAATTTCTCTATAAAAAGGAAAACATCACAACCACTTTTAGACGGAGCACTACATTGATGTCCTCAAAGGTTGGAGTAAACTCCCCCAATGAGGCCACAAAAGTGTGGGTATCTCTACTCCACCTCGATAGAAGGATGGCTAGCAAAGAGTTATTGCGACGGAGTGATAGATGGCGAAAGTGCCTGATATAATGAAAAACCTTAGCGCTCTTTAAAAGCAGTGCATTGTCAGCATGTGAGAGGACATGGTCCGTCCACTCATCCCAATCAGCCACGGGAAGAGAATGCAAACCAAACTCGCAAAAAAAAGAAGTGGAAGTCACCTCATTCTATGAAAAACCTGGGAACTGACTCGAGAACGATAGGGCAAGCTTCTTCCTAAATGGGCTTTAGCTGAATGAGGAAAGGAGCCTCGACCACATGACTTGAAGTAGAAAATTATTCCACGCACCACCAAAAGTCATTGTTCGGGCTTAGAAAGGGGCCTCGATGCCACTGCGAAGCCAGAGGTATCTCGGGCATGACTCCATTCCTACTCAATAACTTTTTCACCATCGCGAAGGTCAACCTCGTAATTCACCAGAGTAACAAAAATTCGGCCGCAAGAGTTGATCAGAATGGGAGAACAGAAAGAATAATTGTCAAACCAAAAAAAGTGTAAATGACTGAATGAGTATAAGTCCCCCTTTTATACCCAAGCTTGAAAATACCAAAAGTCGCATGGAAGCTGAAGAGACCGATGCTTTCTCTAACAATGAAGCGATGTGCAAAAGATGAAAAGACCCAAGCTTTAACAACAAAATGATGCTTGTGCCACTAAAGCAACTGCCCGGAGATGAAAAGACATGAGCTTTAAAATAGAAATGACACATGTTCTGCCAAAATAACCGTCGAAAACTAAAAAGAGATCCTAAATACGTGTGCACATTAATGCTTGGTCGACGATCGAGGTATATGTAAAGGGGGAAAAATGTAAGACCACCTCCGAGATAATCTAGTCAATTGAAATACCCAAGGCAGTAATGTCAAAATATCATCATCAAGGAAGTTACTAAAGTGTAAGATCACTTTCGAGACAACCTAGTCCACTGAAATATCCGAAGCATTAATATGAAATATCATTGCCGAGGATGTTACTAAAGTAACCAAAAAACGGTCATGGATGAGGAGCTCTCAAGAATAACTCATTGAGGTTCTCAAAACCAAATGTTAAGGGGAGCCGAATGGCCCCGTCGATGCTAGTCGGAGGTGGTAACTAGACGATGATTGTAAGGCATCCACTCAAAGGTGATGTCCTTGGACCAGTAGTTAAGGTACGCTCCAAAGACGTGACATGCTCTAACCTTATGATTATGGTGATCCTTTAAGCCGAGATGCATCACAACCCAGGGATGTGTTGTGTGTGTGCCACACCCCATTTTTCAATCATGGTCCTACTCCTATGTGCGACCTGGTCATGACCTACTATATAATCTGGTGCAAACTGTGACTTATCGGACTGTAACCCACCTCGGGAACATTGGATTTAGTGGATTGGTGGCTGGTGAGAGGGGCTTGGTATTGACTGATTAAGAAATCTTCCTATTAGGTACCCAGGACAATGAGGCAAGGACATACGTCATGGAAAGCACTAATAATGGGAACCCTAATCATCGTACACTTGAGACGCCAATAAATAGCTCCCTTCCCCAAAAGGGAAAGGGGCAGAACATTCCTCCTTAGAAAAGAACTTTGTTTATTCCTTTTTGTCATAATAAACGACCACCAATCTAACCTCACTTATCCTGACCTCTTACCCATCCCTCTTCTCCATCGATCTTGTGTCCTCTTACTGACTCCACATCTCATTTGGTCATCTTGGGAGGAAGGCTCTTAGCAAACCCCATTCCTCACTTACAATATCATACAATGGGAAAGCTTCTTTGTGTTTAAACAAAATGAGTGTCATCACCTTAAGCATGGGAGAGATGGGTGGCAACATAAGATTGGCTTAATAGGAGATGTATTGTACATGTGGAGTGTACCTCTCACATAATATATAAACCACATGAATTGAATGCACATCCATTCATTTTCTTCAGTCAACACATAATTAGAAAGAGGAAAAGAAAGAGAAAAGGAAAGGAAGAGATAGAAAGAGAGAAGAAGGCTTAGAATAACAAGGAGGGTTAATTTGATCCTCCGTGCGTGGGCTAGAATAAGGTGAAGCAGGGGAAGAATTGAGCGACGGGAGTGAAGGTAAACTAGGAGAGAAAAATGAAGAAGTTAAAGAAAGAGAATGTGAGCGAGGCAGCACCAATAAGTATGTGAACTTATTTTTCTTGAATTAAAAATTCATTTTTATTGAAGAATATGAACTCCTAATAAAGAAAATGGAAGCAAACACAAAGGAATAAGCTTGAGTAGTTGATAAATGTCATTAGAGACCTCGGGTTGAATTGGGTCTCATTTGACCAAAATCAAATGCAAATTTGAACATGAGGCCATGAATAGGATCAAAAAAGAAGTAATTTAGATGAAGAATCAGAGAAAATGACCAATAATTAACCAAGAAAAAGTTGAGTTGCAGGTTAGGTTGATAATAAGGTAAATTTCAAAAATGAATGAAAAAGTTAATCTAATGATTGTAGGCTTGAAGCGCTTCGAAAATGGAACTCAATGGCTAAAAAAGGAGTCATTTTGGTTGAGAAATGACAGAGAAAAAGAAAAATTACAGTGGTGATCGAAAAGTCAAATTTTTTAGAACTTGGTTGTTTTGATCGATTTTAAAGGATCAAAGTGATCCTAAACACTCGAAAATGATGTTTTAGATGTTTTAAAAGTGAAGAATGGTTCAAAATAGCCTAAAAATGAAGTTAAAAAAAACTTCTAATTTCATTGACCATCACCGGAGATAATGACCGACTACTCACAGGAGAAGATAGCCTAACTAGGTTAGGTTGGTCAACGGGTTGACCCGGTCAACATTAACTCGAGTCCAATCAACGAATAAGTGGGTCAAGTCGGATGCGACCCATACGTAGTAACAATCATTGCAAAATTGCTACTTTCTCGAAAAGGGAAAATTCAAAACAAAAAAAAAAAAAGGGAATAAAGGAATGCACCTGAGGTTCCAAGTTCAAGAAACCAAAAGACTTAACCACTCAGCCATTGTTATGCCTTACAACATTTGTGCATAAGTAAATAATATATATATATATATATATATTTATATAAAATAGTATTTATAAAACAAATAAATAAATAGTTACTTATTAAATTTATACCAAATCAAGGCCAAAGAGGGCCTATCCTATCATTTTTCGATGCTCCGAACCTAATAGCAAGGTCCATTTTACTAAACGTGGTTTTGAAAGACACGAGACATAAAATGCAATAATTATCGTCATACTATTAGTGATACCTGAAGCTAATTAATGGTAAAGATGGTCTATTTTGACTTTTTTCAAAATTTTGAATTCAATGGTATAGTCCAAATTATCAAATTAAAGGCAAAAAAATAGGACACATGAAGTGGAAAAATTGCTAAATACCCTTAATGATTAAATAAGCTACCCATTGAACACGAATTTGAGAATGAGACCTATATTAGGGTTTTAAGGGTCATTGAGTTCAAAAATAAACTCTAACCGAACTAAGAACGTTAGCTAGGATATGACTCAAGATTAAATATATATTAATAAGCTTTAGTGACTTGTTTTTCTAAGGTCGACAAAGGAAAAGGCAAATCCTACTACTGACAAGAAGACAGAGACCCAATGTGAGTAATCTTGTATTTTGAAATGTGAAATTCAATTCCTTCACTTGATAAATACTCGAATTTAATTCCTTGTTTTTTATAAATGCTTCAATTTAAAGTGTCAGTTGTTTACAACTTTCGTTCTTAAGCATGTTTTTTGTTCCAAATTAAAATGTGCTATTTTGAATTATAAATCCTTGCTTTAATTACTCCTTATTTGAGTGATTTGTTTGTAAACCAAGCTTATGATTTCGATTTGAAAACTGTACAACTATTCATACCTAAAAAATATGTTCCTTCAAAGAAAAGATTTGAACAAAGTTTTCTATTTTTGTAAATCGTAATTAATACAAGACTAATTAGTGCATAAGTACTTTCATAGTGGGATCCTTTGGACTCACTTTCGTTAGGCCCAATAGAAGGCCAAAAATCTCTTTTGCTAGGTCCTTATGACCTCGTAAAAACTCAGAGTTTGAAGTCGATACAAATTTTTTCATTGAAGTGATAACAAGCATAATCAGTAAATGTTAGAAGGTTTTCGAACCCCAATTACTTGAAAATGATTTTTTTCATCCTATCTTATCTTCAAAGTTATTGCTAAGGGAAATTTTGTCAAAGTACCTTGTGATACAAATAGTTACATTTGAACTATGTTTTATGTGTATTCCTAATTTGAAAGATGTCGTTCAAATGCTTTGTACCTTGTGTTTAAAGATGTTTACAATTGATAGTGAGTTCTTTATCATATCCCTTTGCTTCAGAATGCCATTAGTTGAAAACCCATAACAAGGTATTGGAATTGCTCACGATCTTTTCACAAAGCTTATATGGATTCATCAATGCATTTCACATGTGATAAGAACAAATGGGAAGCTGTCTTTTTTAGTGAAGGACGTCTAGAACTCCCCACACTTTTGGAATCATTTTTGCTATGTATTATGAAGTTAGTGTTGTGACCTCCAGCAGATCAAGACTCTTTAGCAAGCAAGAACTAAACATATGCATAGTGATGAATAAAAATTCTACAACTTTTGTTATAGTAATTATGGAACAGACAATGTGGCTTGAGTTTTGTAATACGTATAAAAAAAATACTTAGTGTGTCTAGATGCTATAGTCGGATGGTTGTGCATTTTTTATTCATGCTTCTATATTATTTTATTACCTTTATGTTGGTTTCACTTCCGCCCGACTCCGCATGGCCCGCCGGGCTAGGTTGCATCTCCTAATCCGCATAAGGTGCGTTTTGGGATGTGATAGAGTGGTACTAAAGCTATAAGTTTAGGTAGGTCCTACAAAGACTAGGAATAAAAGTGAACTTAAAACACCAACAATCTAGGTAACCCTAGAACATGTGAGTAAAGATTGATAAGGAATTAAAATTTCCATATGGAAAGTGCAAGACTAAGATTACAAGTTTTGTGAGAAAATGTTTGTAGAAAATATATGAACCCTAAATGTTGATGTGATTAGTATAAAGTTTATGTGATAGAGTATGTTAAGATTAATTAATTAAATGTGTTCATCCATTGTAAATGTGACAAAATGGTTAATACTCGAACAAACGTAGGAACCCTTAATGATCGACTAGATAGGTTAGAGCAAATCCTAGAGACAATAGCCCAAATAATGAACAATGCTCAAGCCCACAATGAGGCTTGACAACACGTACCTAATCCTCAAGTACCCCAGGGCCAGGAATAGCCTACCAATGGTAGAAATAATATGACTCATAACATTAATGAAGCCATTATAAGCCTTTTTCCAAAAAAAAAAAAACTCTATAATGATATTAATCCATATTAAGTGCCCATTTGGGTGAACTATCTAAAAGGGTTATTAGGGATAAACAGTTGTTGAGATTAAGCATATAATATAACTAAGCAAGTGATGAGAAAAAACATTTGTATGTTTGATGAAAATGGTTAGAAAGTTATTAGAAAATATGAAATGACAAAATTGACAAAAAAAGAAAAAATAATAAAAAGAAAGGAAAGAATAGAAGATAATTGGGAAATATTACATTACTTTCCACCAGCTTAATGAATTAAGCAACAATGAGTAACTTATTGAAATAAGTTGGTTTCAACTTAAAAAGTGTGGTCCCCACTACATAAGCTATTCCAACTTAATTCACCTAAACAACTAGTTTCAAATTAAGTGCTTAATTTTCACTTAAATACAATAAGCTAATCCTATTAAGCTGAAACAAACAAGCTCTAAATAAGGATGTAAATATTAGGGTTTAAAACATAAAGATGCCTATAAAAGTGTCTTTTGCATAAACACCTTTATTGGAAAACTTGGTCCAAAAGGGTTTGTTGAGAAAAAAAAAAGGGCCTTAGCTCCAAAAAGTAGAAGATAGTTCTATCTAGAACAAAATACAAAAGTCTTTAGAACACTCCACTCTTTTCTCTTTTGAATAGAGTAAGAGAAAACAATTGAACCACATCTCTTGGCATTATCTAAACTATGGGAGATAGATTACACTAATAAATGAACAACAACCACCACAAAAGCATAAAGAATCAAGGGAAGAAAGGCAGCATAAAAGGCTATATACTAGGAAAAAGAGCCAATGACCCAGAAGAAAAACACAAGCTCATTGCTGAGATAGGGAAGCTATGTTTGTTTGAAGAACTTGAGAAATAAAAAAAAGGGCATCTTCAAGCTTACTCTCTACATACTTGGCTTGGCGAGCAAGCTCATGAGTGACCACATTTGCCAAACGTCTAACAAAATTTCAACCATACCTAAAAAATCAATGCAAAAACATCTTGACATCAGATCTAACCATACCCACCAAAGAGAAATTATCATCAGTAGAGTGGATGCCATTTATAGTTCCTATGGAGTCCCCTTTCAAAATAACATTAATCCTATCTATGAAAGCTACCTCTTTGTTGTCAAATCACCAATAGAATTACCATTACAATCTTTTATAACAACCCTAAAACCAACCGCATTCAATTTATGAAAGAAGGCTCCATCAAAATTGATCTTGAAAAAATTCCTTATGGAGCCAACCAACTTCGAATGGGCATACTCTCTAAGGTGGCAGAAGATCATTGAGCAGCCACAAAATCAGAAAAGTATGAAAGACCATGCCTAGCCAACTTTGGAGGAGCACAACTAAATTGCTAAAAAATTGCCTCATTTCTATTCTTCCAAAGGGTCTAAGCAGTGGTTAGGAAATCCCAAAATTCTCAACATCAAGGAATCGGGACACATCTTGAAACCAAGCATGCATGCCATGATGAAGAATGATGAGTGCCAGTTCTTAAACCATAAGAGATAAGCCCCATGTTTATCTTACAACCTAGCAGTCTTTGAGAATATAAATGATAGACTCCATTGCATCCCTACAAAAAACTACAAATGATATCCATAGAGATTCAACATCTTGCTAAATTGACCTTTGAAGTTAAAGCATACAAACATACATGCCAAAGCAAGCATTTTGCTTTTAGGAGCAATCTTGGCTTTACAAATAATGTCCCAGCACCATACCCCTCCAAAGTACTAGGAAACTCACAACTATAACCTTTATGAAACCCTAAATCCAGGCACAAATGGTAGGCACTCTTAACAGTAAAAATCCCATTTCGATAATAATGCCATATTAATTGGTTAGGAGCTTGGTGAGAACTAATGGGATGAGTGTCAGTTCTTAAACTCATAAGAGATAAACCCCATGTTTGTCTTATTACCTAGTAGTCTTTGAGAATATAAATGATAGATTCTGTTGCATCCCTACAAAAAACTAAAAATAATATCCATAGAGATTTAACATCTAGATAAATTAACCATTGAAGTTAAAGCATACAAACATGTACGCCAAGCAAACATTTTTCTTTTGGGAGCAACCTTGGCTTTCCAAATAATTCCCCAGCACCATAACCCTCAAAAGTTCTAGGAAACTCACAACTATAACTTTTATGAAGGCCCAAATCCAATCACAGGTGGTAGGCACTCTTAACAGTAAAAATCCCATTTCGATAATAAAGCCATATTAATTGGTCAAGAGCTTAGTGAGAACTAATGGGCATGCTAAGAATATTATTTTCTTCCTAAGGAAAGAAAACAGAATGAACCAAAGTATCATTCCAAAAGGCGGATTGTGGCATCATGATGTTTTGCAACCTTGGTTGTACGCTGTAGCATATGAACTAGAGACATAACTCTGAACAAATAAGATGAAGGAATCCATTTATCACCTCAAATTCTAATTGAGGATCCATTCCCAATTATCCAATAGACTTCTGTAATTAATAACTTTCGGGGAATGTTTTCAAACCCAGATCGGACTGGACAGTTCAACTGGTTAAACTCTTGACCAGTCCATAAAACGGTCCGGTTTAACCCATAAACCCGTTTTAAGTTAAAACCCGTTTTAAAAATAGAAAATCGGTAAAACCGGACGGTCCGACCGTTGAACCGGTTGACCCGATACTGGGTCAACCGATTCTTGGCTGCAATTTTTTTTTTTTTTTGGTATATTCAAAATCTCAAATTTCATGCAATTTTTTAGCTGAGTTGAGTTAGTCTTTGGCTAAATTTATTTTGGATTGTATTTAAAATTTTAAACCCTTGAAGTTTGAAACTCCAGTATTATATATTTGTATTATGTGGTATTTTATTTTATTTTATGCATGATTATTAGTGTTTGTATCTTTTTTTTTTTTTTATGTAGTTGAAGACTAAATTATTAGATTATGCTTGGATTGGATGTTAAAATGATTTTTGTTATGGTACTTGCGATTATAGAAGAATGACAATGAAGTTTCAACTTTCAACATTGTAATAAGGTATGTCTACTATATTTTTTTCATTTTTTTCTTGAAGTTTTACATATTAAGAAAATTCCTATTTTGTAAATTATTTTTATATAATTTTTAGTAATTTTTGTATAATTTTTTAAATTTAAAATATCAATAATATGTATTATTAAATTTATTAATTACATAATTATGACATCACGGTTTGATTCCGGTTGACCCGACGGTTGAACCGATAACCCGTAACTCGGACATTTTTCCGGTTCGATGAACGGGTTGGATATGAAAACATTGCTTTCGAGCACCACAGATACTACGCCAATCGTATGATGGCTGAGAACCCAACCTTGTCTCCAAAAAAAACAAATTTGCAAATATTTGGCCTTTAGCAATTTTGACAATAATGATTTCAAATTCTGCATTAATCTTCATCCCTTTTTAAGATTAAAAACCTTAAAATCACGAAAACCTGGCCCATCGCTCTTATTTGACAGACACATTATCCCAATTAATCTAATGCGTCTTCCAATTTTCATCCATATGAACCCAGCGAATGGCTTTGCTTTGAAAAAGATAAGGTTGTTGTTTGCAAAAAATAAATGAGAAACTATAGGGGTCGGTCGACATATGAAAATCCTAGTAATTACTCTGTCATGTTCAGCATGTTGTCGTAAACTTGAGAACCTCTCCGCATATATAAAAAAGAAAAATAGAAGGTGATAACGGGTTGCCTTGACGCAACCCCCTCTCTCGAACACAATAAGCTTCCAGTTCCCAATTTAACAAAAGTGAGTAAGAGACCGTAGTGACACAAATTAGTTGAACCCACCCTTCTGCAAATCCCAAATTTTAACATGATCTGCTTTAGGTATTTTCATTCTACTCTATCATATGCTTTACTCATATCTAGCTTCAAAAAATATATGCCTCCTTCCCTCCTTTTTTTATTCTTGAGAAAATGATTGGTTTCGTAGGCCACTAATACATTATTAGTGATATACCACAAACCGACACACCAATCATCTTGAGACACGTATGCTTACAGATCTGATAACACTCGGTCATCCAGAGCAGATGAAGCCTTCAGAGCACACTTATGCACTTATCCTCCAGAACTCATGCTCTGAACGAAATTCACTCAGAGCACTCTGTATGGTTCAAACCTCGTCATTGCCTTAAGCCTCTACCGAGCAAGGAATACAGAAACAGTCTTCAATAAGGAAACTGCAACTCACAGGTATCTTTCAAGCGCAGTGTTCAACATGGTAACTGTCATTCTCCGATGATCAAATCCCTACTTTCACGGCTCCAAATCCTAATCAACTTAGGAGTCGCAAAGCCTATAAATTAAACCCTAAGGTACGCTGTTATGATCACGCTCATTCTTTGGCTTTCATTACAGCCTTTTCAATTCAATTTATTGACTTAAGCATTGGAGTGGCTACCACCGGAGCCAATCCGGTGGCCCTCAAATCCCCCTTTTTGAGTGTTCTTCAGGTCGTGGAGCCCAGAGTCCTTGCGAGCCGAAAAGTGCAGCATCAATTAGTAATCAACCTCCTTGGTAAAAATGTGCTCTGATAGTCAAAAATCACCCTTTGAAGCATGTCACCTTCAATTAATTATCCAGTAACTTTGCTATGAGTTTATAAATCACATTACATAGACTAAAGGGTCTAATTGAGTCATATCTTTAGGGATTTTAGTCTTAGGAATAAGAATACTGTGAGTGAAGCTAATCTTAAAAAAAAAACATCCCCATTTAGAAAATTCAACACTGCAACTATTACTAGAGATCCCATTGTTCACCATTTTTTTTAATAAAACAAGGCGGGTATACCATCTGGCCCTAGAGCTTTCAGTGTGATGCATATGGTTCAGAGCGACGCTAATTGCCTCTAATTCAGAAGGACGTGGTTTAATGAACTATTCATTCCATCAGTAACGTTTGAAGGGATGGTCGCCTAGAAGTGTTTATTCCAAGAAACGTTTTTAAAAATAATACGAGTGTAAGAAATAAATAAGAAAACGTAAGTTCAGAAAATATTTTAAAAAATAAACTCCCACAGACAAAAATTCATATTGCTTTATTAGCTTAAGACCAACTCCAATGTTTTAAGTCAAATGTTTGTTATAGCCAAGGTTCATTTGCTTCCCCCAATGGCTTGCTATATTACTTGTCAAATTATAGCTTTGCCTTTCTACTAAATTTAGTAGAAAACATATCTTTTCTATTCCGTATGCTATTTTAGTTCAATCACTAATATCTTTTAATTATACCATCCAATGGTGAAAGAGAAATCCTTTCATATTAAAAAGCTTTGGCATAACCCAAATAATATTTACCATTGAAACATAAATGTTAAATCATAGCATTTTTGTAGTATAGTAATGCCAAAATATAAAATTGGCATGACCCTAATAACATTTTATTATTAGGAATGTCAATTCGTATTATCATATCATGTTTAAATCAAATATATTTTGAAATATGTGTCAACCCTAACTCGATACGATTAACTAATTGTATTAAGTTTCAAACTCAAATTTAATTCATTTATAAAACAGATTATACGTGTCGACAATGTTAATCTATTTAGTTTTATTTTTTATTTTTAAAATAAAAAATTATTTATTTTTTATTTGTATAAATAATTTTTAAATTTAGTAACTTTTGTGTACGAGTTAAATCAAAATAAAAACATATTTTATTATTAAAAAATTTTTAATTTTTAATAAATTGTTTATATGAGACGAATTATTTTTTTATAATTAAATTCAAGTACGAGTTATACATCTTAATCTGTTTAGGACGAAATTCATTTATTTTTTAACTAAAATTTATTAACAAATTAATATCCTTAACATTTTACATTAGAGACGCTCTGATAGTCGACCTGTCAACAGTTCTTCGAAGTTGGAATGAATTTAAGGAGCGTTTTCTCTTCTTTTTTTTTCATGGTTCCCCCCCGCCCCTTCATCCCTATCAGCTCCCACGCACTAATAAAAGCGACCTAAAGCTGAAGCTGGAGCTGTTAAAGGTGTAATAAAAACAAATCAGGTTGACCGAAAATTGACCGCCGCGATAGAGTTAGCCAATGGGAGGACGAGATGAAAAAAAGGTCCCAATCATCCGATCTCTTCGTGGTGGGTCCCATCCCTTTCCCTTACCGACACACGTCGCGATTCTAACGCTCCTTAGAGTCATTTTAGTTCTCGAAAGTGAGAGCAATTTGAAGTTCCGACTTGGGTCCAAAACAATAACGCAACCAAATTGCTTCGCCATCTCTCACTCTGAATTCTCTCCCTTATCTCTCTCAAGTTGCAGAAAGCAAATCTCCTAATTGACTCCGAACCGAAGTCAGGTAAAGATCGATCAACGCTGCTGTATTCTAATAATCTCTCAATTTCCATGTATAATTCTTCTATATATACATACATATATATATATATATACACACTGTGATCTTAATGTTCTTCTTGATGTTTTTTTTTTTTTTAATCCTGTGATGAGCACGGCTTTTGATCTTTGACCTTTCCTTAACGCTCTAAATACACACATGGCCGCTGGCTTATTTTTAGTGAAAAACAGTTTCTTGAAATATCTTCTGAAATGAAGTTCAAATTCTTAACGGGTTTATATGCTTTAGTGGATATAATATCGGAAAGGTTATTCTCTGGTTGTTTTAGTAAATAAAAAATTGTTTATGTTTAGATTTTATGGGGACAAAATTTATTGGGAAGATTTATTTTGTGTATGTACGATGGTTGCAATGAAATCTTTGTAATTCTGAATTTTTTTTTTTTATCTAGTTAACAATTTTCAATATTTAAAACAAAAAGGGCCTTTAGGCACCAGTTTGCTTGACCTCTCTTCAATTCGTTCCTGGAAATTATATCCTCTACACCATTTTTTTACTTGGAAAAAATTTCGGAGATAATTTGCGAAACAAACAAAACCTTAAGGAAGTTCCCTTTTCTTTTCTTTTTTTGGTTTTAAAGACTGATATATCAACAGACCACTTTTTTTTCCTGAAAATTTTCATTGAAAAGTATTTTTTTTTTTCAAGATATACAAATAAGATTGACTTGATCTTCTTCTGCTTCTTCTTTTTTATTTTTAATACTTTCTACAGTTTCTTGAATACTTTTGGGAGAATGATAGATGAAGAATCAGATAAAATTAGTTAGCTTGTCAGAAATTTTTTTTTTTTTTTGAATTTCTTATTTGTGTCTTCTTCAGGGGCACCAAGCATTGATTTCCAATTTTTTACATCATTAGAATGTTCACTATCAGCCTGTTTGTTCATGTGTATATTTTTTAATAATTGTGTTAGATTAGATTTTCACAGAGACATTGTACTCATCCATTATCTATTTTCTTAATAATTTTACGGATTCTGAAAACTTCATATACTTGATTACTCTATTCTCTAACGTCTCATATTTCCAACAAAATTATAATCTTAAAGATCAAGTGTTTAAGAAATTTTTGTTATGGTGCAACAACAGATTTTAGGAAATGAATTGGGAACTTGGTTGCTGTTAGTGCTTTTGTCTATCTCAGTTAGAGGGATGCAATTTTTAAGTAAACCTTGGTCTACCACATCTGAGTATAGATATGCTTCTGGCAATATTGGCAGTATAATGGATGGGCTGTTTTTGATTGACATGTTATCCTATTATTGGGTCTTCCTTCCCCTTGCCCCTTCTTCTTCAAGGGGTCATTGCTTTGCCAAATGTGAAAACATGAGTTTGAGTTTGAGAGCAGTCACTTTGTGCAAATAATGGCAAATGTTACGTCTGTATTTAGTCCACCCCCAACACCCCGCATTAGCGGACCAAGATTGGGTAATGCCCTTTTTCCTTTTTTCCTTGCATTCAATACAGGGTTATGTGGTTGCTCATCAATTTCTCTCTTCAACTCCATCTGATCCAAAAATTGATAACCAGTTGGATATGAGTTACTAAAGAAACGTTTGAGCTGGGGATATTCAATATGTTCTTTGTTCCCTATTAGAAATCAAATATCCTTGGCTTTGGACATTGGATGCCTATAAAAACTAATGAAGCATTAATTTTACTTCTTAAAAGGGAAAAAGAAGTCACTTTATTGAAGGAAAATAGGTGTGACAGTTAAATAATTGGTGTGCCAGATTTAACCTCAAACATGGCCTAGTAAGGATTTGACATATGGTTTCTTGCTAGGTGATTAGATGTGGAATTGGGGAGGCCATCAAAATTCTTGTCAACAAAACATCTCTGTTTGCTTTGTTGGCAATATCCTACCTTGATGGAATGACCATGTTGCCATTGTGGATGCCTAACCTCATGGGTGGGTCCTTGATAATGAAAACCTGCCTTGCATTGTAGTGCACCACTAGTGTATCCTTAGAAAGGTGATGCAAGTCCAGTTCCCTACTTTTGGTACCATCCTATATTAGAAGCTGGTTGTGCCTTGAGTTTGTCTCAATGTAGTTAAAAGGCGAAATGCGCCCTTAAGGCACTGAGGTCTCACATTGGCCAAAAAGCGAAGCAACAAAAAAGCGCTAGCCTAAGTGGAGGAAGGTGCTAACTAATAAAAAAATCAAAAAATATATTACATTTTAAAAGTTAATTCATTCTAAGTTAAATTATATCTTATCATTATAGTAACACTAAAAAGTTCAATCTAAAAGTTACTTTTGTCATATATAAGTGATATAACCATTTTAAGTTTTAGTACATGTTTTTTCTAAATTAATATTCAAAGTTTTGTTATCTATGCAACTCTTATTTGGTAGTCCTAATAATATAGAAGACATTATATGTCCCGCCCCGGGCCTCAAAGATCCGAGGATGACCCTGTTAAACAAGGTCAAACTAAATAAACAATCCTTGTATGTCTCAAACCACCCTGTGATTAACATATTCTCACTTGAGTTTTCACGACATGTGCATTCATTCACATTCCATCTATTTAATCCAATAGGGTTTACATACATTGATCTCAAAAGTATATTCATCATATGATATTTCTTCCTAAGCCAAAAGAATACAAGTCATTAGTTTTTGGGTTTACCCTTGTACATACACAAAAATGTCTAAGTCCAATCTAGGCTTCCAAGCCTTCATATCAACATCATAGAGACCATAAGGCCCTTTACATCCCAGAAAAATAAACAAAAAAGCAAAAGAAAAGTTGTTCTTCAATTCATGTTCTTAAGTGGCCGACTTCTTGCTGTTACCTGTATCTGGTAGGGGTCAAAACAACAACCCCAGTAGAGCAACTAAACAAAGGGAAGAATAAACGTTGACAAGTATAGGCACGTATCAAATGTAGTGTCAATCAAGTGTCACCAAGCATTTTAATTCAATGAGTACTCATCATATCACCAAACGAAATAAGAGTATCAATATAGCAATGGTAGCACCATTCAATTCTTACAATATGGATGTAATACAAAAAGAGGTCTTGGAGAATCATTACCTCACTTATCTCAACTGTAGTTCTCTCTAATTCCAACTCTTCCCAAAATTCTTCAATACTACCTAGTGGCCCCTGGTCAAGCCTAAGTGTTTTTCGGGCTACTAATCCGATGGAGACATACAACCACCCGCACGGGGTTATGGTTCGAAACTGAAGGGAGACACCATCGCAGTCACAGAACCCTGGGTAATTACCAATAACTTCCCCTTTCTTAACTCTTTAAACTATCTTATTTCCCGCTCATTCCTCACACGGCACTCATTTAATTTCCCATCCAAACCAAGAGCAATCCAAGAAAACAATAACATTTATATCACGAGAAGGCATCATATAAGTAATACAATCAAAAACTTCACAATGTAGCATCATTGAAACCATAAAGCATTTTATCATGTACTTGGTAGGCACACCAACTTTTACATGTTCATGAATGACAAGTATATAACTTCTAAGCATTCAAGTAAAAGAACTTTGGACCGGGATCATGCATCAAATACATATATCATCATAAGGAATAAGGATATAGCAAATGCTAGACATATAATGTTCATCTACTAGTCCAACAAGTAATTCATATCATCCAATGCACATTTAACATACAAGATAATTTATGAGAATGCCATGAAATGCATGCTCTCTTCCTAAAACACCCATTCCTCACCTAGGTTAGAAGCCTTACCTCAAAACTTTGAGAAGAGGTAGATTTATGTATAGAAAGAGAGATTCCAAAATTCTAGCTCCAATCCGTGCCCCCAAACTCTAAGAAAGAAAATACACTGTTTATTTCACCCAAACAAGCTTAAATCCATGAGGGATTTGAGAAATTTGAAAAGAAAAGGAAAACTCCAAATTCTTACCTTTGGACACTTGTGAAATCTCTTGAAACTCTAGCCCCCAATCGGTGAGAATCTTTCTAAGGATGAATCCTTGCACTAAGGGGAATGAAAAGCTACTGGAAAACTCGTTCGAACGAATTCCCCTTCGTTCGAATGATGACCCGAGAGTTGATATATTTTTGCTCAGGATTTTTATATGTGTTCCTACTCCAACCCCACTCTTTATACACACTTCCCTAACCATGTCATATTCATTCCCCACAATTCAACAACATTGATAACAAGAAGGAATCACTCAATAACACTTTTAAAGCCCAAGTACTCAAGCTTAGTTAGAAACACTAACTCCCCAACTAAATATTCATACAACTTATCTCATTATTTAAGTTTTTCCATCTTCTTCATATGTTTGTGGTTATTATAATCATGAAAAATTAACATTACCCATTATTTACTCATTTTCATATTTTCTAAATTTATGAAACGTTACATTATAGGTTCAATCTCATAGACATCTAAACTAATTCTCAAAAAATCAAACCTATGTTGGGAAGACTTCCTATATAGGTAACCAATTTGCTTGATGGAGGGAAGATGTTTCATAGTGGGCAAGCTCAAATTTTGTGAAGAATAATGATAGTTGGCTAGTTGTAAAAGAAAAAATGTCAATTCCTAAATTTTTTTATATGTTGAAAGTGTTACTTTTCCCAAAAACTTCAAATTTTTTGCAATATCTCAAATAATTTAATTATTTATTAGGCTAGTTTTATGTTTGATAATAATACTTTTATTACTATAATAGATCGGACAATAATACTTCTAAACTACAATTATGTTCTTTTATATTGACGTATCTTTTATAGAATTATTAAATAAGCGTATATAACACAATAAATATAAGGGGCATACAAGTAAAATAAGTTACTACTAAAAAGGCCATCGCCAAGTCGCCTCTCGCCTTACTTAAGGCGATCGACTCCTTAAAGACGCCTAGCTTGAAATATGTTAAGGCGATATGACTGAAAACCGCCTTGCCCGATTGCCTAGGCAATCGCCTTTGACAACACTGGTTTGTCTCATGTTGCGGTGGTACTCAACTACCCAAGTGGCCCATCATTGATCATTAGGATGGCTCAAGGGCCTTTGCTTGGTGACTAGTGTTGGGAACTACCCTAGATTGATTTTATGCCTTGAATTAGTTAAGAGAATTTTTTTTTCCTTGTTGGTTGTCTTCCATGGGATAGGCTTATATTGCTGCAAATGTTGTCAAAGGCGATCAGCTTGGTTGCCTAGGCGACGGGGTGAGGCGTTTTCAAGGCTGTGCGCCTTGTTGTGGTCCAGGCAAGGCGGATTGAAAAAGCCAATGCCCTAGCGGTTGCCTTGTATAGGGTGAGAGGCGTTAAGGCGCTATCCTTTTTAAAGTTACCTAAATTTACTTAAACTGTCCTTGCTCTTTGTTGATTTCTTATTTTAGTTAGAGAGGCATTTTTGTCTAAGAAAAGTTAAAAGCGTAAAGTGAAAGAATACATCACTTTTTATGCTTTCTTGATTTGTTATGCTTTCTGTAACTTTTGTTTTGTTTTTTTGTTCGGTTTTTCATGCTTTCTCTTCTATAAGTTGAATTTTAATGAGGATAAAACACCAAACTTAGAATGATCACATCACTTAGATACTATAAGTTGAATTTTTTAGTTTTACATGATACTTAATATAATTATAAGACATTATTTGACTTTGAATAAATTAATTTTTAATGTCTAATATAATTTTTTATTATTATTTTTATAAGTTAACATCTTATTTCGCTTAGAATAGCACTTTTTTGTCGTCTGGCCTTTCGGCCTATCTAGGACCTTAACGCCTTAAGGGCGCCTTTTGCCTTTAACTACACTCATGGCTGCAACCTCATTGACTTCTTACTTAGAGCCCAATGATTTGCATAAGTTGAATTGAAGTTATTCCATATTTCTGCATCTAATTGTCGAATGTTGAAGCTTTAGTGAACTTTTCTTTTTACATAGTTTTGTTTCTTGCATGTTTGTAACACGGGCAAGCAGTAACTTATCGTGTGGAAAAATGGCTTGCCTTGTGTTGTGTATTCACAACTGCATTTCATGGTCAGTTTAAAAGATAAGTACCCTATTAGATTGTTAGCCCCACTAGAACTGCTTGGGTTGTTTCAATATAGAGACTTGGTTACTTTTCTTAATGTGGATATGGTGCAATTGTATAGGTTATTGGGTCATTTTTGGCGATGATATAATGGATACAACTTACAAGTGTACAAGTCTATTGCCAAGCTCAGGCAAGTATATATTATGTTGTGGGTTTTGATGAAGTGTCCATGAAGAGACTTTTTAAAATAGATGGCATTAATCCAAGCAAAGGCCTTGGTGCTTTTGCATATATATTTGTGTGTGTGTGTGTTGTGTGTTATTAACTTCAGTGTGGATGTGGATGATAGTATCCAAATCTGAAAAGAGCATCTATTAATGAGGAAATGTTGTGTGTTGCATATATTTGTAAAGCAAGATAGATACTTTGCGGCAACCAAAAGTTGAAACCTTTTGGCTCTTGTCTCTGAGAGATGGTGTCATGGAAATATGGTAACTTGGAATGGTAATTATGGGTAATTGTTTCACATTGATGGATATTATTATCTAATCTTTAGACTGGAATCTTTGCTCCTCTATGATTAACTTAACTATTAGGAGTTATTAATCTTCTTTTATTTTATATGTTTTTTTATACGAAGTGGAATGCCGCAACACTGATTTTTTCATCTGTGTGAATAAACTTCTCCGGGCCCATGCAATACCCTGCTAGCCGCACAAACCAGTAAGACATGAGATTGATGTCTCAGGTGGGTTGCCCTTGGAGTGGCAGTTGAACTTGGGACCTTGGGGATGTTACACAAGTCGCTTCAAGACTCATCTAACCCCAATAGTTTTTATTTTATATGTTAATTATAGTTACATTTATTTTTTGTAGTTGTGTTAGTTTTGTTTATTTTATTTTGGTGCCATAGTGATATGAGGACGGCCACACCCACTTCTTTTTGGGCTAAGTAGCCACGCCTACTTAAGTGGTGCCATGCATTGTAGTGGCATTTAGACATAAGATTTTGACATGTCAACAAGCACCCCCCCCCCCCCCCACCCCCCCCCCCCCCCCCCCACCAAAAAAAAAAAATTCCACCAAACACCCCCATTCCCAATTTAGTGTGATACTGAATTTTGGAGACATAAGTTAAAGAAAAGAGAAATTTGGAAATTTAGATCAAGGCAGGTGCCAATAGGGAGCTTGATGTCTTTGGAGATTTGGGATATTCTATTGTCTTTAAGTAACTGTCATAAAGCTTCGCCACTAGATTTAACTTTCACCTAGTGGTTGCTTCGCTTTAAAGTAACCTCCTTAGGTATCATATGTTGGGGATGGAACTTTTCTTCTCAATATTTTATGGTGTTAAATGAGTGAAGTGTTAACAACTAACTGTTGTAAAAGGTTAAACTGTTAGAAAGAGTGTAACTTTAATATTATATCCTCTAACATGTCACCTCACGTGTGGCTAGACTCTTCTATTTGAGTGGGTCAACACGTAAATCGATAATAATTATTAAGGTGGCATGAAGCTTGAACCAGGTATGAGCTTTCCGTGCTCTAATACAATGTTAAACTATCAACTTCTCTCAAAAGCTTAAGCTGTTAGAGACAGTGTAACTTAAGTATTTAATACTCTAATATGCCCCCACATGTGTGGCCAAACCACCTCCTTTGAAGGATCAAAATTTGGTTTCTTTTCTATTGAAACGGGCAACACGTTCCCGATTCTCAATGAACCGAAACAAAACATAAGTGAAAATTGAAATTCACATGTTTCCATCGAAACATACTTAAATTTCTTGAAAACATACCGAAATTTCTCAAAACAAATTGAAACATTTCCTTTGCATTAGAAACAATTCTAGAAATTGGTAAAAGATAATATCATTTTCTTTTTCAAATGGAGGAGATTGAAGGATTGAGACCCAATAAGAAGACATCTCTATCTTTTTTCAAAAACAATAAATAAGGAAAAATAGAAGTATTGAAAATGAAAAAATAAGTGAACAACTTATTCTAATGCATAGTTACAAATTACAACAGGTTTTACTTGCTATTTTTAAACTATTATTTGATGTGTAACTTGTGTCAAGTATCTAATTCCTGTATATTACATGGTACATAACTATTAAGTTATAGTAATGTATTTAATTATGATAATTCTGCATATTTATAAAAAAAGTTTATAATAATTTCATAAAGATAAAAAATTATTTCTAAAATTTTTAATACTTATTTTTTATTAATAAAGAATTGTTTGGTATTAATGACTAATTTACATTATGTTTATTTGTGAATTTCACACTAATATCCTCTTGTGTGGATGAATATGTACTCTAAAAACATTTTCAATTAGTTCATTATAATATTTGTCTTCACACATTTATATATTTTACTTGATATTTCCAAGGGTTTCTACATGTTTACTTTTTTTTTGGTCGTTCCAATTGTGTTTCCGAAATGTTTCCATTTCCTAGTGAGTGAAAGAACACTCCAAAACAAAATTTTGATCTTTGCCTCCACCTTTACAAGTTTAAATTGTTAGAGAAGTCGTAACTTCTATATTATATTCTCTTAACATACCCTCTCACGTATGACTAGAATCTTCACTATGAGTGGGCCAACACGTGTATCAAATATAATTATTAGGGTGGTAGTAAGCTTTGAACTCAAGACCTTTGTCTGTATTGATATCTTGTGAACAACAAAATAGTCTAAAAACTTAAGTTATTAGAGAGGATATATGATGTCGGACCATTAATATAAAGAATAGAGAAGAGAAGAAAGATAGAAAAAGAGAGGCAAACCAAGGGAGAAGAGAAAACCACGAGAGAGAAATCCAATATTCAATAATCAAAGTTTCCTTGTTTCTAAAACATCAACCCCTATAAATAGGAAAATCTTAAATAAACTGACCAAAATAAAAATAACTCATAAAATAAATAAATAAATCCTAAAATGAAAGAAAATTTAAATACTTAAATAAATATTTTCGAGGATAAAAAACGATTGGCCCATAGGGTCCTTGTTCCTCATCAGTATAACTTCAATATTATATCCTCCACCATGAAGGCAAGTTAGTTTTATTTTTCTCACCTAGAATAAGTAGTGATGCAAAAACTAAGGTATGGATGTACTCTTTTTTTTAGCTGGAGTAACTAATGGTGTAAATTCTATGTGCTGCATTTGATTGTGAAGAAGAAAAGAAAAGAAGAATAAAAACAGAGCCATGAGGTGCCCATGTAAGAATCTCTTTCTCCTTCTTTCATGACTCATCTCTTTATTTCTCCTACTTTCTACCTTCACTTCATCTCTCCTTTGTTTACTTCACTCTCAAATATTCACAGAAATCTATCTCTACGACCACCTTCCCCTGTAAGACAACCAATACTCTTAAGGTTTTTTAAGGTTCCCTTGCATCACCTGTGGTAGAGCTAGTTGGAGATTTCAAGATACCATAGAAAAGCTGGCCTTTTTTTTCCTCCTCTTTTCTCCCTCTAGTTTACCTACATGTTCTTCCACCTACTTCTTGTACTTCCTGTTTTTGTTGCTGTTCTTCTACACCTTTTCTATATAGTTGTGACTTCACATAAGCTTGGAAGCATTTTCCAGAAAACTTATGCATTCCTTGGCATGTGGAAATTCACAATTTGTCTATGATAATACCAAATTTTTGTTTTGTTTTTCTAGTATTCCTGTCCTCTAACCATTCCTTGATCCTCTTCACCACTAGTCTTTGGTTTTATTTATGCTCACATTGTGTTGTTTGTTTTCCAGGTATTCCAATCTTCCGACCATTCCCTGATCCTCTTCACCACTAGTCCTTGGCCTTATTTACAAATTTCGTGCCTTAAAACTTTAGATTGACTGTTGTATTGTAACTAATCAGTCAACTCATTCAACCTGCTTGATTTACCAACTTGAAACCTTTGTAATAAAGCAACTAATGCTTTGTGATGTGAAACATTATGAGACATGAAATTCTTGCAATTAATAATAATTCAAGAAAGACAACAATGGGGTCTGGTTGGTTGTACTTATTGACGTGATATGTGCACATACCATCATGGTTTCTTTTGATAGCATGCCATAGACCTTGCCCTTGTTCATGTATTTATCAGTAAATATCTTCATAGCAGCTGTTTTGCTTTTTCTTTTTCTTTTTCTTTTTCTCCATAATGTTGAAGTAGCTAACTACATGGTCTCTCTCTCTTTGAAATCTTGTATCAGGTGATATGCATTGCTTCTCCAATTTAATTCATTGCATTCCGAGTTACAATAGCATGAAAAGGGAATTTCCATAAGTTCCTTTTTCGAGTATCTCTTTGGTTTGGAATATTGGAAAAAAATGTACGGAGAGGTCTCATGTCAAGATATACAATTGGTAAGCTGTTGCACTTA
This sequence comes from Nyssa sinensis, assembly GCA_008638375.1. Taxonomy (NCBI): domain Eukaryota; kingdom Viridiplantae; phylum Streptophyta; class Magnoliopsida; order Cornales; family Nyssaceae; genus Nyssa; species Nyssa sinensis. Next base: position 18,239,165 of record CM018051.1, on the reverse strand, counting down.
AATTTTGTTTTTGATGGACTATTGTCTTATCAGGTACCTCATTTTTATTCTATATTTGTATGTCAGCCAACTTATGATCCCAAAATAGCGACAAGAAAGTGAGGACATATCACCAATACAATTTTTGTACAAGAATGTCACTATTAAAAATCTGACCATGAAGAGACCTAGTACAAGTAGTGCTGCAAATGAACCAAAGTACCAAACTGAGCTGGGTCTTAAAGTGCTCAGGTTCATCTCAGCTTAGTGTTTTTTTTTCAAAGATTTGTCTCATTTACCTGTCTTCAAACTCGGCTTCAGCCTCTCACAAGTGCAACTTTGTGCAGCTTGAGCTCAAGCTCGGCCACTTGTCAAGACAATCAAAGCTGTTGAATTTCCTGTTCCATAAATCTGAACAAGAAAACTTTAATAAAAGAAAAGTGAAGGCACCTCACATGAGTTTTTGTCTTTTATAATGCAACTCAACTCAATTTAACTCAACAAAGGTTATGAAGCCTTATCCCAACTATTTGGGGTCAGCTACATGAATCATGTCTTGCCTTTCTGCTCTATTTAAGGTCATTCCCTTACTTAGACCTCAAGTTTTCATATAAGTTAAGTAGCTTAAACATTCTTCCATATAGTACACCTTTTTCTAGAGAATGAAATCATCATCCACGAGCTTACTGGGCCAAGATTGCAGTGGTTTAGGCTTGGCCTTGTGCATGGCGTGTTTCTTTCTAATTGAGCATGAACCTGAGATGTTCATGAACAACTTGGTTAAGTTCAAGCCTTAAATACAAGATCAACATCTGAAATGTGAGACGATTTAAACTAGTTTTTACCATTAGAAGAGCTCAATGCTTCTGTTAATTAGTCCAAAACTTCATTTGGTTTTTAACATATGAATACTACTTACTCATTCATAAAACAGAGCCAAAAGTTAAGACAAGGGGACCTACTATCTCCTTTCCTTTTCGTGACTGTTTTGAAGGTTTTGAGCAGAATGATTATAGAGCTAGAGTTGGGGGACATGCAGTGGGGTTTTGCTTTTGAGGGGGGTGACAATGAATGAGTGGAGATTTTTCACCTATTGTTTGTAGATGATACTATTATTTTTTGTGATGTGGAGGAAGTGCAGCTTCGTGTTTTGAAGTGCTTCTTGCTTTGCTTCGAGGCAATTTCAGGTTTGAGAGTGGACCTAAATAAGATTGAATTGATCCATGTAGGAGAAATGAGGAATGTGGTTGAGTTGGCTTGGAATTTGGATTGCAAGGTATCCCGCCTTCCTTCTATGTATTTTGGATTGCCATTGGGCCCCGCCTTCCAAATCAATAGGAGTTTAGGATTCGGTAGTTGAGAGATTTCAGAAAAGGCTTGCGGGAGGAAGAGACAATACCTGTCAAAAAGGGGGTGAATCACTCTTATCCGTAGCACTTTGGAGATCCTTCCTACATACTATATGTCCATCTTTCCCATGCCGGTGTTTGTTTGCAAGAGGCTAGAAAAGTTCAACGGGATTTTTTGTGGGGGGACAATGAGGAAAGAAAGAAGATTCATATTGTTAGTTGGGACAAAGTTAAAGCTCCAGTGGTTGATGGCGGCTTGGGAATTAAAGATCTCAAGCTTTTCAATCAAGCGTTGTTGGGAAAATGGATATGGCGTTTTGCTAAGGAAGACCATGCTTTATGGAGAGAGGTTAGTAATTCCAAATATGGGTGTGAGGAGGGAGGTTGGTTTTCTAGGGATGTGATGGAGCCATGCATATGTGGAGGTTGGAAAGCCATTGGGAGAGGAAGAGAATATCTCATCCCGTGTATCAAATTTGATATAGGGGCGGGGTGAGAGTGAATTTTTGGAAGGATCCATGGCATGAGGGCGGGGCATTGAAGGAAAAATTCCCCAACCTTTTTAATATTGCTGAAAACAAGAATGCCTTGGTCACGGACTGCATTGAAGAAGTTGGGGGAAGGAAGGTTTGGAGCCCAAGATTTAGGAGAAATTTCTTTGATTGGGAGTTAGGGGAGGTGGATGGGTTTATGACTCTTTTAATAAGGTGAAGTTCATTGGGGGTCGGTTAGATGAGCTAAAATGGAGTGGAAGTGGTGACAGTAATTTTACGGTGCGCTTTTTTTATAGGAAGTTGATGGGAGGAAAAGATATCTCCTCTTGGAAGTTAATTTGGCAGTCTAGAGTGCTCACAAAAGCTGCATTTTTTGCTTGGGAAGCGGTTTGGGATGCCATCCTTAAGGAGGATAATCTTAGAAGGAGAACCTACTATCTTCCACGTCGATGTCTTTTGTGCAAAGAGGAGAAAGAGACACTAGTGTCACGCCTTAAACCCGAATTTATGAGTCAAAACATGACAACCACTGCACATCTATAGGCACAAACCCTATAAACATGCAAGGCTTCATCCTGTAATCTCCACAATTTACCTAAAACCACATTACATAATTAATAGTGCTACAATTCTACACAAATAAATATCCTCTTCCTATTTATGATTCAATGAAACAAACTACTAAGTTAAAATTAACAATATCCACATTCATTATAGAATAGATAAAAAATGTCTAACAAAGAAAATCCTTTGAACAAATCTAAAATCAATAATTAATTTATTGATCCATGTTTTCTCTCTATCTTCCTACTATACTCCATTATCCAAGATGACCATCTGCCTGTAACCTCCATAATTTGAAAGGGGGAAAAACTGGGGTAAGCTTGAAAGTTCAACCAGTAACCATCAACCTAACTAGCTAGATCAAACATGCTATCACAACATTTATAACACAAGTTCAGACAATAAAATATTTGAAATTCAGATTTTCAAACAGTTCTTACATGATTTCAGACAAATATGTAATTAAAAATAAAATGCATTTAAATAGCAACTCAGCACCTAATAAGACTACAGCCACAATTAGCCATGTGGTATGACCAAGAATTTATCACATTAGCCCTATGACCAGGCCCATACATAATAGTAAATTAGTCCCAGAACTATCATATAGCACTACATTGTTATGGTTGTTTTAAGGTTTTTTTATCAATTTTAATTTTTTTCATAATTCTTATGGTTTTTATTTTTGTAAGATTTATATATAAGAGTGATACTTAACAAAATAATCCCAAAAAAAATGAAATAGATTACCAAAACATTCGGGTCAATATGACCTCGAAAAGGCTTCATAGCTTCAAAATTTTTAATTTTTTTTATTCCATAACTAATCACACTATATTGATTTTCATGTTTATAATCATTTTTTGTTATTATTTATGTTACTTGTTGTAAATTTTATTCAAATTAAGTGATACTTCCTACTAATTCAACTTTAAAAAATTTCATATAAAATAATAAAATATCTTCTTAGTTGTTATTTATAAGAAAAACATTTTTTTGGGTGTTAGAAAATTGAAAAATAATAGTAAAAAATATTAAAATGTGATACATTGTAGTCAAGACATGCGTATTAGTGACTTTTAAGAGATTTACTAGTGTTTGGGAAAAATTCACAGCCTCAAGGTTTTGAGGCATAAGCTTTATATGACTTAATATTTTTTTTATCAAGAAATATAAATGAATATTATTATTAGTCCAAAAGAAGAGAATATATATTATTTTGAAATTTTGGCCATCGTTATAATTTCAAAATTCTAAGGGATGCCATATATTTTGACTAATCTTTCTTTTAAAAGACACTACTTCCATAGTATTTCTATACCCAAAAACTCTTGTATAACATTTTTACCCTTATTTCTCCCTTCTCTCTTTACTTATTGGTGAAGAAAAAGATCCGATATCATGTGGAAGCCATAGAAGAGTATAACCCCGTTCTATTATGTTTTAGGATTTCATAACTCCATGAAAGTGGTCTGTGATTATTGTTGGTCATAAACCTCTTAGTTGAGAGGAGGTTCCGTTGGTATGAAGCAATACAAAAGCTTACTAAAATATAAATAAATAATTTTGGGGTTTCTTTTATTCTTTTTATCTAAAGCAATACAAAAGCTTATTAAAATACAAATAAATAATTTTGGGATTTCCCTTGTTCTTTTGTGTCGGTCTTAATGAAGTAAGGTTTTGTATTCGTTTTAATTTCTTTGACATTACGAAGTTAATCCTTAGAAACATTTTGGATGAGGAAAAAGTATTCAAAGAGTCAATTTTGGATGTCTTCGAGTTTGAAGTATATTTTTCTTAGGATCTCTGCTTTTCTTTCTAAGTTTCAAGGTGTTTTGTGAATGCAACACTAGGCCTTAACAAAGTATTTTAGAACATTGTTCCTATCAAACAAGTAGTTGCCATACCCTATTTGTAGAAAATCATACTTGTTCATCTTTGACTTATCTATCTCCAATCTCAGGTGCAAAATCTTATAGTAGGATGTCTCCAACAATACATGAGCAAAGAAGAAGTTGAGAAAACCCTCTTGCTTGAGAAGAAAATAGAGCCTAGTCTTACTGAACTTGGTAAGCATAATTTGTTGTTTTATTATTATCCTTTCATAATTTCATTCATATCGTGATTAAAGAAAGAAAAAAAATCCTCCATTGGGATGTATCGTGTGAGACTAACACATGTGATGTTTGATTGTCATTATCTACTTTTGTTCTTTGATGCATAATGTTTTTTTTTAATAATTTTTTTATAATTGTTTAGATTAGTTAGAGTTCTTGTTTTTTAGTTTACTATTTTCTTTTACTTTGTTCTATTTTTGGATGTACCACCATAATTTAGTGAGGGTAATATTGTAATTTTTCAATTGGTTTGTACATCGTATAGATGACTGGAAGAGGTAGGTTGTGAGATTAATGTTTCAGCCCAAGATAGTGCAAAGCACTGTCTGCAAGCACGTGCAAGTGCGACGTAGAAGTGGGAGTGGGGCCGGGGCAGTAAGCTGTGTGGCTACATAGTGGCACTTAGTTGCCACACTTTGACTTTGCATGCTCGCCGTAGATCCTCGGCAGTGGGGCGGTTGTCAGTTTCTCTCAGGTGCGAGTTGGATTCTTAATTAAGATTTCATTTTTATGACCCAGCACGTTGATGAGTTGATCAGACAACTATTTGAAATAAAATGGGTGTGACTCGTTGCATAGTTCAAATGAACGGTCACTTGTTCAAATGAATGGACATTAGTTTAAATGAAAGGGCACCTGTTCAAATGAACAGGTACCTATTCAGACAGACAACCTGTTGCAAAGGGGCACCTGACAGTCTATAAATACCACATTCTGGCTGCGAATTGGATACAACATCTCCTTGTTCTTGCAAATCTCTGCAAATTTAAGCAACCCTTCTTTCTAAACTTTGCTCCTTCGTTTTCTACAAAGTTCTTGTTTGGGTTCTGTTAATTTGCAGTAATAGAATACCAATATATTGCCTCAGTTCTTTCCGATGGATTATTCTAAGACTTTCTTCAAGTATGCAACTTGCAGAAAATATCTTCGGTTTCATTGTATCTTGATGTCAGATTTGCAGAGAACCCAATCGCGTACCAGTTTGATAATCTAGTGGGGGCAAATACTGATTTTAGGAAAGTGTCCTGATCAAGTCTTGAAGCCTTAATCAGTTGCAGTCTAGTTCCTGCAATTAATCTGTTCATTTCACCAACTTGAGAATCCCAGATTTCTTATAGTTCCCTGTTGATCTTTTCTCAAGCAGTTGAATGGTTATGGGGGAGTTGAATTTCCAACAAATAAGGTGTGGAATTTGTCCAATTCTCGTAAAATTGATTTTAATTGGGACCATCACTAAGGAGAAAAATTTAATGATGGATCACTTGATTAGTTGGGGTTGGGAGATTCCTAATACATGTTGCATGTGTGAATGTGAAGCAGAATCTTTGAATCGTCTTTTACTTCGTTGTTCAGTGTCTAAGGAGCTTTAGGCTTCATTCTCTTCCTTGTTTTGTATTTCTTTGGTCTGGTTAAAACAGATGGAGTTGATGCTTACTGGCAATTCAGGCAAGGGAAAGAAATACGAAAATTTTCTGGAAAGTGGTTCCTGTTTGTTTGCTTTGGATTGTGTGGAAAGAGTGTAAAAGAGGAACTTCGGAGATCTAGAGCTTCCCATGTTAAAACTCGATGATATATTTTTTAAAGGTCGTTTTCTTTCTTCCTTTTCAATAGATCAGCTTTCCTTCATGGATTTTCTTGATTATTGTATCCTAAGAGGGCCTTGTCCTTGTTTTTTCCCCCTCTTTAAAGTTGTTTTCTAGTGAAACCTGAACTAGTGTAAAGCTTGAGGTGTATCAAGGTGTGAACCCTCTAGAAGTACCATTATAACCTGCAAACCATCTTGTGCATCGTGATGAGGTTATTAACATCTAGTTTTGATCAAAATTATCAAATAAGAATCGATGAATGCTTTCCCAGTTCCTAGTTTTCATGACTCGAAGACTTTGGAAATGTGGTAACTTTTTGCCTGTTTACCATCTCTAAGGATGGAGGAATCATATTGGGTTATTATCTTGCTTAGCTTTTTCACTCTTGAGAAGAACATTAATATAAATGAATGAGATTTTTCACTATATAACCTAACCAAAGTAGTGGAGTCAGTTGAGGAAATACATTATTATTTGAACTGTGGTAATGGGCAAGAGGAGGCCACATTAGGAGTTCTAGCAAAATTAGCACATGGCTCTATATATTTCAGAGTCATCTCAACGAGTATTAGTTTAACTTGGGTCCATCGATTTGGGGTGGGGGTCACTAATGTATTGTAGAAAATTATATAAGTAGATAAACCATGATGATGGAGCCATCAATATTAACTTGGTGGAGCCACCATTGTTGATATTGGTGGAGCTATAAATGTTGACTTGGTGGAACCACCAATGTTGACATTGGTGGAGCCACTATTGTCAACAAACTTACGGCAAGAACATGCCAAAACTACACATTCCCATGTACCCCAATACACCCATTGTACCCCCAATACAATGCCATAAATGGTGGGATACATTCATCAGACTCTGGGATTTTTTACAATTGGTTGACTTATTGTATGTATAAGATTCAATATGATATGCGCAATGTTGTTACGGAAATGGTAGGATCTATATATGGCAGGATACTTCATTTCTATGAAAAGAGAAACTTGAATTTCTTGTTCATGCATTTTTTTACCAAAAGCAAATTTGTAAAGTTATGGAGATTTACATTTATATTCCAGTATGAAAAGAAATTATTAGATTAACTCCTGGAATCTGGATCCTCTGCCCCTAGTTGATATTTCATGTTTTTATAGTCATATATATATATATATATGTGTGTATATATATATATATATTATTTGTGTTATTCTCTTTGAGAGTATGACATCTGACTTGTCTTCCAGTTTGGCAAAAGCTTGAAGAAGAGAATCAGGAATTTTTCGAGGCATATTCTATGAGATTGATGCTGAAAGAACAAATAATAAATTTCAACATGTTGCTTGCCAGACAGGTTGATCTCATGAATCAGATGTGCCCAACTGGAGTTGCCTCCATACCAATGTCTAATGGATCTCATATTCCACCAAGTGAGACAGCTTTCTACTCGAACGTTTCTATAGTATATGACCTTTCTTGGGCAATCTTTGCATTGGTCGGAATTACTTTTATGCATATATGAAAAAATAAGTCTCTTGATACTGGTGCATACAGGAAATTTTTTGTTTTATTTACTGCAACATAATTCAATTTAGAACCATCTTGTTGAGGCCTCCAACTAATCGTCAAGTATTGATATCTGAAACTTATATTGTTTTAGTTATTAATATTCAATCAATATCGCTTGATTTATTAGATTCTGTTGCTGCAGTCTTACCCATGTTTTTTCCATTTTTTTAAACAGTCAGTGCTATCTCATAGAACATTGATGTTTCTTGTGGCTTACACCTGAATTTTAACTTCATCCTACATTATAGTGCCTGTGTCTTATGCTGTTTTTTAAGTTCTTGGAAATTTTTTTGACAGAGGAATGGTCACATATAAACCAACAACTGTCACGACCCCAAACCCAGGTCAGATGGGATTGCGTCCCGCAACCGGCCACCAAGGCCTTTCCAAATCCCAATCCATTCAAGTTACACAATTGCAGCAGAATAAACATAGAATTAAATATTTAGATCTGTATAGCCAATTAGGCCTGTTACAGAATATACTAGAATATATGAGCTGTAGGATTATTCTAGAATATATGAGCTGTATATGAGCTATAGGGTTATTCTAGAATATATGAGTTGTATATGAGCTGTAGGGTTATTCTAGAATATATGAGCTGTATATGAGCTGTAGGGTTGACTATATAGGCCCAAATTTGTGTATAAATACTCTTGTATATTTTGAATGGAATGATATAGAGAATTATTCTTCTCTCTTGGTTTTCATGGTATCAGAGCCTTTCTGAAAGAGTAGAATTTTTTTTCCTCTCTTTCTTCTTTTTCTCTTTCTTTCCCACTGTTCTGCCCACAGTGAGCAGAGTTGGGAAATTCCTTGAGTCACCCCGTTCGAGTGACCCTTGCTTCTCACCGCCACTCAGGATCAGTCGCCCACCTGCCGATCGGCCTGTCCCTGAAGTCCGGTCACCGGAAACCCAGCGCGTGACCCTCACGCGCCACTAGAAGTTTCTGCCGTCGTCAGCTACTTCACGCGCCGGCTGCGTGGAGGCGCGTGCGACTGCGCCTCGACCTCCGATCACTCTTCCTGGAGTCGTCTCTCTCTCTCCGACACTTCTGTGCATCCAGTTGCTTTGTTGCTATTGGTTTGGATACTCTATGTGTCCTTATTGCTTCACGGTTGTTCATTTGGACCCTCTGTGTGTCCTGTTGATTCACTGTTGGTGCTTCCCTGCTGCTTCACTGTTCGTTTGGACCCTCTGTGTGTCCTGTTGCTTCACTGTTGGTGCTTCCCTGCTACTGTTCTTGGTTCGTTGCTTGCTTCTTGGTGGTTTTGTTTCTATGGCTGACGAACAAAAGAATTTGGTCGTGACTGATGTCATTCCCGTGATGTCCAAAATTACAGAACATAAATTAACTGGTCCAAATTATTTTGATTGGTGTAAGACTGTTAGGATTTATCTGCGGAGTATTTCTAAGGACACTCATCTTACCGAAGATCCTCCAACCGATAATACTCGCAAGGAATGGTTGAGAGATGATGCTCGCTTGTTCTTGCAAATCAGAAACTCTATTGACACTGAGGTTGTTAGCCTGATTAATCACTGTGAGTATGTTAAAGAATTGATGGAATATTTAGAATTTTTGTATTCTGGAAAGGGCAATCTTTCACGTATCTATGAGGTTTGTAAGGGCTTTTACCGGGCTGAACAACAAGATCACTCTCTTCAGGCCTATTTTATGAATTTCAAACGAACCTATGAAGAATTAAATGTCTTGTTACCTTTCAGTACTGATGTCAAAGTCCAGCAAGCTCAACGGGAGCAAATGGCAGTAATGAGTTTCTTGGCTGGCCTTAATTCTCAGTTTGAGATTGCTAAATCTCAGATTCTCTCTAGTGCTGAGATTTCCTCTCTCCATGAGGTCTTTACTAGGGTACTTCGCACAGCTACTAGTACATCTGTTGCTCCCTCGGTTCATGCTTCTAGTGCTCTTGTCAGTCATCATGGTGGATTTGACTCTAGACGGTCTTATCCTAAGAACCGAGGCGGCGGTACAGGTAGTCAGGATGCAGGGGGAGTTGTCTGTTATTATTGTCATGAGCCGGGCCATACCAAGCGCACGTGTAAGAAATTGCAAAATAAGTCTCAGAAGTCTCATTCAGCCCATGTTGCAGTTACTCCACCTCGCCCATCTGAGCCAACCATTACAGTCTCTGCAGATGCATTCGCTAAATTCACTCAGTATCAAGAAGCATTGCAGCATTCATCTCCACCTGTCACTGCCATTGCCGAGTTAGGTAAACCAAATACGTGTCTTCTTTCCTCTTCCTCACAATGGGTCATTGATTCTGGTGCTACAGATCATATGACAGGTAATTCTAGTCTTTTCTCCTCTTTTCAATCCCACACATCTCCTTCTAATGTTACTTTAGCAGATGGTTCCACTTCTTCTGTGCTTGTGTCTAGTACTGTTAATCCAACTCCATTGATTTCGATGTCTTCTGTCTTGAGTTTACCACAATTTTCTTTTAATTTACATGTCTGTTAGTAAACTTACTCGTACCCTAAATTGTTGCATCTCATTTTTTCCTGATCATTGTCTCTTTCAGGATCTTATGACAAAGAAGATTATTGGTAAAGGATATGAATCCGGTGGTCTCTACCTTCTGGATACCCAGGTACCCAGGCCCATTGCATGTTCCAGTGTCGTAACTCCCTTTGAAGCGCATTGTCGGTTGGGACATCCTTCTTTGCCTCTGTTGAAGAAATTATGTCCTCAGTTTCACACTGTATCTTCCTTAGATTGTGAGTCATGTCAGTTTGCAAAACATCATCGTTTGCCGTCAGTCCCTCGAGTCAATAAAAGGGCTAGTTTTCCCTTTGAGTTAGTCCATTCAGATGTTTGGGGTCCGTGTCCTGTTGTGTCCCCTACTAGATTTAGATATTTTGTTACTTTTGTTGATGATTTTTCTCGTGCCACTTGGCTTTATTTAATGAAAAATCGTTCTGAATTATTTTTCCACTTTAGTGCCTTTTGTGCTGAAATTAAAACACAGTTTAATGTTTCTGTGCATACATTACGGAGTGATAATGCCAAAGAATATTTTTCCGATCCCTTTCAGACCTATATGATTCAAAATGGCATTCTTCACCAATCCTCTTGTGTTGACACTCCATCTCAAAACGGTGTGGCCGAATGAAAAAATCGGCATCTTCTTGAGACAGCCAGGGCCCTCTTATTCCAAATGCATGTTCCTAAACATTTTTGGGCTGATGCAGTTTCCACAACCTGTTTCTTGATTAATCGCATGCCTTCCTCTATTCTTCATGGTGAGATCCCTTACACTGTCCTTTTTCCTACTAAACCCTTGTTTCCTATTGAACCCCGGATATTTGGTAGTACTTGTTTCGCTCGTGATGTTCGTCCCCAGGTCACTAAATTAGATCCCAAGTCTCTAAAATGTGTTTTTCTGGGTTACTCTCGTCTACAAAAGGGGTATCGGTGCTACTGTCCTAGCCTTCACAAGTATCTTGTGTCCGCTGAATGTTACCTTTCTCGAACATATTCCTTTTTTCCCTGCTGCTTCTACTCCTTCGAGTCAGGGGGAGGATGATGACCTGTTGGTTTATACTATCACCTCTCCGCCTCCCATTGTAGCCCCTTCCCCTGTTACCCCACCTTCCGCACCACCATCCCCACCACCACCTCTTCACTATGTCTATTCCCGACGACGAGACCCACCTGCTCCATGTCCCGCACCGGTTTCTTCTTCGCCATCGGATCCTGTGGCTGGTGATCTTGATCTTCCCATTGCCCTTCGCAAAGGTACGCGTCAGTGCACTTATCCTATTTCATCGTTTGTTTCTTATGCTCACTTGTCGTCTTCTTCGTGTTCTTTTGTTGCTTCCCTGGATTCTGTCTCTCTTCCCAAAACTGTCCATGATGCCTTGTCCCATCCTGGATGGCGTGATGCTATGATCGAAGAGATGAATGCTTTAGATGCTAATGATACTTGGAATTTAGTGCATTTACCTGCAGGAAAGAAAGCTATTGGCTGTAAATGGGTGTTTGTGGTCAAATTCAATTCCGATGGTTCCGTGGCTCGCCTTAAAGCCCGTCTTGTGGCTAAAGGCTATGCTCAGACTTATGGTGTGGATTATTCTGATACTTTCTCCCCTGTTGCTAAGTTGACCTCGGTTCGCTTATTTATTTCTCTGGCAGCTACTAATGATTGGCCTTTACATCAGTTAGACATCAAAAATGCTTTCTTACATGGTGATCTCCAGGAGGAAGTGTATATGGAGCAACCACCTGGATTTGTTGCTCAGGGGGAGTGTGGGCGAGTTTGTCGTCTTCGCAAGTCCTTATATGGTTTGAAACAGAGTCCCCGTGCTTGGTTTGGAAAATTTAGTCAGGCAGTGGAGAAGTTTGGAATGAATAAGAGTAAGTCTGACCACTCAGTTTTCTATAAGCATTCTACATCTGGCCTCATTCTTCTTGTTGTATATGTGGATGATATTGTCATTACTGGAAGTGATACTGTGGGAATTTCATCTTTGAAGTCCTTTCTTCATAGCCAGTTTCACACAAAAGATTTAGGGGTGTTGAAGTATTTCTTGGGAATTGAGGTGGTGAGAAGCAAGAAAGGCATTGTTCTATCCCAGAGGAAATATGTGCTTGACCTGTTAACTGAGACTGGAAAGTTGGGGGCTAAGCCATGCAGCTCTCCAATGCTTCCCAACCTACAACTCACGAAAGATGGAGACTTATTTGAAGATCCGGAAAAATACAGGAGGCTGGTTGGAAAGTTGAACTATCTTACAGTGACACGTCCTGATATTGCATACTCTGTTAGTATTATCAGTCAATTCATGTCCTCCCCAACAGTTCACCATTCGGCAGCGTTAGAACAGATCTTGTGTTACTTAAAGGGAGCTCCTGGACGAGGGTTACTGTACAAGAATCATGGACATACTCACATCGAAGGTTTTTCAGATGCAGATTGGGCAGGTTCCAAGATTGACCGCAGATCCACTACCGGATACTGTGTTTGTGTTGGAGGAAATTTGATTTCATGGAAGAGCAAGAAACAAAATGTTGTGTCCCGATCCAGTGCAGAATCAGAATATAGAGCTATGGCACAATCTGTATGTGAGATAATGTGGATATATCAACTCTTGGTTGAGGTTGGTCTTAAAGCTTCAATACCAGCAAAATTGTGGTGTGATAACCAAGCGGCTCTCCATATTGCTTCCAATCCTGTGTTTCATGAACGGACTAAGCATATTGAGATTGACTGTCATTTTGTTCGTGAAAAGTTGCAGCAAAATTTGATCTCTACCGGATACGTGAAAACTGGAGAACAGTTAGGAGATATCTTCACAAAGGCTCTCAATGGGGCTCGAGTCGATTATATTTGCAACAAGCTGGGCCTAATTAATATCTATGCTCCAGCTTGAGGGGGAGTGTTACAGAATATACTAGAATATATGAGCTGTAGGATTATTCTAGAATATATGAGCTGTAGGGTTATTCTAGAATATATGAGTTGTATATGAGCTGTATATGAGCTGTAGGGTTATTCTAGAATATATGAGCTGTATATGAGCTGTAGGGTTGACTATATAGGCCCAAATTTGTGTATAAATACTCTTGTATATTTTGAATGGAATGATATAGAGAATTATTCTTCTCTCTTGGTTTTCAAGGCCTTTTAAGCTCATAGCATTATAATAATCCATCATGTATCAAAACATTTCATTCTATTTCTAAAGTTAATTGAGTCTAAAAACCAATCTGAAATTATACAAAACATCTCCTATGTCTCTCACCATAATTTATACTCCTGAGTTCTTTAGAACATCCAGACAAAAGATGATTCTTACTTTCTTTATCCTTTCGTTCTTTTGGTTCTTCTGATATTATGTGTATCTACTATTTACTAATCATTTGAAAATGGTACATTTGAAATGAGCTCAATAGTCTAGTGAGAGTCACATGACATACCAAGGGTTTGAAAATAATTCATACTTCACTATATTTCAAAATTTTACATCATATATTTCTCTTAATGAAATAAACTAAATAGCTTAGGTATCTCAAAACTACATATAATCAAAGTAATGAAACGATCTGAATAGTTCAAATGATAATATAGCTTAAAACTTTAAAAAAAAAAAAATCGAACTTCACAATTCCAAACATTACACTAGGTTCCAAGTATAAATAGTTCAAATTTCACATTTCACACATACCCAAATGTGAAAATCATAAATAGTTCAAACTTCAAATTTCACACATGCCCAAAAGTATGAACACAAGCAAGTCATGCTTCTATGGCCAACAATTAACCTTTTTTTGGACTTCACACAAACTAGTTCAGAAACGGTTCACCACCAATATACCCCGAGTCTTGGGTTCACAAACCAATATCTTATGATGCCGACGAAATTCACAAAAGCATTCAGACTGCTCATGCTCAATCAAATCCTCTTCAAAATTAACTCAAACTTCCAATGAGTAATTCAACAGTATTCTTTTTGACAGGTTCAAACTAATATTCAAAATCAAGTCTAACTTCAAATAATAATTTAATACAAATGTAAGAATCAAAACTTATATTTTTACATCTTTTAAGTCAAGTTGGACTTCAAATATTGATTCGATACAGGACTCTTTTTAAAATAAGTATTTTTATATATAACTCAAATCTTCAAATATCAATTCCCTAAAATCTATTTTCAAAAATAATTATCGTTATATTTCTAATAATTCAAATCATTTTTTTCAAATGAATGAAAATACACCACATATGATAATAAGTTTCAATAAACAATGAATTCATAAGTCAAACTCTTCAAATAGAAAAATAAAGGTAATATGACAACACCGAGGTTCCAAAGATATATCTAAGTTCCAAAATATTTTTCAATAATTTCGCAAGTCATATTTTTAAATGAAATTAATAACTAATACGACAATACTGAATTTCAAAATAGATTAGATTCAATAAATAATTATATATAAAGAAAACCACCTTAGCATGACTAGAAATACTCACAATAATTATATAATAAAAACCTCCCTGACATGACAAGAAACACTTGCTTGATCTTTTTAACTTATAAAACATGGATACTCTATTTTGGCTTACGTATCAATATCAGACATGTCCGGAACACATGTCAGATATGCGAAAAAGAGTGTTCAATTTTTTCTTATTTTTCTAATTTCATACATGTCCCAGACACATTTATGACACTTTTCAGACATGTTTTCTGGATATTTCTTTTTCTTTTTAGGATTTTTCCATCTTTTTTCCCTCATCGTCTCTGCTTTATTTTTTAGAGTTATATATATATATATATATATATATGTTTTATGAGGTAGTTAGCATGTTTTGAAACTTGATCATGGACGTTAATAATTTAATGAAGAATTTCTTGAATTTTTGTTTAATGGCTTTGTTATTTTGATACATTAATAATATTGTTATGATTTGTGTTTTTATGCCAATTTTGATTCAAATAATATTACTTTTTTTATTAGTCAAATAATGTTAGTTTTTTTATTATGTGGCCATAAAAAAAATTCAACATATTTCGAACATATTTGTGTCCTACTTTTTTTTACAAATATCATGTTCACATATCCATATCATATCTTATCAATGTCTCATGTCCATCTCCGTGCTTCTTAGCTCTTAACTAAATTGTTTTTCTTTCTTCTCCTTCATTGGAATCCTATATACTTATATGTCATTATTTTTGGATCATAATTAATCATTCTCACATCCCTATGCCCTAATTTGAGTGATAGTCCTTTTGAATTTCCCTGTGCTCTTAATCAGATAATTGATTTAATTTCCTCAGCCAATTTAAAACTTTTAACTTCACTTTTGACTTAAAACTATATTTAGTTGGGTCTTTTGCTCTAATGGATCTCAAATTGGGGTTTAGGGTTAGGTTGGGTTGTTGTAATCCATCAACTCTATAGGGACTTAATTGTTAACAATCAAAATACGTTAGATAATTTTTGGGACCTTATTTCTTCAAATGGAACTCATATTTGAATTCGGGACATCGAAAAACCCCAGGACAGCCTTTTCTGTGGAAAAGTTGTCCTTATTATAGTAAATATGAAATTTAGGGGTTTTTTTTAAATATTTTATAATCTGTGGGCAAGTCTATAAATATCAAAAACTTTAGCGGCATATTTGTAAATACTGAAAAGTTCATGGGCTATTTTGCAAACAATAAAAAGTTCAAGGACTTATTTGCAATTATCTAAAACTTTAGGGGTCAAAGTGTAATTATTTAAAAGTTCAGAGATCGATTTGTAATTTCTAGAATTTCAATTTGTTCATCTCGTTACCAAAAACTCCAATTGTTATAATTTCCTAATTACTGAAATAGGGAAGACCTGTTCCTATTTCAATCCAAAATATTGTCAATTAAACCCTATTACCTAACAACTCCACTTGGATTTTAATTTAAATCCAAATCTATTGGGCTGAATCTAGCCCAATGTTTTAAACCCAAAATCCTTTTTAAATTAATTGGCCCAAGTTGGTAATACTACTAATGGATAAGGGGTTAGTAGAGAATTTAGGAATATGTAGAACACAGAGAAACTGAAATTGAAACTTTACCATAAATAGAAGATAAAGAGTCATTCTCAATTCTAACTTTGGTTTTACTTGATCAAGTATTATAGAAAGAGAACAAATTGGACAAGCCAGTCATATGGTCAGATTCTCCCAAATCAATGATTCAAGAGGGACAACTAGATAGGTAAGAAACACTATATGCCCAGAAGCGGCAATAGTAGTAAAGGAGGGCTCCGACTATCTCATGAGACATCTAAGAGACTTGATTTCCTCTCAAGAAAGAACTAGAACCTCTGAAGCCAAAACTCAAGAAGTTACTAGGGAAGGCACCGAAGAGACAACAAAAGTAAGATGGGCATGGGACTTGATCGCTCCTCCAATGTGACCCTCTCAGTCCCATGTAGGCCGGCCATTGAGTTTCTAGCAACTCTTTCTAGCATGTCCACAAACTTCTTATCATTAGCAGTGGAACTAACAATCCGACTGTCGCAACGACCTCTAGTAATCCATTTGCCTTCTCTCTGAAAAGTAAAAGTAAGGACAGATCTCTCCTGAGTCGATAACTGAAGCATGGCATTCCTTCTACTATCCCCACCCTGAACATAAGCAAACACCTGAGAGAAGGTAGAGGGTCACATTACAAAAATTGAACTTGGATTGGATCATACTCCATATTGAGGCCTACTAAAATCTCAAAAATGCGCTCGTATTCCACAATCCTCTTCAATTTGTAACGAGACAATCAGCTTGAAACACTTGATACTAGTCCAACTCCTGCCACAATCCTAACAGTATATTATAATGCATAGCCAAAGGCGTATCCCACGATTGTGCAGAGCATTCCCCATCTGGGAGTAAGTCTGAGCAACTACATCCCACATCTCCTTTGCTATCCTCAAGACTAAAAAACATTATTAATCTCAAGCTGTATGGAGTGAAGAAGCCAAGAAATAAGAGTAGAGTTATCAGCATTCCAAGCGGCAAACAATGGATCTATGTCCCACAACAGTGCCATTAATGTAGCCTGTCTTTCCTCTCTTCATAATAAACAATAATGCAGAATGTGACTAGACGAGATTGTTAGTGCCGTCAAGCTTAGCCGTGGTACTTTGTAGCATAGGATTTTTATTTTGGGTATTAAACAGACCCAACATACTCCTAGAGCTACTGAAAATTTGTCTAGTCTCAGACATACTGTCCTATAGACCCTGCGTTGTTATTCAACCAAAACACAGCCCCTTAATTTTGAAATAGCCCTAAAACAGAAAATGAAAGCTCAAACAACCAACGCTGTACTAAAACAAAGAAAACTTGAGCCAAACACAGTCTTCATGCAACACCAGAACCACAAATGCATGCTGGAGCCTACTGCCAACTCATCAATTTGCCTTGTTGAACCAAAAAAATTCTCCAATTGGCCATGTGTTGCGATTACAAGTCTTTTACAAGCCTAGACGCATCCATTTGTATTGATTCAAAACATTGAAAACCAATAAAACCTCAAAAATCGAGATAGAAAAAATCACAGCCATTTTTCCCAAAAGAAAAAAACGTTCTAAAAATCAAAACACCACTTAAATGACCTCAAAACAATATGCAAAATCACCAGTGTGTTCCCCTTGAAGAGGCGACCCTAGCCTTGGGGTTCGCTTCCAACAAGAGCTGATGTCAGCACTCCTATTGAACTCCCAATTTGTTCTTAGACATCTTCCACTGTGTTTTTAACAAAGTTTGGGCCTCAATCAGTGCTCTGATACCAAGTTGGAATAGATTCAACATTGTTTTAGGATTTATGATGAAAGAAAAGAAGGAAAAAACAAAGAGAAAAGAAGTTCTCCATACTATGGCTGAATGAACTTTCATTCATACAACCTTTTCTACTTGAATGATTAAAAATAGAGAAATACAAGAATGCCCATCATTTTAACATTCTAACAATATGAATATCTTTTTTTGGGATAAAAATCATATATTTTTGGGCTACTTTTAACATTTATGAAAATGGTAGAAAAACTTAATGTTTAATAATTTTGTTGACTAAAAGTTTAGCCAAGATTACTGAGGAGTGAACTATATTTTTCTTTGACAGCCAAACTCCCATGGATATGATCAGTAAAAATGATCATATTAGAAGTTCTATGGATTGGGTTAGTAAGATATCCATATCAATATAGTTTCAGCAGGATATTGGTAAGTATGATTACCATCAATTTAATTGCTCTCTCAGAATTCATGAGAAGATTAATATGAAGTTGAAGGATATATTAATCAGTGGATGAAATTACACGAATAACACATGACATAACTAGAGTACCATGAGCACCTCCCATGGGGTTTTAAATTTCTTCTTTTAGTGATCCATATGGAGAAAAAAAGGTTATAATTCTTTTAAATTTTTAATTTTTAATACAAGATACACCATGTGATACTAATTGTAGGGTTCGTTGTATTATGCGATCGGCAGAGTTTTGCATTTTTATATTTTTATTAGAAATATAAATTCATATTTAATCCTTATTTGATGTTGATATAATTAAATTTTATGATAAATATCATTGTGCTCTTTGTTTACTAGCCTATCAAATATATACTTTATTTGCAATATTTTGACTCATAGTTATGCATTGGGATCCCTATATGCATTCCAAAATTCCATTGAAAATTTCCATGATTTGATGTAAATTGCAATTATTTTTTTCAAAAAATTTGTAATAATGATATATCCATTAATTTCATGCTTGCAATGTCTTTTCTATTAACATTTTTTTCCCTGGTCTTTTAGTACCTCTTCCTGAAAAAGGAAAAGAAGTTTGTTCATAAATGATGGGTGACTGAGAGCGGGATTTTTTAGATCTTGCCTCCCTATTTCTAGACCCTGCGATGGCGGGAGTCTTATGCACTTGGTTTGCCCTTTTACCCTTCAGACCACACCTTGTTAATCAAAACATTATATATATATATATATATGCAATTTCGCTAGGACTAGTCAGAACTTGTCAGTCCATTATGCTTTTAGCAACTCTGAAGTTTTTCCTTGAACTATAGGGGTAGTTTTGTTAGTCTAGTGTGCTATATTCCATTAAACAGCCGCTTTAAAACTACAAACTTGCAATTAAATTTTCCACACGTAGACTTAATAGGTGTCATTCTCTCTGACAGTGCACCAGAGCTCGGCATGCTATGCCCCAGAACATATGCGACCTTTTTTGAAGCCAGAGAACATGCACCAGCCTATTGGTTTCAGTTCACCTAATGCATTCGCAAATGGTGGGTCCTCACTGCACTCGGGCATGCAAACTGCTGTAGATATGTCTGCTCATGCTAGAAGGATTGATGTTTCACCAAACATGCAGTTGGCTCAGAGCTCAAATGTGGGAATGGTACAAGGAGCGAATGGGGGGGTGATCAAATCAGAAGGTGGCTATGCAGGCAGTTCCCAGTTCATGTTTGGTTCTGATGGCAATGTCATGGAAACACATCCTGCTGGGAATGTATCTGTTTCATCTTTCAGCAGCGTAGAGTCCAGTTCACAACCCCTGAATGAGACACTCCTTGATGCTGACATGTCTTCATATGGAATTCTAGGGCAAATTCCTGGAAACTTGAGTCTCTCAGACTTTTCTAATGGTTCTGGTTTGCTCTCTCTCTCTCTCTCTCTCTCTCTCTCTCTCTCTCTCTGTGCACGCTAAAACTTAATAGGTTGACTGCATCAACCAAATGTTTTGAGTCAATGGAAGTTAGTTCAGGCGAAGATGTGTTTTGGATTGTGGGTAAACACACGAGTAATTTCAACACTGTCCTATTGTGCACGTGTTTATTAGTTGTATCAACCAACTTTCAGTGTTACAACCATGTTGATATCTAATGTTTATGTTCTAATTCTTTTCAGATATATTGGAGAGCTACCCTAGGTCATCGTTCCTAACAACAGATGGAGACAGTTTCCTCAGTCCCCATGGCGGGGTTGAACACCAGGGTGAGGTTTTTGGTATTTGTCATTTTTTATCAAATCACAAAGAGAATCGCTGAGATTTTGGTCCTGGCCTTTCAGGAGACAATAAGAGGTTGAACACTATATCAGAAAGCTTGGGTTATGACGATTTTGGGAGCGATTGATTAATCCCAATGGTACATTCAGATAACTAATTAATTATTAATTTGTGTATGGGTGCTCAGCTTCTAAGCCTGTTTGTTAGCTAAATGAAGTTACCGTTGAGATTAAATATATAGGTCCACCGAAGCATTTCATATATTATTAGTTTGTTCTCATTCTTGTATAAATCAGTTGTCCATGTCCAGGCTACTTTTGCATGCTGCTTACCACTCTTCTTTTGTTTTAACTTTGTATTGATATCTGATGGCATATATGGGGCACATTTTCTCCAGAATGGCTATATGTGATTCTTTCATTGCCCATGGTGTCCTGCGACATATAACTTGTGATTTTGGCCAAAACCCTATAAATGATTTGTAGTTGACAGCAATTTTTAGATTGTGGTACTTCATTAGACTCTTTTTAGGACTTCTTTTCAAGAGAGAGAGAATGTGTGAAGGGCTAAAATATAGTTATTTGAGAATAATCATAAAATATATATATATATATATATATATTCATTTCAGAATGTAATTTCTATAGAAGATTGGTATCCTAGTCCTCCCTTACCCATTCCTGCAAAATTTAAATATACTGCCTTTCCACTTCAGCTGATTTATCTAAGAAATCATCTTGTAAAATGGGATCATGATTCCAAACAAAATTGTATAATGAATAGTACTGGTCATTGGAAATCATTTTTCTTTTCAAACATTATTGTAGCTCTCCTATTTATGTTCCTTTAACACTCGCATGACATTCCTATGTTTTGTGATCTACTCTGCAGGTTCAACTGCTCCTCGTTGGGAACCGAAGTTTTTGTAAATAGCTACTTGGAAATGCCCGAGGCTTTAGAATTTTTGAACTCTCTGAATGTACTAATTGTTGTGTGACTAACTAATAATTTAGTCATGGTAGATAACATTATGTATCCTTCAATTGGGGGAAAAAGTTGGAAACGATTTGACAAA
Source organism: Nyssa sinensis (assembly GCA_008638375.1). Classification (NCBI taxonomy): domain Eukaryota; kingdom Viridiplantae; phylum Streptophyta; class Magnoliopsida; order Cornales; family Nyssaceae; genus Nyssa; species Nyssa sinensis. The sequence continues at coordinate 18,217,905 of CM018051.1, read as the reverse complement.
ATTATTTCTTTCAAACCATGGGCATATCTATGGATATGATCTTACTCCTAAATAGGATTCAACTCTTATTTGGGATTCTACATCTTGGTATAATTTTTAAGTTTAAGTACAGTCTCTTTTGAGAATTTTGACAATTACAAAAACTAACTCTGAGATTTTTGAAATGACATTGTTTCTCTATTTTTATTGACAAACAAAATATCTCTCCTCCTAGTCTGATTTTTTATTTTTCAAAATGAAAAAATTGCCTTTTTCATATTTTTTATTTGCATTCTTTTAATTTTGAACATTTATTTTTTAGAATTTTTTCATTTTAAATAAAAATAAATTTAAGGTAAAGAACTTATTTTTTTAACAAGAAGGTTTTAATTAATATTTATTTAAAAATAAAAATAAAAAGGTTAAAAAGTTAAAAAGATTATCAAAATTGGAAAAAATGCACAAAAAAATAAAAAAACAAATGGGGAACTTATGTCATTTTGAAGAAAAAAATAGATTTGGGGAGGTATTTATAATTTGTTAGTAAAAATCGTGGAGAACAATGTCATTTTAAAAATTTCGAGAAAAGTTTTCGTAATTGTCAAAAATCTCAAAGAAATTTGGTATAGTTTACCCAAATATTTAAGAAATGAAGTGTATGATCACAACATTGTTTCCTAAAACCCATTTTGTGCAATTTGCCAGTTGTCTATTTCAAGTATTGTGTTTGTAGGTCCACATATATTAATAGGAAGACAGTTTTGAAAACGTTCTGTAACATATTTCAACTTCTTATTCATGCCCACCATGTGCCAAGCTGCTAGATATTATGTCATTATATGGTCCAGGACCATATAATAAATTCTCTAGTTACCACCTTTCTCAACAACTACTAAAATACAAATATATATATATATATATATATATATATTTATATTGAAAAGGCTGGATATTGGGAGTTTATGGCCCCAATGCCAAGAATTATAGAGTAATTCTGCTGGAAATTATGCTCCCTAGACCAATTTCTTATATGATCGAACAGTCACATTGAAAACATTCCTTAGTGCCTTCTTCATGTCACGATTGTGCTTCTTAAGTATCTGGAATGCTAAGCCAAACAGTCTTTTTCTTTTTTGGCTGTGGTGCAGTTACTACTTTCTAGCCCGGTAGCTTTTCAATAGAGCATCTTTTGAATTGATGGCCTCCAGTGTATTGATTGCCTGACTCAGGAAAAACAATGCTTTCAACAACATAAAACAACGAGAAGTGATCAATTTCTCACATCAGTGGACATAATTTCACAAAAAAAAAAAAAAATTGACATCTCACAATGGTTAGACTAGAGGAAAAGTAAAGCTCTATGGCATCAAGTGGGTGATAAGAACATTTAGGCTATGTTTGGATAGATGGTCTAACCGCGACTTAATTGATTTTGAAGTTGTTTGAATGAAATTCAAACCACAGCTGTTCCATGAAGATGTGGTTTGACTTAAGTTGATATGGTCAAGTCTATTATAAATGCCCTATTTGATACATGTTAAACACTTTTTAGTCTACCCAAACACTCAACTACTCAACTCAAACAACACTTTTTCACCCCATATTCAAACGAGCACTTGAACAAAATGGTGTGGTTAATGATGTACATGGAAAACCAGTGTAAACACTAAGAGATGTACTGACCTAAGAAGATTGAGCCAATGAACTCAGGCAGCAAGCTCTCACTCAATATAAATTCTCATAATTTAAAGAGCACTGAACCTTTTAACATTTTTACTCATTCACAAATGCAAGCAGAAAAATAACAAAAAAAAAGTATCATAGATATACTACCTAGGTTGGATGTGAATTTTTTAACTGTTAAATGCTCACTCACTCACTACATGGGTTTGGGAAATAGTTAAAAAACCACGTGAGTTCAGTTAAATGAAAACAAAACCACGTGGGTTGGGTAAAAAATTCTAGGTACCTACATAGGCCCAGTTCTAAGGGCATTGTCTAAATCAGCAATCAAATCATTCACATCTTCGATTCCCACAGAGATACGAACAAGATCCTCTGTTAGACCTCTGGCATTGCGCACTTCAGCAGGTATGCTTGCATGTGACATAAAGCAAGGCATGCTTATGAGCGACTTTACACTCCCTGTCAATAAAAAGCAACCACATAGTGAGTGAGTTAGCATTTAACAGTTACAAATTCAGGAAGCAAATAACATCTTAGCCTCTAGAGCCAAAGCATGAATTATCAAATTACCAAAAACTGGCCACATGATATTTGTTTGATGGCATTGAATCCGGTATGAGATTAATTCCACTTTCAATGTTTGGTACTTAATAACAGTAACATTATAAGTAAGATGCAAACCGCAGGGCTTGAACCTGACTTGTAACTTGGGGCCTTGTCCGGCTACCATATGAGCTATATGGCTGGTGGTAGAGTTCCACTCACAAGGATGTTAAAGCCAAAAACATAAAGAAACAAATATTAAAAGAAACCATGTTTAGAATGACTCAAAATCCTGTTTTGTTGGATTCTTTTTCTTCTGTTTTTTTTTTTCCTAGAACTAGCTTCTTTAAAGAAATTTCTCTTGGGGGTCCACTTGTGAAAAAGAATTTACTAAAAGCTTATCTTTTATTGACTAAGGCATTTGGTTTGGAACAATACCACCCCCAAAAAATATATATATAGTTGAGGGAGTTTCAAGTAACTAGAATACAAAGAGTCTCCCTTTACGCTCCATGTGGTTCAAGGTTGTAGTGAGGGAAAAGGAAAAGAAGAAAGAAAAGTGATTCATATTGTCTCTTCATCCTTGAAACAAAAAAACAAAAAATTGATACTTTTTTTAAAAAAAAATGGAAATTAAGAAGAATAAAAAAGGAATTTACATGACATGTAAGACTATAAAATTTCCTTACTTTCCGTCATATTTTCCTTTTCCTTTTCCATTATTTTCCATTGTAACCAAATAAGGAAATATTTTCATTTTACATCTTCCCTCACGAAATTTGCAAACATAACAGAGCCTTAAGAATGCATTCTAAAAGAAAGAGTAGTGTGGCTCTTATGAAAGTCAACTTTTACAAAAGAAAAGTTAATATCTATTTCTCAACATTACAAAATCTACTGCAATTTATACTATAACAAACCTAGCTAATATATCTTCTTTGAATTTATCATGATTCATGGAGAATTTATCATTAAATTTATAAAGGTGCATAGAGAATTTGCCATTGTAGGCAAGGCAAAATTTTATAGACACCAAACCTTTATTAGTTTTTGTAACATCAAAGATGTACCAACACATGACACACTATATTGGGAAAATAACACCAAGTCTCTATGGACTATGACCTGATTTCATTTAAACCCTCTTAATGCAAGAAACTTCTCTCCTAATTTTTCAAACAATTCATGTTCTGTGGGTTTTCTTAATGGAAATTGTTCAATAGCATTCTTATCCTACACTATTTTATGCTCTCTCATGGAATCAAATTTCCCCACTAATTCACCTCTACCAAATCCAAGATTCCATAAACAGCTGCTCTGCACTCAATATGCCAGGGCTGCACATCAGTCAGGGTAGGCAGGGCCGAGGTAGGCCAAACCCAAACCAATATATTTATTGTGACTTCAGGCCTAGGCCTAGGCCTAAGCAAAAACTCAACCCAAATTATTGGTCCAAACATAGTCCTGCCAAGACAATGTTCACCATGTGCTAGGTTCAGGCCAAACCACGGTTACCACAATTTGCTCCTCTCCTAGCGAATTGCAAATTAGGATCGCACAATCCAAAACATGGATCATTAGCGATTTGGAACGCAAGATTTAACGTTCCGATCTAAAATATCAAAAGTCCTAAAAAAATCATACAAAATACACACATCATTGAAATTTTATTTTATAATGATTTGGATTCGTTGAAATCATTTTGGTGTATATATATACATACCAATATTATTACAAATACACTCAAAAAGAATATTACGTTCCAAATAAACGTATTTCATTCTAACAAAGCGATCCAAAAAAGTCTACCCCTAACGTACCATGTTTTGTAACAAGTGACAATCTACGTTCCCGTTCCCGTTCCCCGTACCATAACGATCCACGTTCTAGGTAACATTGGGCCAAACACAAACTTCACATTCTAGCACTTCTTTTTTTGGGTGCAAATTGAGGTAACAAATTCATAAATCATGCTATAAATATTAAGTTACTAAACTAATTAAGTTTTTTTTTTTGTTGTTCATTCTATTTTATGTAAAAGTAACCAAATTAAAATGGAAGTCTAGAGTGCCTACAAAAGCCTCTCTTTTCTGCTTGGGAGGTGGCGTGGGGTGCCATTTTGACGATGGACAACTTAACGAGAGATTACCATCTTCCAAGATGATGCGCATTATGCAAAGAGGAGGAAGAAACCAGAGATCACCTTCTTTTGCATTGTATGTTCGTGTGGGATGCTTGGAACTTGCTTTTCAGCATTTTAGGTAGCTCATGGGTAATGTTGGATAAAGTGAAGAATCTTTTTTTGGGGTGAAGATGTAAACGTATTATGAAGGAACTGAGAATCATAGTTGTTACGGGCGGCCGCTTGGGCGCCTCATGTCAACAAAAAATCCTAGGCAATGACCACCTAGACAAAAATTACTGGGCGGTTGCCTATTGTGTCTGACGGGCACCAAGTTTGCCTAGGCAGTAACACTATTGATTTGCCAAAATTTGGGCTCTTTTTAAGAAGTTTGGTTTTTTTTCAAAGCCCAACAGTCATATTATGAAAGCCCAGCCCAAATTTCTAACAAATTTCACTAAAAAAACCCTAGATTCTAGGTCATTTGTTAAGACTTGGGAGAGACTAGAGACTCCATTGCTGCATGGCTGCCTGCTGCGTCTCCGACTCTCCATTGCCACTCCAGTGCTTCAGCTTCAGGTTAGTTCCTCGTTCTCTTTCTCTTTCTCTATATTCTTGATCTCTATTCTCTCTTCTTCGTGGGTATGCTTGGGGTGTCGTCATCTTCCCATTAAAGGGGCTTCATGTCATCACTAGATGTATATTCTAATAGTGCGGTTCCAGCTTTAGATGACTTTTGCTACGCCTTCACATGCCATCTCTAGATGACACTCATTTGTGTTAACTATTTCAGGTGCCTAATTATTATGTATAATGTATTTGCATTGGGTGTTGCTGTGGTCATTGGGTTCTCAAGTTTTGATGTTTAAACTTGAAACTCTCATTGGTTCAATTTACTACTATATCTATCTCATGAAATTACTCCGTTTGGTTTCTAAAGGAAAAAAGAGAGGAAAATACTTATAAATGGCTTACTTTCTTCTGCATTTTTAAACACAACTTTTTATCATTCTTCTTATGAGCCAAAGGGAAGGAAACTTTTTGATGAAAAATCAAAAAAAAAAAAACTAGTGTGAATGTGACAAACTTTAGAGATTGTTGATATATATTCATCTGAATATTTTTTTATTAACATTGTAAGCATCACTTGGTTCCCCACTGCATGGGCAGCAAATCTCCGCTCGATCCTATTTTGATTTCCTCTCATTTAATTCCAAAAGGTGCACTTTGCTTAATTTAAAACCCAAATTTCTTTTAATCAACAAAACCAGTCTTTTTATTTATTTATTTTTAATTTGAATACCCTAGAGTTGTTACTATAAAAAAAAATCTGCATTATTATTTGCCCAAGTTTGCACATGTTGCACTCAATCATGTAATTTACAGATTGCTTAGACACCGGTTGTGAAGTGGTTCTTTCAACTATAGACCTATTAGAGTTTACTTTTAGCAAAGTCCTACACTATGAAATTTGTTTCTACTATTATAGCATTTGTTTGCTGCTCTTTTTTTTTTTTTTTTTTTTATGTTAGCTTGAACTAGTAATTCCATGTGCTATATTATCTATGAAATTCAACTTCAAGTTTTCAATATCTTTGTTTGTTGCTTTTTTTTTTCTTTTTTTTGTTTGCATGTAGTCCTCTTCTGCAAGTGTGAGTAAAGCTCGAGCTAAATCTAAAGACCCTGCTTGGAAATATGCATTTTGGCCAGACATTAATGATAAAAATTGTGTTGAATGTGAGGTATGTGGAAATCAATATAAGGCGGGTAGGTTATGGGAATGCAAAACAATGCCAGAAGGTGACACCTGAAATTGCAAAGGAAATTTCTGAGTATATGAAAAAAGTTTAAAGGACACAGCCTTCAAAAGATGATGATTGGGAATTCAGAGATCCATGGGATGAAATTATTAGAGATAGAGACGAAGAGAGAGATGGTGTTCGTAGTAGTTCAATATCAAGTGTGGCTACATCAAAGAAAAAACCTTGCACTATGGGTCCAATGGATGTATTCATGAGGCAAGATCCAAAAGAAGTTGTTAATTTGAGACAAAAGGAGAAAATTGTTCAAACTATCATCACCAACCGCATCAAAAAGGAGGAAAGAAATTTGGTAATTCAAAAAATAACAAGATGGATGTATCAGGCTGTGATATCATTTAATGCAGTATTGTTGAGAAGCTTTCATGTTGCAGTAGAGGCAATTGGACAATGTGGGGCAGGTCTCCAGAGGAACTTCTTTCTATTTACCAAGCAGGGTGGAAGAAATATGGTTGTACTATTATGTCAAATGGTTGGAGTGATAGGAAAACAAGAGGTTTGATAAACTTTTTAATTAATTGTCCAGAGGGAACCTACTTTTTGAAGTCAATTGATGCATCTGATAAAATTAATGATTCTAGATTTCTTTTTGAAGAATTGGATAAAGTTGTCCAAGAAATTGGAGAAGAACATGCGGTTCAAGTGGTGACAGATACTGCATCTGCTTATGTAAAGGCTGGAAAGATGTTGATGGAAAAGAGACGACAATTATTTTGGAGTCCATGTGCTGCCCATTGTTTGGGTCTTATGTTAGAAGACATTTCAAAGAAACCTTATACCAAATATGTTTTTATAAAAGGGAGAGCTATCACATCATTTATCTATAGGCATAACGCCTTTTGTATTTGATGCGGAAAAAAACTAATGGTAGGGAATTGGTGAGAGCCGGTGTGACTTGCTTTGCCACTGCATTTTTGACTCTTCAAAGCCTTTATACACACAAGAAAAATCTTAGAGCCTTATTTGTTTCAGAAGAGTGGAACCATAGTGGGTGGCAAAAAAGCCATTGGGTAAAAGGATAGCTGATATTGTTTTATCTACTTACTTTTGGAGAGCTGTTTGTAATATGCTTAGGGCATGACAACCTTTGGTGCAAGTTTTAAGGTTAGTTGATGGTGATGAAAAGCCTCCTATGGGATAAATTTATGCAGCAATAGAACATGCAAAAGAGAATATCAAAATTTTGTTTGATGATAATGAACAGCAGTATATGCCAATCTTCAATATTGTGGATAAAAGATGGGAGGAGCAACTTCATCAACCTTTACATGTTGAGATCAAGGATCAAAATTTCATTTATTTCCCATCGAAACGGCCGAAATGTTTCCGTTTCTCAGGGAACTGAAACGAAACACTAGTGGAATACCGAAATTCACATGTTTCCATCGAAACAAAACTGTTTCCATAGAAATATATCGAAACTAGTGAAAACACACCAAATCAGAGGAAACATTTCTTTCGTATAAATAATAATTATAGAAGTTAGTAAAAGATAATATCTATTTATTTTTCAAGGATTTAGACTCAAAATGAAGATATTTCTATTATTTTTCCTAAATTAATAGAAAAGTAGTAGGAGAAATAAAGTGTAGATAAACAATTATTTTAATACTTAGTTACTAATTATAATGGGTTTAAATTGTTATTTGTTTTATACTTAGTTACTAATTATAATAGGTTTAAATCACTACTTGTTTTACTTATTATTTTATATCTAACTTGTATCAAATTGTCTAATTTGTGGATATTAGATAGTATATATCTATTATGTTATGGTATTATATTTAATTATAATAATTTTACATATTTTATGATAAATATATAATAATTTCATATTATATAAAAAAATAGCTCTAATTTTTTTTATACTAGTTTTTAATTAATAAAGAGTTATTTGGTATTAATAACTCATTTGCATTTACGCTTTTTTTTTTCAATTTCACCCTAACATCTTCTTGTGTGGATGGACATGTTCCCTAAAACATTTCCAATTAATTATACTATTTATCTTCGCACATTCGTATATTTTACTTTATATTTTCAAAGTGTTTCTACATATTTTAATTTTTTTCATTGTTTCCACTATATTTCCGAAATGTTTCCTTTTTTGGGTGACCGAAACAACACTGTGAAACAAAATTTTGATCTTTGGTTGTGGGATTCTTTCTTAACCCCAATGTTTACTTTCCAGAGAGAGAAAAATCTGACACAAGGGTTGGGAAATTTGAAATGGGCTTTATCACGAGTGCTGAGAAAATGATTCAAAATGTGGAACTTCAAGATAAAATCTTTACTCAAATTGATGCTTATAAGAATTGCAGAGATCTTTTTGCAAAGAATCAACAATTAGATCAAGGGCAAGGAAGCAACCAAGTAAGTTTGTATTTAATTTAGTAATGTCTTTCACTTTATGTATGTAATTTTTTATTTTACAAAAATATCTCAACCTTTTGTTTTTTCAAATAGTTGAATACATGTTTGGTTGTAATACCCGGACTTGAGACATATTGCACTACGCATTTTAGGTCTCACTTACAGTTCATCAGCTTGTGAAAGAAATTGGAGCACTTTTGAGCAAGTAAGTTCTAGTTGACAAAACAATTATTTCTTAGTCAATGATCTTACATTATATTTGAATATTATATGTGTTCAGGTTCATTCAAGGAAAAGGAATAGACTTGAGCAAAAGAGATTGAATGATCTTGTATTTGTTCAATACAATCAATGTCTTCGAGAAACGTTTCTAACAAGGCAAGCAAACCCATATGCATATGATCCCATATCATTTGATGAAGTTGATGATTATAGTGAATGGATAATAGGCTTAGATCCTGATGAGCAATTTGGTTATGATGGAGACCTCGCATGATCAGATGTGAATTCATCTACAGAGGAAGAGTCCCTAGGCACTTCTCGCAAGGTTAAGAAAAATGCCACGCGTGACAAGGGTAAAGGCATTTCTTTTGAGGAAGACAAATGCAACCCTACCTCCTGAATCTGAAGAACTTAAAGAACCTGAATGCATAGATTTTGATGAGACAGATGAGGAGGATGTGTACGTTGGGGAAGATGAAGAAGATGGAAGTGGCAAAGCATATGGTGACAGGCTAGCGGGTGCTTCCTTGTTAGATGTGGATTTGGAGTTTGTTCCTCTTGATGATCTTTATGCTAGTTGATTTTGCATATTTTATGTCTTTTGGTTGTTGGTTGGTTCCATGTTTCACTTTAGATAGTGAAGTATGTCATGTTATATTGGAATTTTTATTGAATGGTTGTGTTCACTTTAGATTGTGATGGAACTTTTTGGTTGATTAGTTTTAAATTGAAACTTCTCTATTAAGGTTGTATGCACTTTAAATCTTGTCATGGAACTTTTGGTTGATTCGTTTTTAATTATATCTTCTCTTTATTGATTTAATTTCTTATAAATATAATTGATTGTTTGAAATAATGAATAAAGAAATAATTAGGTCACTTTTATACAATGTGTTTGGGCTAGGCGGTTGCCTGGGCAGTAACTTAAGTCCATCGCCTAGGGTCGCCTAGGCAATTTGACAACTATGCTGAGAATATCTTGGAGGATGGCCCCACTTTTCTTGTCTGCTGCCTATGGAGAGAAAGGAATAGAAGAGTTTTTGAAGGGGTTGAAGCTCCCCCTTGGAGGTTTAAAGATTTTTTTGTGAAAACTTTTTTCTTTTAGATTAAGGAAGAATATCCTTTGTATTTAAATAGACTTATTGTCTTTTAGGGGGATCTTAGGCTTTAATTAGTCAGTCCCCTTTTTATGTTGATTATGTGGGTTGCCCCTCTCGGGCCCCTTGTTTTTTATATAAGTTACTTTTACCGATCAAAAAAATATTATGGCTCAAGACCAGCCCAACCCACAAAAACAATGGATTGGGTGGAACAAAGCTTCTGTTTGGGCGAGCCTGGTTAGGACCAGCCCAACCTAATGGGCAACCTTACATGCCACCAATGACCCAACTTTTGCAACTATTATGGCCACCCATGGCTGACAGATATCATGCTTCCCACCACCTTTGGCATAAGCCCCACCATCTTAATCATATTGTTTTTGTCTAACTAACCCACCATCATCTTTACTCTTTACAACCCACCAGCACCAAACCATCTCAAAACCCATATCCACAACTTAATACTGTTAGAATAATTAGTCCTTATTAACAAGGGTAGTTTAGTCATTTTCTCTTGTTTAGCCCTATAAGTGTTATTTTATTACTTAGTCTTTAGGTAATGTTCATAGACAAAATACATTTCTGATATATAACTTCTCTTCTTCTTCTTGTACTCTTTCTTTTTCTTTTTCTTCCCAATTGTGTAGTTTGTTTTCATGGTATCAGAGATTCAGAGCAGAACAAGATCCAAACCTGAGTAAATGCATTGTGGAACTTGTTGAAGGGAAAGAGAGGCATTTGAAGCAATGACATCAGCGTATGGACTGCTGACATCATGATGACATCAGCACCTTTTGGTACCCAGATTCTAGGGTTTTGATCGTCTGTTCATGGGCTGTTCTCTGGCATTTTTATTGGAATTTTTGGAGATTGTTTGATTGGATTTCCCAATTTTTGAAAGTTTTTTGGAAAAATGGCTGAATTTTTGCAATCTATAGAATCTGCCATTTTTTGATGTTTTTGTTACTTCTAATCTACTTGAATGGGTGTGTCTAGTGTTGAGAAGCCTTTGATTGACCAGCCTATTGTGGTTTGATTGGATTTTTGGTTCAAAAAGTGGATTTGAGTAATTGGGCAGTTTTTTTTTTTTTTTACGTGTTTTCCAATTGCAAAGGGTCTGTTTTGTTGCATTATGTTCTGTTCCAGTGGTATATTGGTTGATTGTGCATTTTTGGTGGCATCTTTTGATCTTCATTTGTGTTTTCCAACAATAGTGTTCTGTTCTGGTGCTTTATTCTCTTCTCAGTAGTGCTCTCTGGTTTGTTATACTCTAGTTGGCTATGGCAAGTAGCAACAATGACTCTCTTCAAGCTATTAGTGTGAGATTAACTGAGAATAACCATGCCTACTGGGCATATGTTATGAGAAAATTTTTGTTAGATGAGAACATGCGGGGATACATCACTGGAGTTGTGAAAATTCCATCTGATATGAAGGCAGAAAATTATTCTGAATTGTTGTCAAATTGGGAGATTAACAATGCAAAAATTATTACCTGGATTAACAATTCAATTGACCAATCTATTGGAGTTCATTTGGCTAAGTTTGATATTGTAAAAGAGATTTGGGAGTATTTATCCAGGTTGTTTGTGCATTGCAATTTTCCAAAGAGATATCAATTAGAGTATGAGATTCGGGCTATTCACCAAAGTGGTAAAAGTGTATAGGAGTTCTACTCGGTTATGACCGGATTTTGAGATCAGTTGGCTCTCACTGAACCTATAGGTTTGAGCAGGAATGAGCTATATTGTACATATAGAGAGGAGTAGAGGTTGGTCCAATTTTTTGTGGCCTTTAGAGCTGATTTTGAGGGACTGCGGGGTTCCATTCTTCATCGCAGTCCTCTTCCATCTGTTGATTCTGTTGTTAATGAGCTCCTAGCTGAAGAGGTGCACCTCAAGGCTCTTCCTGAAAAGGGCCTTCTGCCTTTACCTACTCAGACGGTACTAGTTGTTCCTAGGGGTGCAAGTCGGGCAGGTAAACCCGAGCCCGGCCCAAGCCTAACCAGAAAAATTACGGGCTTGGGCAAAAATATATGATACCCGAGTCCGAATTTAAATTGGGATGGGCCTAGGCAGGGACGTCGGGTGCCTGAGCCCGAATTGCCACCACTTAAAACTATTTATTTTATACCTTAATTAATATGAACCATCAGATTTCAAACATGTAAATGATCTTGACCGTTTATTCCATTAATATTTCAAACATATAATATTTATTTTTATTATCTAATTGTATTGACCTTTTTAAATCTATTTTCATTGAAAATCTTGCCTTCTTGTCTTTAGAATATGCACGAAACTCAAACCCGAATTTGAACCCAAACCCGAAAAAAAAAAAACCCAAAAAAACGAATGTTAGGGTACCCGAGAAAAACTCGATACTAGGAATTTTTTGTCGGGCTTGGGTTCACTCTTCGGGTTATTCTCGGGTTCAGGCTCAATGGCTTGTATCGCGGGCTGGGCCTGGTCAAGGCTCAAGCCCGGCTTGGCCCAACCGAGTTGCAGCCCTAGTTGTCCTTCCTAAGTCGCAAACTAGTACACCGTATAGACAACGATCTAGAATTGGTATTGATGTGTAGCTTCTGTCGCGCGAAGGGTCACTAGAAGGCAGAGTGTCCTAAATTGGTGAATCAGGCAGTCCATGGCTCACTACAATAGATTTCTAGAAGTAGGGATCGCCGTACTGCAGCGGTTGCACCACCAGTGGATGAGTCACCATCATCAACTCCCACACTGTCCTTGATAGCTGAGCAATTGCAGAGGTTTCTTTCTACTCAGCAGTCTAATGCCCTCTCAGTTTCTTCCTCTGCAGGTTCTTTCTCCTCAAGGCCTTCAAGTATATCTCGCAACACTTGAGTTTTTGATTCGGATACCACCTATCATATGACTAGTGATTCTTCGTTATTTCTATCTTCTCTCTCTCCTCCTTCTATCTCTGTTCTTGCAGCCAATGGCCCTCCTATGTCTTTGGCTGGCATTAGATCTATTGTTTCTCCCAACTTCTCTCCCCCTGATATTTATTACATTCCTCAGCTTACTTTAAATTTTATTTCTATTAGTCAGTTGTTTGACTCTAGGTTTTTGGTTCATTTCTCTTCGTCTGGTCGTGTTGCGCAAGATCCTCGTTCTAAGAAGTTGGGACAGGCCATAGAAAGGGAGGATTGTACGTGCTGGAGGAATTGCATATTCTATGTGTTACTGCTTACTTAATAGATTTGTCTTCTTTTCATTTGACTCCTAAGTCATCTAGTTTTTATTTATGGCATTCTCGTCTTGGACATATTTCTAATAGTCATTTACAATTTTTAGTTTCAACTGGTAGTTTAGGTAATTTGGATTGTCATGACATTTCTGATTGTAGTAAATGCAAACTAGCAAAGTTTATTGCCTTACCTTTTAATAAAAGCTCCACTATTTCCCTTGCACCTTTTCATCTTATACAATTTGATGTATGGGGGACCTACTCTAATTTCTACTAAAGGAGGGTCCAGATATTATGTTTCTTTTATTGACGACTACACTTCGTTATTGTTGGATTTATATTATGAAATGTCATTCCGAGTTCTTTTCCATTTTTAATACTTTTCGTGCCATGATTCGTACACAGTATTCCTCTATTATTAAATGCTTTAGGTGTGATTTAGGGGGGGAATACTCATCTAATGCTTTTATCAACTTATTAAATTTTTATGGCACCATTCAACAATCCTCTTGTGCTAAAACTCCAGAGCAAAATGGTGTAGCTGAGCACAAGCATCGGCAAATCATGGAGATTGCCCGCTCTCTTTCCCAATCATTTTTGGGGGGAGGCTATTCTTATAGCAGTTTATTTGATTAATTGCATCCCATCTATTGTTACTTCTAGAGTCTCTCCGTTTGAGCGTCAATATGGTAAGGCTCCTGACTACTTCTCTTTGCGTATGTTTGGTTGTACTTGCTTTATTTTACTCCTTCGTGCTGCTCGTACAAAAATTTCTGCTCGTTTAGTGGTGTGTCTTTCTTGGTTATGGTGAGGGGCAAAAGGGTTATCGTTGCTATGATCCAATTGCTAATAAATTGTATGTTTCTCATCATGTGATGTTTTTGGAACATATTCCGTTCTTTCTATTCCCTCTAGTAGCAGCCATTTCCATAAATCTGATCTCATTTATCTTGATCATTTTCCTGATGCAGTTCCTTTCGAGTCATTTGTTACTGACATAACTGTTTCTGATGTTCCTATGTCTTCTGATTCCTCTGTTGTTCGTCCTTCTATTGTTCATACTTACACTCGCAGGAATACAACTATTTCTTCTGCAGGTACAACTCCTTTGCCTCTCTCTCCTGTCCCTCAATTAGATTCTCAAGATGCGGATCCTGCTTCTCCGCACTATCCTACACGTGTTCCTAAGTGTCCTAATCAGTTTGGTTTTTCTAACTCTTGTTATTCCACTGCCTTCGGTTCTTTCTTAATTTCTCTTCATGCTCTGTCTGAACCCACCTTGTAACACCCCGACCAGTTTACCAGGGAAATTAGTCGTGAATTTGGGAATTTAAAATTTTGTGAGAAATTAAACCGAGATATAAAATGATGATGATGATAATAATAATAATAATAATAATAACAAGATTGAATGAATGAATAAATAAATAAAGGAAAAAAATAATAAAAAAGGAAGCCAAAATTTGAGGTCAATGGGTTTTGAACCCTTGACCCAAAAAGAAGCCCAAAAAGAAGAGCCACTTGGGCTGCTCAAGCTTTATGAAAAATATTACAAATTATATGAATGTATATACATCAAAAGGAAGCCCCACCTCCCAACCCACCAATGGGATTTCATGCAACCAAAAGAATTAATTTTAAAAGCAGAACAAATAAAATATAAGTAGTATAATATATCAGTTGCGTGTGTGCATTTGAAGTCAGGAATCAGATTGATGGTGATTGTATAGAGAGAGAAAGTAAAGAAACTAGAGAGAGAGTGAGCTAGAGAGGGAGGGAAGGAGAGAAACTAAAGAGTAAGAGAAGTTGAGGCGCAAAGCAGAAAAGTAGGAAGAAGGGACGAAGCGGAACAGTAGGAGAATTCAAAAGAAATAGTGACAACACAGGTAAATATTTGAGTAAAATTTTGTTTAATTATGTTCAGATTTAAGCATGCAAATATAGGATCCTAGACTACATATTACGAACTTTGGTTTGAAAAAAAAAAAAAGAAAAGAAAAAGAATGCATGAGAACTAGGAAAAGATGAATGAGAAATTTAGAGTTACAGGTAAGCAAAATTTTGGAACTATGGTGCATGCGCGAATCGATGTGAACCAACCTTGATTTTGAAGTCATAAATGTGTAGAGGAGTTCATCGCAATTTAAACGATGAGAAATGGTTTAAAATTGGCTACGGGATAGCCTGTTATTCTTCACCGGTGCATCACCGGAAAAATCAGAAATGGGTGTTGGAAACCGGTGGCGTTTGGGGCCAAAATCGGTTCTAAAATATTTTCTAAAGTCCAAGAAATTATTTGGCACAAAAATAGTTGAATTTGGACGTGAAAAACCATGAGAAATGGGGGAAACAGTGTGTCGGGTTATTGTTCCGGCGACTGTGGCCAGAATTCCCACCGGAGAAGACGACCGGAATGTCGAGGCTTTATCGGGTCAAGACAGAACTGGGTCTGGGTCTAGGTCGAGTCGGGACCCGACCGACCGGATGGGTCACACGAAACTGTGTCGTTTGGATTAAGTGAATTTAAAATCAAATTTAGGACTGACGTCAGTATGACGTCATCATGACATAAGGGAACCAAACTGAACCGGTTGGTTTTGAAACTTTTGAACCGGTTCAGCTTTTAAACCTTTGAACCGGACGGTTTATTTTAAATCTTTTTAAAATTCTGTTTTGACCCCAGAAGTTCTTACGAATTTCAAATTGACCCCCAAAGTTTCGGTTAATTACGAAACTACCCATAAAATTAATTAAAAAAATTAATTTTAAAATCCTTTTTAATTAGGAAAAATTCTAAAACACCCCTAAACCAAAAATTAGTCAAACGAAGTCCAAATAAAATAAAGGAATAGTGTAACCCAATGTTTTTGGGCATTCTGGACTCAACGGCGAAATCCGATTTTTGAAATTAAGCCCCAAAAATTTAGACACGTAAAATGCAAATTTACCATTTTACCCCTAACGATACCCAAGGCCAAATAAATATAAAAGGTAGTCTATCTTGACTATTTTGAGCAATCCGGACTCAACGGTAGAGTCCATTTTGACAAATGAAGTACCGAAAAATATGACACGTAAAAATATAAAATTACAAAAATACCCCTAGGCTGAAAATAAATTACAGGAAGGCAAATTTAGGTCTAGAAAAGTCTAAGCCAATTATTTTCGATGCTCTAAACCTAACGGCGACATCTTTTTGGAGAAAATAAGACCTGGTAACAACTGAAAGATGACCGATGCGTCCCTAAGACTTAATGAAGCTATAGGGAGAGGGTAATTGGAATAGAGGGGACTCTAAATTGACAAGTTAAATTATGTGATACTTTGAACAAGAAAGTAATAAGGTTTTGAATTGTGATTATAGGGACCCTCGTTAAGGAAGGATTTTTGGAAATTGCTTTTGGGACTTCAGGTGAGTATTTTCATACCATGTTGAGGTGGATTTTTATTATAAATATAAATATCGAACTCTTGTATAATTTGAAAATAGATCCTTCTGTTTGAAATCGATTTGAATGACTTATTGACATTGTCATTTCCTGATAGTTTGTAAAATGCTCATGCTACTATAACAGTTTTTCTCACTAATCTTTGAACCGTTTTGATTAAAGGCTAAATATGATACTCTTAATTGAATAATTGAGATTGTCATTGATGTTATTGATTTTGGAAATGATTTTGATGCTTTGAATAATAGAATCTTCTATGATCTATCATTATCGAATAGATTGTGACTTTATTGAACCCTAACCACGGGGTATACGAGTGGTACTATTAAATTTGATCTCAGTCAGCGAGGTTCTAATTTGCTGACATTTGAACCCTAACCATGGGGTATATTGGTAGTATTTTTGAATGTGATCTCAGTCAGCGAGGAGCTAATTTGCTGGCCATAGAAGAGTAATTTTTGATGATTTGAACTTATATGAATATTGAATGTGAACTATGATTGAACTTTGAATAACCGAATTGAGAACTATTGAACTATGATTTTGATTATCAAACTATGAAATTTGTTATCGAACTATGTTACCGAACCATGAGATTGATTTTGAACTATGACTATTGAATTTGAAAACGACTTTGAACCGTAACTATGATAGAGTTACAATACTAAACTATGATGTTGATTTGACTATGACTATTGATATTGAAAATGACTTTGAACCATAACTATGATTGAGTTACAATATTATACTATGATATCGATTTGACTGTGACTATTGATATTGAAAACGACTTTGAACTATGTTGAATTATAATACCAATCATCACTATCAAACTATGTTATTGGATTATTATTTTGACTGTGTTATGTTATCGATTTTGATTTATGACTGTGATTGAACTGAGATTTATTGAAAATGACTTTGATACTAATTTCTGATCTGTTGTACTTGATATGACGTATTTTAATTCCATATGAGTATATACATTTCAGACTGTACTACATAGTAGTTTTGAAACCCTTGGCATGTTATGGAAGTACTCATTAGGCTTGTTGAAGCTCACCCCATTCTATTAACATTTTTCAAGTAAGGACTAGACAACTTGCTTTCAGGTGATGCAGGATAAGTGCTTAAGTGACGAAGCAAGTTCTTTTTGATGAGTCCTTAACCGAAGATAGATTAGATATTTTTGGGATCTTATGTATTAAGTTATGTAATATTATGCTACTCTTGACTTGGGGACTATGATCTTTGATGATGGTATTTGAATTAACTAATTAAGTGATGTAGCTTATTTTGTGGATGATAAGGAAGAAAAAAAAAAGAAAAAAATTATTCCGCTGCGTAAATAGTATTTAAAAAAGTATTGTGATTATTGAAATAGGCCTCGGTGGCCGATCACGAACCCCTAATCCGCATAAGCCGGGTTTCGGGTCGTGACACACCTCCTATAAGGAGGATGTTCTTGATCCTCTTTGGCAACAAACTATGGATGAAGAGCTCTCTGCATTGCATAAGACAAGCACATGAGAGTTAGTGCCATTACCCTCTGGTAAACATGCAATTGGTTGTAAGTGGGTGTATAAAATCAAAACCAAATCTGATGGTTCAGTGGAGAGGTATAAAGTTCAGCTAGTGGCCAAGGGATTCAATGAGACATTTGCTCCTTTTGCGAATATGACTACAGTTCAAACAATAATAGCTGTGGTAGCTATTAATGTGGAGTCTTTTGCAAATTGATGTGAAGAATTCTTTTCTCAATGGGGATTTGGCTGAAGAAGTTTTTATGGTTCCTCCTCCTAGTCTCCCTAATAATCCTGGGGAGGTGGGCCGACTTAGACGAGCCTTATATGGCCTCAAACAAACCCCTAGGGCCTAGTTTGACAAGTTCTCTACTGTCATCTTTGACTTAGGCTTCCGGGTTAGTGATCATGATTCTGCTCTCTTCCTTCGTTCTAGTTCTACTTGACATATTATTCTCTTGCTCTATGTTGATGATATGATTATTACTAGAGATGATACCACTAGGATCTTGCTATTAAAAAATCAATTGCAGCTTCAGTTTGAAATAAAAGATCTAGGTCCTCTATGATATTTCTTGGGTATTGAGGTTGCATGTTCTCCTAAAGGTTATCTTTTCTCTTAGTCCAAATATGCTTCTGATATCCTTCAAAAAGCATACTTGGACTGAGAGAGAAATAGCACACTGGGATCTTGCTATTGAAAAATCAGTTGCAGCTTCAGTTCGAAATGAAAGATCTAGATCCTCTACAATAATTCTTGGGTATTGAGGTTGCATATTCTCCTAAAGGCTATCTTCTCTCTCAGTCCAAGTAGGCTTCTGATATCCTTCAGAAAGCCCCTCTCTCAGATACTCAGACCGTTGAGACTCCTTTAGAGCTCATTGTTTGGTATACTTCTTCTGATGGTGTTCCATTGCATGATCCTACATCGTATCGTGTTATCATTGGTAGCTTGGTGTATCTCACTATTACACGGCCTGATATTGCTTATGTCGTTCATGTTGTTAGCCAGTTTGTTTCTTCCCCAACTTCAGTTCACAGGGTTGTTGTTCTTCGCATCTTGCGTTATCTTCAAGGAACTTTGCATCAAAGTTTATTGTTTCCTTGTTCATCTTTTTTTGAGCTTCGTGCTTATTCTGATGCTGATTGGGCAGGGAACTCTGTGGATCACAAGTCTACTACTAGATATTGTATCTTTCTTGGTGATTCTCTTATTTACTTGGAAAAGCAAAAAACAAACAGTTGTTGCTCGTTCTTATACCGAGGTTGAGTATCGTGCTATGGATACCACTTCAGCAGAAATAGTTTGGTTGCAATGGTTGCTTGCTTGCTGATATGGGCATTTCACTATCGACTCCTACTCCTATGTACTGTGATAACAAGAGTGCCATTCAAATTGCCCACAACTCTGTCTTCCACAAGCGTACGAAGCACATTGAGATTGATTGTCATTTTGTGTGTCATCATCTTCAGCTTGGCACACTTTCACTCCCCTTTCTTCCTTCAACACTGCAGTTGGCTGACTTCTTTACGAAGTCTAACACTGTTTCACGTTTTCACTATCTGCTTGGCGAACTCTTGATGCTTCTGGCTGCACAATCATGAGTTTGTAGGGGGGTGTTATAATAACTAGTCTTATTAATAAGGGTAGTTTAGTCCTTTTATCTTGTTTAGCCCTATAAGGGTTATTTTATTACCTAGTCTTTAGGTAATATTCATAGACAAAATACATTTCTGATATATAACTTCTTCTCCTCTTTCTTTTTCTTTTTCTTCTCAATTGCATAGTTTGTTTTCAAATACCACCCCATTTCACCAGAGTTCGGTGAGTTCCACTCATATACTCACCATCTTTGCAATACATTGCCACCCCTCTCCTCATCAAATCTGAATCACTGCTTCGGCTCTTCATTGAAAATCTCTTATTTCCAACTTTCCATACCCCGATAACTCCATCAATCATCACATCTTAATTCTTGAAATGTATTACACCTTTTGCCCAACTTTGTCTTTATTATCTTAGAATTAAATTATATTTACTGAAGAAAAACATTCTGCTAACCGCGTCAACCAAGCCATTTGCATAAAGTCCAAGTAATTTCCAATTCTTATCCATTTCACCATTGAGTTCGATGAGTTCTACTCATATACTCACCATCTTTGCAATAAATTTCCACCCTTCTCCTCATCAAATCTGAATCACTGCTTCGGCTCTTCATTAAAAATCTCTTATTTCCAACTTTCCATACCCCCATAACTCCATCATCAATCATCATGTCTTAATTCTCGAAATATATTACACCTTTTGCCCACCTTTGTCATTATCATCTTAGAATTAAAGTATATTTACTGAAGAAAAACATTCTGCTAACCACATGTTAACCATGCCATTTGCATAAAATAATTAATTTCCAATGCCTATGATAGCATTATGAGCCAACCATGATCTCTAATTAGTGAATTGCTATTTTTTGTGTTTTTTTTTTTCAATCAAATAAAAATAATAACCTTCATTATAGGACTTACTACGTGATAGGTGTGATGAAGATGTAGAGGGAAGGAATGTGTTCTGGCTTCCCTCTCACGCTCGCAGAATGTCTGTTGTTTTGCCTATAAGACAGGTGTGCTACAGTTCAGGTAGTCCATGTAATTTTGCCATGACATGAAATTCTTGCCAAAGGAGGACCAAGAACATAATCCAGAAATTGTGGAATATTGAAAAACAGAACTTTTGACCATGAAGTTTCACAAAATTAATTCTGTATTGTGTCATGTTAGGTGCAATTCTTTTATTTGTATGTAAAACATATAAAAAACACATTGTCATATCCAAAGAGTAAGATTTATCTAATTAACTTACAAATTTTGATATAGAGAAGGCACTTCATCTGTCCAAAAAATGAACATTATCTGTCATGTATTACACATTATATTTTAATTTACCTTAGAACATGGTAGAATGATAACATACTATGCCTTTGAAAAAACTATGCAAAATACAATTTAATTTATAAACTCTCTGGCCTTTTCTACTCAAAATTCCAGTCTATGATAATATAGTAAAGCTGCAAATCTTTATAGAAGATACGATAACTATTACCTTATCTAAACACACACACACACACACACACACATATATATATATATATACACACACGCACATATATCGTCAAGTCTAAGAGAAACCCTTAAAATGGTAAAAGTTTTTACAACAGTATAGAGAAATTTTTGAAAAACATGCATGAACTTGAGCCAGAAGAATAATTACCAAAACTGACAGTAATGCTGAAGTACTTGGTAGTCTCAACTATGTGCTTAGAGCGTGCCAGTGACCCTGTTAAGAAACTGAGCACAGATCCTGCACCTTTTGCCTGCAAGATGTGAATCATAAAACTTATATTAAAAAAAAATGGAGAGTGATTTGGTTTGGTATTGCAGTATTAATCTCAACACTCCATGTAAGTACCTGAGAATAGTGTAAAGAGCGTCCAGGATGGTCAGGAAGACCAGCATAATTAACCTTCTTCACACATGGATGAGAGGAGAGAAATTCAGCAATCTTTTCAGCATTCTCCTGAAAAGATGCCAAAGAAATTGTTTCAAACTGTTGATATTACATTGTTCAAAAAAATTAGTACACAACTCGATGTAGATTTTCAAAACGAGGTAAACTCCATTAAAAAAAAAACATTCACCTCAACAAGTTAACTCCTTGCAGCCTCAGTAAACAACAAAAGGAAGTGGAGATGACTTGTAGACAACCTTAAAATACACATTTTGATGGGTGGAGATAGAACCTTCTCACCAAAACAACACCCCCCCCCCCACCCAAAAAAAACAGAAGGCCCAAATTGAGTTATTGTAATTTAGTGGCACGAGCACTTCTGCTCACTTCAACAACTCACATGTAAAAGTTTTCAACTATGTGATCAAACTCAAAAGTTTTTAAGTTTTATGCCTGAATCTCTAATCAGGAATTTATGACTATATGAAATATCACCACAAAATACATCACCACCCTAATACTGATAGTTTAACCTAGCATTGAAAATTAAGAATATGTAAAAAAAAAAAAAAAAAAAAGGCCATTTTGGATTATGTCTTGTTGCAATCATATTGGGCATATATATTGTCTAAACATTAACTCAGTTCCCATTTTCTATTTGACAAAAATATATTGCCCCAGGCTGATTAAATTAACCCATAAACATGTTATCCTTGTATAATTACTTCTAGTTTCAGATAAAACCAACTATTTATTTCTAATTCTGAAGTTGCACCTAAAAATCTTAACACAATATCTTTCAAGATTGACATCAACATAGAGCTGCTATCCTTTACATACATGTTATATGTTTACACAGAGATGGAGCTTTGATAGTCCAATATAGCATGGAAGGGGCATTTTGCTTCGAGTTAAGACAAATTGGTAATAATTAGAGGATATGCATAATGTCCTCATATTATTTGGACTGATTCGTTCATTTAACTATTATAGCTCGAAACCCAGGCAATACATATTTAATTGGCACCTTGGCGATTGAGCAGTTCAGGGCATCAATTTTACCTAGGTCCTGACCGCGATTCACACCAACATCCAATTAGAGTCAACAATAATGGTGCAGAAATACAAGCAAACACAACAATGTGTTAATTCAATACCCAAAAGAAAACATTTATATAATTCTACTAGAACACATCTGAAATAGCACCTGTTGCTTCTCAACACGCAAGGCCATGGTCTTAATGCCTCGTAAACAAATCCAACAGTCAAATGGTGCTAATCCAGAGCCTTCTGCATTTTGTAGGAAGTACAAATCTTTTGCCAAGCTGGTGATTAAAAAATTACAAATCATTTAATTAATAAATAACATGATCCCACATAAAGCACCATGAAAATGAAATTAAATATAGATGTATTATATTTTGAATCCCATACAAACATATATATATATATATATATGAGAACATCTGTATGTATGAATATCTAACAGTTTTCAGCAATAATGCTTTGAAATCCAAAAAAAAATTACAAAGTGCATCAACAAGTCATTTAGAACTCAGGAAAGAAAAGGGAAAAAATCCTGTTGCTGTAAAATGCCTACCAATCAAAATAGAGAAAATATTTAAGTAAAAACAATAATTTAATTAGACAGTGAGATATGCACAATTTTCTATGCATTCGATGATGAATCTCATAATGATAATAATAACATATTTTTTGGGAGACACAGAGTATAGATTTTATACATTTTGTATAGTTTTTGTTTTGCATGTCTTGAGTGCACGATTGCACCCCCTCATGTGATGCTTTTTAATTAAGAAAAGCTTATTTTACTTACCAAAAAAAATATTCATTTGAATGATGATGATTATGATGATGAGAAGCATAACTAACAACACTGATAATGACAACTTCAACCACAGAAGTGGCACATGAAAAATCATATTTGTTGATAGGTGATGCATTTAATGCATTACACTGAACAAATGGATACACGCCTTCATAAGAAGTACAACCTTTCGCCTTTAACGGCAAGCACGCCTGCCATGACATCACTGTGTCCAGCTATGAATTTAGTGGCTGAGTGCATCACAATGTCTGAAAAAAGAGATGGACTGATCAAAATTAATTACATTGCTTGAAGGAGAGAACTACCGTTTATAAAATCTCAAATTTAAATAAAAAAACATGTAAATGTACCAGCTCCAAGTTCCAAGGGTTGAGACAATACGGGGGACATAATACTGTTATCCACCAACACAAGAGCACCACGAAGATGAGCCATCTCTGCTATTTTCTGAAATGGAAGTCAACATGAAATAGTAATCTGACATTAGAAAGTAGCATCTTGCTATAATTGTAAGAGCATCTCCAATGCTAAAATGCCATTTCATCTATGCCAAATCTATATTTTGGCATTACTACAGTACAAAAATGTTAGATTTTGGCAACTCTACTCCAATGCTAAAATGACATTTTTTAATGCAACTACTATTTTTCCGGTGCTCCCCCACCTCCGTTTGGCATTTACTTGAAAAAGTAACGTGAACCCCACCTCCATTTGACATACGATACTATGTTAGTGTATTCCATGATAAGGCATAATTTAGCACTAGCTACTCTTGATGCCAAATATGGCATTGCCATTTTTTGGCAAGCCAAATAGCACCCCATTAGAACAGTAACTTTTACATCAATGCCAAATTATGGAATTGGCACATCAAATGGCACATGCATTGGAGTTGCTCTATAAATCTCAAAACAAAGATATACATCTAGGGACTTCTAACTATGAAAAGATCAAGGAACCCTTCCCCTTTTCCTCATACATATAATCATTAATGATTCAACACTATCACTAACAACCGCACACGCACGCGGAGGATGAAAATTTGAAAAAGAAAAATGACAAAGGTAAGCAATCTCAATAAAGAATAATTGGCACTATACTTGAAGTAAAAGTGATAATGCATCTCTTTACTTTCGTCCATACGCAACAAGATATCCAATGTCAAAGGAATAAAGCAAACAAACTATGGCCCTCAAATCTCAATTAACAATCATTATGCTAATAACTTCAATTAAAAAATCAGGGATCCAATTTGATCTTATTGTGGCTAACTAATAATAATACCCATCAACTGATTTTTCTAAAAATAAAATAACTATAAATAGAAGATAGAAATAAATGTATAAGAAAAACTAGTAGTTACAAAAAATAAATTTCTCATCTTTACCCGTCCTTGGACGAAGGCTAGCAGAATTTTTTACCCGACCCGTGCCTTTTTGAAACTTATTGACCCGCCCCGAGTACTTTTAAACTTGTTTTCTGGACCCATGTACGTTTTTAAAAGTACATCTTCAAGATGCACCTTTAAAAGCTCATCTTCAAGATGCGCTTTTAAAGTGTCAAATGGCATTTTCTTTTTTTTTTTCTTCCTTTCTCTGTCTTCCTCTCTCTTTCCTGCGCACGCAGCAGACCCACTCCCCTCTTCTTTTTCTTCTTTCTTCTTCTTCTTTTCTCTCTCTTCCTTCGTGTCTCTTCTGACTTGTCTGGACAGGCGTGGTTGGTCCTCCTTTTTCAGTTTTCTCTCCTTTCTCTCTTTTCCTTCCTCTCTCTCTTTCTCTCCTTTTCTCTCTCTCCCTATCTCTCTTCCTGCTTCTCCTACTGCACATGGCAGCCCCTTTTTGATTTTATTTTCTTTCTTTTTTTTTTCCTTTTCTGAAACAGAAGTATTTTTTCTTCCTGCTTATCTCGCAGCATGTCCTTCAAAACTTGGGTAGCTGCACCGCATCTCTTCAAATGCTCCTTTGGGTATCTCTGCCCCTCAACCAAGATGCACAATTCCATTGGTACAAACCTTTTTTCACCCAAATCTAAACAAGTAAAACCCTCGTTCTTATTAATTCCCTTCTTATATTTCTGCAAGAAGTACTCTAAGATGTAAGTTTCCTTTTGTCTCCCCTCCATCCTTAACTTCAAATTTGAGGTTATCAGTGTATTGATCAGGTAAACCAGTAATAGTAAACATTTTCTTGGTATCATGGTGATCTACGATTACTTTTAATCCTCTCAATGCCTTGACTACTTCTTGCTTACAACTTGGGTAATAGCTTTTGCCAAATTCTGGAATTTGATGGTCAACAAATTCTATAACTGTCATGTGCCCATGAATTGATGCCAAATTTGAGTAGTCAAGACTCCAGACACAAGACTTTACCCTGTTGAGTGGACTTTAGACTTTGTCGGATGACTCTAGACACTTCAATGGCACCCTCAAGAATTTTATCTCAATGATCAGTGAGAAGTATTCGGTCTTTGATTTTGTTGTTGTGGTGTTGAATAATAATCAATAAATATAAAATTTACTTACAAGAGGGCTGCCTTGCGCAGGAGGAGAGAGCAGGAAGAGAGAGGGAGAGAGAGAAAAGAAAAGAAAAAAGAAAAAGAATCAAAGAGGGGCTGCCATGTGCAGGGGGAGAGAACAGGAAGAGAGAGATAGGGAGAAGAGAGAGGGAGAGAGAGAGAGAGAAAAGGAGAGAAAAAGGGGGACTAACCACGCTGTCCAGAGCGGAAGGAAGAGAAAGAAAAGAAGAAAAAGAAGGAAAAATAATTCAATGGTGCTGGTAAAATGGTCCCAATGGTTAGATGGTAGGTCACATGCACATCTACAGTAAAATGTTGCTCATGTGGCTTTCAATCTGACCGTTGGGACCAGTGAATAATTACTCAGAAAGAAGAGGGGCGGGGGATCTGCTGTGTGTGCAGGAAAGAGAGAGGAAGAGTGAAATGAGAAGGGGGGCCCGGGGGGGGGGGGGGGTGTGGAATGCCATTTGACACTTTAAAAGTGCATCCTAAAGATGCGTTTCTATTGAAAAATTGGCAACAAAACCGCATTTGGAAGATGCGCTTTTAAAAAGTACACGAGTCTGGAATATAACTTTAAAGTGCTCGAGTCACGTCAATAAGTATCCATATTGGATTGTAAGAACTACAGCCAACCACAACATAAATTTCCTTATTCATCGTCAACTAGCA
This sequence comes from Nyssa sinensis, assembly GCA_008638375.1. Classification (NCBI taxonomy): domain Eukaryota; kingdom Viridiplantae; phylum Streptophyta; class Magnoliopsida; order Cornales; family Nyssaceae; genus Nyssa; species Nyssa sinensis. Next base: position 18,191,341 of record CM018051.1, on the reverse strand, counting down.
ATACTTGAGAAAATCATTTGCTAGCAGATGCAAAATGCATGAATTATCTACCATCATATATACACGCAAATATAATAGCTCTGTCTACAGTGATTGCCCCAGCCATAACAAAGAGAAGAAGTGGATAATATGTATTTCTTTCTGACTTTAGAATCAAAATGACTTACACGAATGTCAGAAATTTGTTGGCGTGGGTTGGTTGGACTTTCCAGCCACACAAGCTTTGTCCAGGGGCCAATTGCAGACGCAACTTCATCTAAATCAGACGTATTCACTCGTCTACACATAGTAAAAAAGACAACAATTATCTCAGATAGTACTACCAGCTGAATCAAAATGAATAGAAAAAGACGCTACACTTTCTTTTTTCGTAAATGTGAGGGGAAAAAAACTAACTTAACCACAATTCCTGTTTTTGGAATTACTTGGGACAGCAATCGATCAGAACCACCATATATGTCATCTCCAGCAACAATTTCCTCACCTGTTATCACACCTTTATCAATTAATGTAAAACACACAGAAAAGTTTATTGAGCTTATGATCTGCAATCAATAAGGTGAGGAAAAATGAATAATGCACTGAGCAAGAACTCCAGAACCCCAATAGATCCGTAGTCCAGATCATATGACCATAAGGAACATACCAATGAATATTGCCCGCCCAAGTTTACTACAGAATACCCCTGCTGGGAATCAGTGCGTGGCACCTACGGGTAAATTCTTTGAAACCCTTATTCGTTGGAATCATAGATAATGTGAACACAATGCATACACACATGCATATTCTATGCATACATCCATGTGCGAGCGTAAAGAGGTAAAAAAAAGAGAGAAAAAGCACCAGTTCCAACAAGATGAGTGACGGCAGCTAAAGCAGCCATTCCACTGGTAAAGCAAAATGCTCGATCTGCTTTATCAAGCTTTGCCAAGAGCCTGAGCATATGCAAAGGGAATAATGCTTACAGAAGGAAGCACAGAGCAACAATGACCATTTATAAAACTACACCAACGATAGTAGGATTGAAACAAGTGAAATTACACCTCTCCAACACATCCCGCGTAGGATTTCCGCTTCTAGTATAATCATAAGGGCCGGATTCAGTTGCTGAAGGCTGCAGAACAGGATATAAAAAGACAAAAGTCAAATTACAAAATTAAGGACATCAGAGACAAACTCTCTGGAGCCTTTGGAATTTCATTAGCTGCATTATGAATGTGCAATAGCATGCCCCTAAACAAAATTACTAGATACAGAGAGAAGTAGAGAGAAATAAATAAAAGGAAACCTTACATACCATGCGAATCAAACTCTCTATAAAGCCATGGACAAAAACAAGCACAATTCAATAAGCTACAATTTTTACTTTTCTTCGTGAAAAGCATAAATAAAAGCAATCAAGGGAAAAATTCTTGAGAGGCAGTAATACATTGCACAACATATGAGTAACACCCCATTAATAACCTTCTTGAAAACCTCCTCCCTCCATCTATATCTATCAAACCCATGGGGGCGGTTGAAATCTCAAGAAAAATAAAGGGAGAATGCTAAAGAATGGTTTCCTTTCTTAAGATCCTTTAGCATTTCCATTTCACTTGTCCTTTGCTTAAATATTTGCAAGGAACTAAATGTCATGTCATTTCGGATGTTTCGACTAAAAAGTTTCGGTTTTGGAAGAAACCGCAACAAAACCATGTAGGAATATTGAAATTCCAGCATGTCGTTCGAAATGTTAGTGTTCAGCTTGTTTCATAGGAAACAACTAGTTTCGTTTGCATCAATTAGTTATGTCAAATACATCAAATCTGTTGAAGACATTTCGGAGGTCAAGATTGATAGTCACAGCTAACAAGTAAATAAGAAACTATCCTAAATTAGTTCCTACAATTAATACAATCAATTTAATGCCTAAATTAAACTACAGATTAAGCTCAATCTAATACCTAAATTAAGCTACATATTAAGCCCAATCTAATGCCTAAATTAAGCTACAAATTTGGTCAATATTTACAACACTCCCCCTAAAGCTGGAGAGTATATATCTATAACTCCCCGCTTGCTACAAATAGAGTCAATGACAGTATTGGTAAAGCTTTAGTAAAGATATCGACAAGTTGACTAACAGAAGGAACAAACGGAGTGGTGATTTCCTTGGACTCTACTTTAGATCGAATGAAATGACAATCAACTTTAATACGCTTAGTCCGTTTGTTGGAACCCCTCAATTTTGTATTGGTCAGTGATCTAATAAAAAAAGAATCTTTGTTGTCCTTAGTGTCCAATTTATCAGTCATGATAGGACAAAAAAGTTGTTAGAGCAAAGATTTTGGAAACGAGAGAAGCTGGCAGAGATTGGCTGGGCTGAGGAAACCGAAAGGCTTTGTCGAGGGTCATGAGAGGCCGGGCCGAGGAGGCCGAGAGGTGCCGAAGGAGACGAGAGGCTCTGTTGAAAAGGCGTCGAAGGAGCCAAAAGGCTCTGCCGAGAGGGGCCGAGGGAGACCAAAGGCATCGAGAAGGAGAGGACTGAGAAAGAGAAGTTATGGTTTAGAAAACTTATTCTGATACCATGTTGAAGATATTTTAAAGAATAAAAAAGATATATTGTTCTCTCTAGAAGGTCAAGATTTATAGTCACAACTTACAAGTAAATAAGGCAACTATTCTAAATTAGTTCCTACAATCAATACAGACAATCAATCAATCAATCTAATACCTAAATTAAGCTACAGATTAAGCTCAATCTAATGCCTAAATTAAGCTACAGATTTGATCGATATTTACAATCAATACTTACAACAAAATCTATGTTAGCAAAAGCTATATTTGTTTTGGGGAAAAACAGATTCACACAGATTGCAGGAGATGAAGAAATCGTTACTAGCCCAAAAGTAAAGAAAGACTGAAAAAGAGAAGAGAAATAAACTAGAGGCCTAGCCTGGTTGGCTGGTTCAGATTTCAGTGGTTCTGCTGCTGCATTATCATCGATCGGATTTGCACTCGAAGATCAGAAGAAGGCAAGAAGCGACTGGCTGATGCCGACCATACCTGTTTCTGCTGCTGCGACGACCCCTGTCCAGATCTACACACGTACGCATATATCCTTCCTCCTTATTGCCATCCAACCATCTCTCTCTCTCTTTCTCTCGATCTCGATCTCCTCTCGTCTTCCTCACACACGATCGAGCCAACCCGACCCATGTCTCTCTCTCTCTCTATCAATCTCCTCTTGGACCCCTCTTTTGTTTCTCTCACGCACGATGACATGTCCATTTGCTTTTAATGGTCCCAGACAGCTGATTTTTGTTTAACTTATCTTGTTTTTTTCTTTTTTTCCTATTTATTTTAATGTTCCTGATTATACCCTTTTGTTTGATATAACATTTTTTTTATCTTTTTTCTTATTTCTTTATTCATACATTTGATAATGGACAAATTAATAAAAAACAAACTAATCCAAATACAACATGATTTATTAATATTTGTTCTAAATAAGTCTCATCTTTATAATTTCTATATTAAAATATATATATATATAATAAATATGTCTACTAGTTGAGACACTTTGATAATTAATATTAATATATATTTGATCAAAAATTTTAAAAATATTAGTTGTTGAAATTTAGCTATAAAGCACGGACACTCTATTTTAGCTCAGGTGTCCGTGTCGAACACATCGACACTCTCGGACACTTCCCAGACACTTAAATCGTGGATGTTGATGATTAAATGAAGAAGTTCTTTGATTTTCATCTAATGGCCTTATCATTTTAATATCTTAATAATATTTGTGTGATTTTATTCCAATTTTAATTGAAATAATACTAAGTTTTTATTACATGATCATATAAAAAATAAAAAAAAAATTATATATATTCAACGTGTCCTTGATGTGTCCATGTCTTACTTTTTTTAGAAATAAAGTTTTTGTGAGTTCCGTGTCCGTATCCGTACTTCTTAGAATATTAGTATTAAAAATATTGTTCTTTGTTAATATTTGTTTCACTAAAAATATGTAAAAAAAATAATTTATAAATTAAACTATATGTCTAATGTGTAACTTATATGTCTAATGAGATTCAAAATTTTGATTAATCAAAATTAAAAATCTATTTGTTTCTTTTGTTATTACTATTATTTTTGGATAGCGATGTTAATATTGATTAATCATGAATATGATGTATGTGCCTTAAACATATACAAGTGACCAATTACTAGGCTTATCTATATATATAAAGAAATTTTAAGATATGTTTACAACCTTTTCTCCAGTTTTTCCAGTTTGACCGAAACTATACATCGAAACGAAATTTTGATCCTTGAATATTTGGCAAATTGATGCACCCTAATTGATGTAGAACCCATTAGAAGACGTTATGTTACTTGAAATCTATGGTACACTATATCTATCAAACCCTTGGGGCTGGTTGAAATCTCAAGAAAAATAAAGGGAGAATGCTCAAAAATGGTTTCCTTTCTTAAGATCCTTTAGCATTTCCATTTCACTTCTCCTTTCCTTAAATATTTGGCAAATTAATGCACCCTAATTGATGTCGAAGTAGAAGTGATGAGTAGAACACATTAGAAGACGTTATGTTACTTGATATATTTTAGTCCATCATTCCTATTGGGAGCCTTAATGGTAAAATGCCCATCCAGCCAAATGTGAGAATGCATCTGAAAGGAGCCACTTTGTGCAGATAATGTTAAAGGTTAGGTTGTATCTAGTCGACCCCTCACATTACTATGCATCGATCCCAGCATCTGTATCTAGATTCTAGACAGCCACTACAGTATTTCATTGCAGTAGCTACAGTAATGAAATTTGAAGCTTTGTGTTACAACGTAGGGTAAAATGCTTCTTAGGTTGCTTCCACTTCTTTCAAGCGTCTTCTCATACAAGCCTTATGACGTGACTAGAAGAGTGGCACTATGTGAGTTCACATGTGTGTGTGTGAGAGCGAGAGAGTAGGAAAGTGGGACTTGGTATTGATGCAGAACAAGAAAGAAGAGAACTAGAAGAGAGAAGAAGAAGAGAGAAATGGCTGGGAATTCCTTCAATCGATTCAATTATTCAATATGCAAAAACTAAACAATCCTATAAAAGCATCCTTTTACAGGCAAACCCTAAAAAATGAAAATTACCAAAATCACAAAATGATTTAAAAAAACCAAGAATGACAAAATTCCAATACAAAATCAAGCCCTAAATAAAAATAATAAAGTCCTAAAATAAAATATAAAAAAAATAATCCTCCAAGGTCAAAAATATGAGACGCGTAGGCCCTTCCCATTCTCCATCGAGTCCATCATTTCTAACACTAAGAAGAACTTGACTTTGTTGAGTCATTAGGTGGCCATACTTTGAAAGATCAAGAACAATCTCAATCTAGTCCATACTCAGCAATGGCAGTGGTGGGAGATCATCTACTAGGTCTGCAGAAGAATCAACTCAACCTATCTGAACACCTACAGGTAATGTGGAAGGCTCATAGGTGACTTGGTAAGGAAACAAGTCATCCACATTGAAAATTGGACTATTTGATGGTAAGCAAATAAGCATTGGGTTCCAAGTTGCGGATAACACAATAGGTGTAGAGGCTCGAGTATGTGGATGCACATGAACCATGACACAGCTTCCTTCATTAAATTCATGTGTCCTGTGGTGAACATCGACAAGAAGCTTTGTATTTTTGTTACCCAAAGAAATTTTACAACGGAAGTACGCATGATGATCGAGAATATGGTGGGTAAAAGAATCTATAGATGAAAATTGCAAGTAGATGAGAATTTAGGGGTAAAGAAACAAGGCCAATAGGTTGGTGAGGTGACAAACCAGGATGTTCCTTATGACTCATCTGATGAGTTGGAGGACTAAGCAATTGTGGTGTTGAGACTAAATCAAAAGCAAGTGGAACACGCACCAATGGTGGCAATTTAGGAAAGTAGGTCCCCTGCTGTGTCATCTTTAGACAATTTATTGTCCTCAAATGATGGGTCAACTATTTTATCTGACTCACAATGAGAAACTTCTTTAACCACTAAATCCTCCACTTGATTAGTCTCATTCTTTTCTTTCTAAAACTCATTCTAGGACAAAATGAAGAGGTTTTGCTCAATTTGCAAAACCAGGAATGCTTATATTTTGGTTCTTTGTTTTGTTCTTAAGGTTTTGCAAGGTTTAGCAAGTTAGTTTTGCAATTATACCCAAAGATATAGGTATCCCTTCCCCATAAATTGCTCCTAAATCATCAATCCAAGGACAAGCAAAAAGAACATACATATATGGGCAGGACATCAGACCAAATACTTTCTAAATAGTACTTACCCATTTGAATTGGCACTGACTAAACACCTATGTGTGACTAATACCAATATATTACCTACCCATGTTACCTTAAATGGCTGGGGTGACTCTCACGTTGTAGCTTCATTCTAGAAAGAGAAGATTTTAAGACTGTTAATGAGACCACGATCATCAATGATACTTTTGAAAGCCTTTTTCCCTACATTAACATTACCGCGAAAGATATTCACGTCTCCAGGCATCCTAATTCTTTGGGTCAGGTAATCACCCCACACATCATTAGTATGGCAATTAAAGCTATAGGACTCCAAAAAAGACGTCTAGTACTAATCTTGGGTCCTATCTTGTAGTCTAACTGGTATATGTAAAATTCTTTTGTCATCCTCGTGAGAGCATTGAAGTCTACTTTGGTAGCATAAGAGTCATGACTGGCAACAACTTGAAAAGGGCTGACATGTGAATCACAAGTAGCAACTCGAGAGGGATAATCATATGAGTGATAGATATTCATAATTGATTCAAGAAACATGGTGTGATAGGCAAGAACACATGTAAGAGCAAGAATTTCAAAAAGAATTATAGATTTAAGCACCGAAGGAAAGAAAAACATTTTTTTTGTGTTTAATGAAAGGAACACTAATTCAAACTTTGTGCATTTTTACTGACTCACCAAGAGAATAAAGAAATATTAATCCCGATTTTCAAGTGAGCACATATACCTTTGTTGAATCCAAGAGACCTACTAATTGAATTGAATGCAAACTGTAGGTGTCTGACAAGTGAATGGACTGTTCTGGAATTTTCTGAATTCTAAAGGACCCTTTCTGAATAGTCTTCCGAATTCTGGTGCTATCCTAAAATTTTCTAGAAGTTCTGGGGCATTTTTCAAGAGATTCCATGTCTACTCTGGAATTTTATGGGAAGTGTGGACTATTTTGAGATTTTTTGAAAGTTCAATAAGTAAATTTTTAAAAAATTTGGGGAGGTTTCTGGAGTTTCCAAAAAAATAAAAAATATGGGCGTTATGTGGGTTGTTGGTTCATTGGTTCATAGTCAAATTTGGTCAGGTCCACAAGTTGTGTCAAATCCATGTTGAATCAAAGTAAACAGGTCAGTGGTAGCCAGCCACGATATAGATGGGAGTAATCCCCATTGGTCTCAGGTTTGATACTCCACAGGCTCAAACTTCCCTTGGGGCCACCCCAGGGCCTTACACCAAATGCCCGCTTTACCTGGCGCATGCAGTTGGGGTATGCACTGCTCCATGGGACTAGTCGGTCAACCTCGCTCATTTGGCGGCAGAGATTAGATACCCACGGTTAACAAAAGAAAAATTAAATGAAAGATACGTCAGCTCAGTCACAGGTCAAGGCCACCTTATTACCTTCACCTGTTCATTAGTGTTTCTAAAACTCTTTGGCACCCACGGTGATCAAATTGCATGGAGCGAGAGGAGGTGACAAATAGGTACACAAGTAACAGAACAACGGCGATGGGGGTCGAGAATGATTGTGATGGTAAATAATAGTAAAGCTGAAGACAACAACGACGTTGCAGGATGGAGGAACAAGGCAATGACACCGGCAGCCTAGTGACAGTCATGGCTAACAACAATGATAATGTGCCTAGAATGACAATCATCGTACAGCGACGTGACAGAACAAAGGCTTTGATGTTGATGACGGCTGCGAAGTTGCAATGCCAACGATGGTGCGATTGTTACACGAAGATGGTATCAATGGTGAAAACTATGTTTGCAATTAACCAATGACTAGTCTATGCACTTGATCTAAGACAATGAGGGAAGACACGGTGGGTTAAAATGGATTGAGATCGAAACACAGTGGTGACGATGGGGCTTGGTTTCAATGACGATAATGAAGTTCAAAATGTCCAATGAAAGAGATGGCAGTGATGATGATGGAGGGGGGTCAAGATTTGCTCTGATACCAATTGATGCAAGATGGGAGAGAAGATGTGTATATATATGTGTGTGTGTGTATATATATATATAGAGAGAGAGAGAGAGAGTGAGAGAGAAGGAAAAGAGAGGGAATGGGGGGGAGAGAAAATTCCTTCAATCGATTCAATTCTTCAATATAAAAAAATTAAATGATCCTATTACAAGCGGCCTTTTATAGAGGTAAACCCTATAAATGAAAATCCACCAAAGATGACAAAATGATTAAAATTACTAGAAAGGGCAAAATTCCCAAAAGTAAAAAAATAATATAATCAAGCCCTAAAATAAAATTCATAAATTCATAAAATAAAAAAAAATTACAAAATAAAAAAAAAAAAAAAAAAACCTCTAGGGTCAAAAATATGCGCCTGTTGAGTTTTTCCCATTCTCCATCAAGTATATGAATGAACGTGAGAGTGAGAGAGAGGAGGAAAAAAAGTAGGAATGTGGAATAGAGACATAATAAAAATAGAGTTGAAAATGCCGAGTGGTAACTGTTTAGAATGATGGTTTTTCGTTCAGACACTAAAAATTTCAGTGAGACAAACAAGGTGTTGGCTTAACACGATAGAATAGATACATAATTAATTATCCCCATAAAGGTACAAATGTTCAGAATGACTTGAAACAGCTCTCTCTCTCTTCCATCACATACTTGAATTCTTCCCTATCTCCTTTCTATTCTACCACCCCCTCCATTTCTCTTCTCTATTTTTCACATCCCAGTAGAATTTACATCACACACACATGTCCAAATCTCCACAAAATGCAGGTAAGATTGCCTACACCCACCTCTCCAAAATCCTGCAGAGTGTGGGGGCCTTGTGCTCTAGGTACAACCTTTTGTACATCCAAATCAATTATGTAGCAATGTCAGATCATATAGAGGAATAGAACTAACAATGGAAGTTGTAAAATCAATGCCCATAAACATCTGGAACACTTAGAAGTTAGTTCCCAATTTTTTTTTATATGGAATACTTATTTCTGTACATTGTGATCTGACATTGTGTTCTGAGCTGTTCAGAGCTTAAATTCAATTTTTGGTTTTCTGTATAGTTAAAACATATAAACTCAACTCAACTCAACAAAACCTTATCCCAACTATTTGGGTTGGCTACATGAATCCTCCTTCACCATGTATAGTTAAAACTAAAACATATCAGTTTTTTTTCAGTGGGTAAAACATATCAAATTTTAGAGTATGGAATCAGAACTTACCTGCTTGAATGTGGCTGTTTGATACAGAGGTGTACTCAAAGCATCGTAAGGATCAAACTTATTCTCAAAATTCATCAACATCGTCGAAATACTAGGTTCCTTGACCTCCATTTCTGCAATTATTTAACTATAAGTTCTCATAATTACAGATAAAACCTACAAAATCATGGACAAATTAACAACACAAACCATCCAAGCATTCAGCAACACTTTCAACCAAATCCGACATGCTCAAATCCATCTCCTTGTCTCTCGAGCAGTTCAATTCAAATTTCTTTGCAAGAAACGACGGACTCCCCTTAGCAATGACAAAACTTTTGTACCCTAAACTCGCTGGGAAATTCCCAGTCGTAAAACCCTAAAATTAACACAATTCAGAACGAAAAATAAACATCAACCCACCGTTCGGTTGCCCGGAAGAGAAAAAAAAATTGTAAATAAAAGAAAAAAAATATCCAATCTTTCGTTCCTTACTGTTTTGGTTTCTCAAAAACAAAAAACTAAAAAACCAAATTAGCCAAATAGTAATATTAGGCTCAATTAAGTGTGAAGTTAACAATTTTCTCAAACTTTCTTATTTAAAATTCGAAACCAAACGGAACATAACTGCATGTATATATACACAAGCAGACGTTACGCACTTACATTGTCGTTAAGATCAGTTGGGAGAGAACTAAAAACGATCTGAGAGATAGAGAGTAAGCCATTGCGAGAGTGAAAACTAGGGTGTTGATTTGCACGGTTGTCTTGAGACGGGCGAAACAGACTTGAGGAAGTAATCGCCACCATAGTTGATAGTTAATGTGTGCGCATATATATTGAGAGAAAGTGCGGCTGGCGGGCGGGGTTTGTGTGCTGCACTTTGTCGGAGTTTTTAATCGAATAATTGTAAGTTTTATCATTATTGTCAAGCTCAAGCGCTTTCAAAAACATTTTTCAATCCCAATACACATTTGTGAAGTAATAATAAAAGTATATTTTTTCAACAGAGGTCTTTCAACTTTTATAAATTATATTTTTTTTTTATCTTATGTTAGTGTAAGAAATCTTTTAATTACAAAAAAAAAATAATTAAAGGTGTCTTTTTTTAAAGGAGCAATTAAAATTCAATCACAATTTTGACCTATATTTAAGATTCATTCATGTTCAGAGTTTGAATTGAAAAAAAAATCATGTTTTGTACCTAAATTAGAAAGATATCATAAATATTACAAATATATCAATTTTTTCTATTTGACATTTCATAATACAAAAATATCCTTTCAAAGTCGTGCCTTTGTTTTACTTATGCATATTGAGACAGCCAAGTGATTCCCCTAACCCTAACTCTCGTTGTTGCACCATCCCATTGCCTCGCCATCGGCACTCCGTCGCCTCGCCATTGTCATCGACCTCGCATCCAACAGGTAAGTCTTTCTCTTCCTATATTTTTCTCTCTCCCTGTCTCTCGCCATTGGCTTTTACCCCCTCCCTCACTCACTCACACACCTGAAGACTTGTGTATTTCATTTATTGTTTCTCTGATCTTCCATGAAAAAGAAAATAAAGTTGTGAAAAAAGAGACAAAAAAAAATAAAACCTTTGATTCTTGTGTCTGCCTTGTGTTTTTGTGTAGTTATATAGCCACACATATATACTCGCACACACACCTACTGAAAGAGAGCAAGAATGAGCTCATTATTATTTCTTTGTTTTGCTTTGTTTGTGTAAGTTAATTATTTAGTGTTATAAGAGTTGCACCTAACGGTATGGAAGTTACACTTTACGTTTGAAATAGTTGCACCAAAAGTTACGAGAGTTGCACCTTACTTATCCTATGTAAGTGGAATATTCAGTGTTATAAGAGTTGCATCAAAGGTTGTAGTGAGTTGCTCCATAAATTTAAAATAGTTGCACAAATGTTACAAGAGTTGCACTTATTTCAAAAAATAATTTGCGCTTTGTAAACCTTAGTTTAAGTTACACTGTCAGTATACACATGATTTTCATACACATAATTGCAACTATATTTGTTATTGTTATAATTATTTAGATATACTAATGACTTGCGCATATTTTTTTGATAATAAGACTAAAATTGACCATTTCATGTGGAAGGAATTGGCTTGTTTTCTACCGTTGGGGTGGAGAAATAAAAGTTTAAAATGGTCATGTTATTTATGAAAGAGGTGTAATTGACCCAATTGTCGTAAATACCAACACTAGTTTTGAAGATTTTTCAAACGATACTTACATTGCTCTTGCTATTGATCTAGTGGGGAAGATATTTTACTATAGTAGTAAGAATGAGCTTGCAAAGTTGGTTCGATTAGATAATGATCATGGGTTACATTTGATATGTCATTTCAATAATGACAAAATTGATGTTTATGTTACTAATGATACACATACTACTCCACCATATGTAAGCATAAGGTTAGTTTTTGTCATAATTGATTGTTGTTTGATTCAAATAAAATGTGGTACTGTAAAGATGAAATATTTCAAAAATTTTAAATGTGCAGGGAATCTAATGTTTTTGCAAAATCTTCACCAATCCCTACTAGTGTTGCCCAATTTGAGGAACATGATGCGCCTTCCAGCCGACCTTGCACTACTCTTGAAACTGAAGAGACAAATGAGACTTTACAAATTGATTCTCAAGTGTTTGAATTTACTTGTATGACTTTTCCAAGTGTTCTCAATGGGTTTTAAATTGAAATATGTCAGATATTTGAAAGTCCACTTCAGTTCAAGCAAATAGTTGTGTGTTTTGCAATGGCAAACAAGTTTACTTTTAAATCCCAATATAAAGACAAGAGGGTTATTCATTGTTCTCGTTGTCGCAAGGCTGGTCATAATCGAAAGATTTGCAAGGAACCTATCTCGGAATGAAAACTTTGTATTCTACCCATTTTTTAACACTATTTTTGTAATTTATATTGGTGCTTGTAAGGATTGTTTTAACTTAACTATGCTTTGTAATGACTTTTATTACATTATGAACATTTTAATATATCCACTTTTAATGACTTACAACCATTCTGCACTTTTCAACTATTTATTAGTTTGTGTAAGTTGGATTTAGAATTTATAAATATGTATCTTCTAGTTGATATGAGTTACTTGATATAGAATATTGCAGTGTTATGGGGTTGCACCTTAGGTTATAACAATTGCACATCAGGTTTTACTTAGTTGCTCCTCCTAGTTGTGAAGGTTGTACCTAGTTCAGACCATGAAATGGAAGTTAGTTGATGCACGGTGTTATATGGTTGCACCTCAAGTTTTACCCAGTTGCTCCTCCTGGTTGTGAGAGTTGCACCTGGTTCAAACCATGAAATGCAAGTTGGTGCACAGTGTTATGGGATTGCACCTTAGGTTTAGACAATTGCACCTCATGTGTTTACCCAATTGCTCCTCCTAGTTGTGAGGGTTGCACCTAGTTTAGACCATGAAATGCAAGTTGGTTGTAATACCCTGACCCGAATTAACCGGTACCTGACCCGGTAGACCCGAGCCATGAAATGTAACCTGAACTATAAGCTAAAATATGACGTGAGTTAAGTTGAAAATTAAATCGAAGCATTAAATTACCCGAAAATTTGACGATGACAACCATAGGCTATGAATAAATTTAAAAATAGATGAGCGACAATCAGTTGTCCAATAAGACACGCAAATCGAGAAATGAACAAAACAATTCGGTTTCGAAAGCGAAATGGAAGAAAAAATAATAATAATAAAAATGAAAGAATAAAATAAAAGTATATAATTGAATGGAAATATGAAAATACATGTATGTATTTTTTTATATAGATATAAAAGTATATATGTATAGATATACATATATATATACATATGAATAAACATGAATATATATAGTAATGTAATAGAAAAATAAAGAAATGAAAAGAAAAGAAAAATAGAAATGAATTGAAAGAAAAGAAATAGAAGCTAGTGGAATACGGTGGAATCGTTGAGAGGGTAATATTAAAAAAAAAAAGGAAATGGAAGAATAAAGAAGTTGTGAGAAGAAACAGAAATATAAATATATATATATATATGCATTGCCGTGAGTGGAATGGAACCATGTGCGGCTAGCACATGGTTTGTGATGATGTGAAGGCTGCATGACAGCCGTGTGTACGTGTGTGGTTGCATGCGATATATTAACCAGGTGGCACTACCACTGACCAAGAGGTCGGTTGATGAAAAATAAATAGAGATAGAGAGAGAGAAAGAGAGAGAGAGAGAGAAAAAAAAAAAACTAGAGGGTGAGCAACCTGAGCCGCAAGAGGAAGAAGCAGAGTTTAGAGAGAGAGAAGCTAAAGAAAAAGAAAACTGAAGAAGGAAGGGTTTGAGAAAAATCAACTGAAATAGGTATAATCTTGTTTGAGTTTGTTTAGTTATGGTTTAGATTTAAAGCATGCAATGGTAGGGTTTTAATATGCATAATTTAAGCTTTAAATTGCAAAAGAAATGGATGAAAATTATGCAAAGTTGAGTGAGAAATTTAGAATTTCAAGTTGAAGGAAAATTCTTGGAAATCTATATTTTATGTGTAAAACTTAAATGAATTTAAGTGAAATGTAAACAGTGAACGAAGGTTCATGAAATAGAAGATTTCAGGTGGCCGGAAACTGGAAGTGGGTGTCGGAAAGTAGACTTTGTGGGGTTAAAATCTATTTTTTTTAAAAAAATTCCTTAGGTATCCAGGATCATTTTGGTATGAAAACAGAAAAATTTAGATGAGTAAAATGCGAAAAACAGTGAAGAAATCCGACTTTCCGGCGACCGGTGCCGGCGTTATGGCCGGAGGAGCTGTTGGATTTTGGTCGGCATTTCGTGGGGGAAGAAGAAGGGAAGTGGGCTGGGCCTTGGGTTGGGTCACGGCTGGGACGGGCTGTTGTTTGGGCCAGCCCAAGCCCAGTGATGGGCTGTTTAGGCGCTGCACCAATTGGGAAATTCCCTCACTGTTTTAAACTGTAGGAAATTTAAGAAAAAAAAAAATTGGAAGCCTGCGCTACTGGGGGATTGAACTGGAGCAGTGGCATATTGGTGAAGGATTTCCCACCACTATACTACATCACCACATGTGACAAAAGGGGCAAATTATATATATTTATTATATATAATTAAGAAGTTAATTAATTAGATTAATTAACTATTAAAATAGGATTTTGATGTCCAAATTAGTTAAATGAATAGTCAGTTTTTATTATCTTGAGCATTTTGAATTCAAAGGTGACATCAAAATTTTGAGATGGGGTCCCGAAAAATAAAAGACACGTAAAAGTGCAAAATGACCGTTTTGTCCTTTTGAGTACCGAAGTCCAAATTGAAATCCGTAAAAGCCTAAACCAACTTTTTTCGACGTTCCGGACTCAATGGCTGAGGTCCATATTATGAAATAAGGTACAGAAAAATATGACAAGTAAAAATGTAAAGTTGTAAAATTACAGCTTGTCACGCCCCGAATTCCCGACGAACCCGGGACGCGAGTAACGAGACAGAAAATAAAATAAATAAAAGGACAAAAGTAATTAAATTCACTAAACATACGTCCATCATCATCCATACATAAAATAACATCGAATACATCGTTCATAGGTCATTCGGGCTTAAGCCCTTACATTACAAAACATAGGTCCCACGGACCAAAATATAACAAGTGTCTCCTCCTATCAAAGCATCACTGGGTCTCAAATAGCTGGAGGGTCCTCATCTGAAAATGTTGCCCACGAATGGGTCAGCTCAACTGCTGGTATGATGAAGTGCTAATGCAAGAAATAAAGCTAAGGCGTGGCATGTGCAAAGTGTACATTTATCTCTAAATGTCATTCAAAGCATCGAAGCAATATATGAATGGTATGCGTGACGCACCCATGCACAACTCTATGCCACACCCATGTTTCTTTTCCGGGTACTCCCCGATGCAATGGCCAATTTTGGGTTTTTCACCACAGGATCTACACCCTCATAATGCAATGCTCAACCTACACTATGTTCTCAAAGGATTCATCATATGCCAATATGCCAATGCAACCTCAATGAATATGGTTATTAATAATATAGCATGCTCGAACAATAATATATAAATCATCAGTCAATTCCATATGCAAGCATAGCTCCTCTTATCAACTTAAACACAAGTCATGATTCACATTCATCATTCACTAAATTTTCATAAAGCACAAGTGACATGCAAGCATATGAGAAATCAACCCTAAATCATCAAGTAAACACATTCCACATAAGCACGTAAGTCATTCCAGTCATTCACAAATATTCCTAACTTAACTTCATTTCTAACATTAGCAAAACACCATACCTGATGGGTTGGTATCAACCCTAGAAGATCGTGCACTATATGTAACTGAACTGGCGGATGAAAATGCAGAAGATCAGATCACCTCCTCTTGTCCTGTCAGTGTCCCTAAGAGTAGAAATTACAACTCAGTCTATTGTTATTTGAATTTATGCTATTCATCAAATTTTATGTCTTTAATTCATAAGTTTCTATTCTGCTAAATTAATCTCTACCATTGGTTTTAGGATGTTGAAGAAAATAAGTTTAGGTTTTCGTAGAACTCAATTCGGACACTTGGGTTCAAAAGGGCAAAACAGTCATTTTGCACTTTACACGTGTCCTTACATTTCGTGGCCTCTTTTCACAAATCAGACTCCACGGTTGAGTCCAGAATGTTCGAGATAATAAAATTTCACCATTTGTTTACCTAATTCGGAGTTCGTCTGACAGTGTTTCAAGTTAGGGGCATTTTGGTAATTTTAAGGGTTACTACGGTTCTTTTATTTTTTTGGGACCCCGTCTCATAAAACGGATCTCACCATTGGTCTCGAAATGGTCGAGATAGTCAAAATACACTAATGACTTGTCCCATTTGGACTCCGGGATGTTTTTGAATATTTAATTAATTAAATTAATTAATTAATTAATTAAATTATTATTTTATTAATATTTAATTCTGGTGGGTCAAAACATAATTTCTCAAAAGTCTAGGGGTCAAACCGTAATTATCATAAGTTCTGGTTTTCTTATTAAAATTTAAATAGGTGAACCAAAGGGTTTTTGTTGGTTTTAAGTGAACCAGTCTAGGGTCTTACTGGACCAACCGGTCTGACCGGTTCAACGTGTCATGCTGACGTCATGATGACGTCAGCCCTATATATATATATATTTTAAAAAAACCCACACCCAAAACGACGTAGTTGCTGTACCGTTTCCGTGTTCGGTTGGGTTCCGACCCGACCCGACCCGACCTAAAGTCCAGCCCAACAAGGTCATCTCCCTCACCCGATTTTCCGGTATGTCGCCCTAGGCTTTCCGTCGCCATCTCCGGCGATGGCAGGTCTTTTCTGATCCAGTTTCATCCATTTTTAAGCACTGGTTTCTACTATTTTATGCGTAGGTTTTCGTTCCATTGTCATTTTAAAATTGTGGCCACCATAACCGTTCGAACAGGGAGATTTTCATCTCCGACCGTTTTTCCGGCCAACTAAATTCTTCCAATTTCGTGATAGATCATCCATTGTTTCGACCCTATTTGCATACCAAGTTGTTCCTGCACCCCATGCCATGATTTCCCCATCCTTTAAACCGATTTAAAGCATCTAAAATCCTAGAACCCGATCACCACCCCGAACCTGCAACCTGATATTTCTACCTCTTTTTCATTCATTCTTTTTACGAATTTTTACATTTTTCATGCACTATCAGCCCTTTAACTCAAATACACTTAACAAGCTTTCTAAAAATTAAAAACAGTAACAAAGAAATGCTTACCTTTTTCTGGGTTTCTCCTTGTTTCAACTTCTCCCCTCTTCTTCCCTCCTCTTGGTTCACCCCCAGAGTTTTCTCTCAAAGCCCACGCCTCTTCTGCACAGCTTCTCTCGTTCTGATTTCCTCTCCAACCGATGTGTACATACACACATGCATATCAAGCATATTACCTCTCTCTCTCTCTCTCTCTCTCTCTCTCTCTCTCTCTCTCTCTCCCCAAGACCAACCACTTTCTGCCAAATCTGCATCTCCCACTCCCTAAATCCCACTCACACACACCACCTTACCCCATGCCTTGTTTGAGTGTATTACACTCAAACTCACACACACACACACAACCGGTTACACACACACACACACACCTCACACACGGTTTTACACACATATTTATGTTTACATACACTCATATTTATTTACACATTTTATACACACTCACATGTATACACATATACTAAATAAATACTTTAAATTTATACATATATATATATATATACATACACACATACATCCAATAATTTTTATAATAATAATAATAACAATAAAAATAATTAATTAACAATTGCAAAAATAAATAATAAAAAAATTTTTTTTTTTTCATGTTATAACACAGCTTATGATTTAATGAAGCTACCAGAAGAATATATTTAAAAAGTAAACGCCTAAGATCAAAGTTAGAAATTAATACACCTAAGATTTAAGGAGACTACCAAGGAAAGGTAATTAGAATAGAAAAGAGATTAAATGACAATTTAATCGAGTGATATTAAGGAATGTAACCGGACTTTGAAATGTGATTATAGGAACCTTCAGCTAAAGGAAGGATTTTTGAGTAAAAGCTTTTGGAATTCAGGTGAGTGTTTCATACCATATTGAGGTAGACATTTTCATTATATATATATATATATATATATAAATATTGAACTCTTTTATGATGTATCGATCTATGAGATCATTTTTCCTTATAGCTTTTGTTTAACAGCTATATTGTATACGTTTTGAATGATCTATTGACAATTATATTGTCTTCTTTGACTTAAAAAAATGTGTTCATAAGATACCTAAACGTTATATGATCTTCTTATAAATGTTTGAACTGTTTTAATTGAATACCAAATAAGGAACTTTGATTTGAGTAATTGAATTGCTATTGATGATTATCGATTGTGGATATGATTTTGATGCTTTGGATAGAACACTTTTCTATGATTGGTCACTACTGAATAGGTTGTGATTTATCAAACCCTTCCCACAAGGTATATTGTGGTGAGCCAGTGTTGATACGGCATATCGAACTAGCTAGTCTATCGATCTCCGTCAGCGAGGTTCTAATTTGCTGGCCATAGAAGTGGAATATATGATTTTGAATATGAATATTGAATATGAACCATGATTGAATATGATTTATTGAACCACGATCGAACTATGATCTATCGAATTATGTTATTGAACTATGATTTATTAAAATAAGACTCATCGAACTGTGATTTATTAAACTATGATTCATTGAACTATGTTATTGAATTATGATTTATTGAACTATGATTTATCGAACTATGATTTATTGAACTATGTAATTGAACTATGATTTTGATTTATTGAACTATGTTATAGATTATCGATTTATGATTATCATTGAATTAAGATTTATTGGAAGTGAATTTGATACCATTATCTTGTACTATAAATTAAGATAACATATGATATTTGATCATTGACATTTCAGTATTGAATTATATAGCAGTTTTGAAACCCTTGGTATGTTATAGAATACTCACGAGCTGTTGAGCTCATACGAATTTTTATCCAATACATTTCAAGTAACGATATCGGCAAAGAAATAGCAGGTTCAGTCAAGATAGTCAGACTTATGAAGCTATGAACCTTTTTGTTATTGAGATTTTGTTAGACATGATGTAGTTTCTTTTGGTAATTTTTGGACTATACATCGAATATGGCATCAGCAGGATTTGAAAAATTACATCATATACTTTTGTAGCTACTATGGAATGTATATATAGATGACTGATGTTGACTTGTGTATTGACGCTTCAGCAATAGAAAAAGAATTTTATTCCGCTGCATTTGATAAATGGAAATGAAGAAAGCATTGTGATCATTGAAAAAGGCCTTGGTGGCCGATCACGAACCCTTGATCCACATGGGCCGGATTTGGGGTCATGACATTGGTGCACAGTATTGTGGGATTTCACCTCAGGTTTTACCTAATTGCTCCCCCCTAATTGTGAAGGTTGCACCTGGTTCAGCAACATCAAAATAGGAATGCTATTTAGACATGTTTCACAATTATAAAACATTCAAATCCTTGAACTATTTTAACCAAACATTCACAATATTTCAAATGAATTAAACATATACAAATAAAAAGTTTTCATTTATATCATTTTTTCAATGAATTACACATTCACAAGTGTCCACACCATGTCCAACATTCACAATAGTTGACACCATGTCCAAACATCCACAATAATTAAACGTTTTTCAAATTACATAAAGTCTCACAACATCTTGACAAACCCAGCCCTTCACATGTCGTGCTCTAAGGGCATGACCCAGAACTTGATCCCTAAGTCTATTCAATAGATGTATTACTCAATCCACCACATAACACTTGCGGATATATTGGATGTGTTCTTACATAAAAAAAACATGTAATGTACTATATTAGTTGAAGGTATTAGTTAGAATCATCAAATTCATGAAGGCTATTTTAACCTCGTTTGTAGCATGCAATAGGAAATCGATATAAGGGCATGAGGCGAATACTTTTAACAGTAGAGAAAGAGCAAGGAGAATACCATTAACAATAAAGAAAGAATAAGGAGACTACCTTTAACAGTACATAAAGAGAAAGCCAACCAAAGGTAAACATAAACTATTATCAAACTCATAATTTATCCTAAGATAAACTATTAGAAAATAACAATAATATGTTATCAAAGATGATGCAGTATTATGTGAGTTGCACCTTCAGTTGTGTGGCTTGCACCTTAGAATAAGTGGGTTGCACCCTAAAGTTATGCGTGCTACACCAATTTAAGGTAATTTTGTTTTTGTTTTATTTGTCAAGTTTCTCACCTCTCTTGGCTTCAAGTAGTAGACAAGTACTCATTCCAATTTAATGATTTCACCAGAATACTCCTTTACTTTCACTTTTAAAAATCAACAATTCTATTTACTTTCACGATCATGTAACAAAGGGCCTAACACAAGTGAGTGTGTGTATTTAGGAAAAACCAACTGTTATCATCCATTTGTTGACGTTAAGCAAAAATGTGCTCCATCATCTGTTTTTAAATTTACAACAATGAATACTTCATATATAAAACAAATAGTTCAAATCTATTAATCCATTAAATACCCAAATTGAAATCCGAATCGAGATTGAACCCAGATGTCAGGTAGTACAAAGAAAAACTACTGGACGACAATTAAAAAGGCAAGAAAGAGAGAAAGACTTACCTGTTGGATGACAACGAAGGCTGGATGACAGTTGCTAGACGACAGGCTACTAGACGAGGGGGTTAGACGACGACGACTGCTCAGGTAGGATGAACAAATTATAAGGTTCTAAGGAGATTAGGGCTGAATGAATATACCAGGATAATAAGGGAATGTGTTTTGTTTTAAAATGATATTTTTGTCTTATAAAATATCAAATTGAAAAAGTTGATGTATTTGTAATATTTATGATATCTTTCTAATTTAGGTACAAAACATTACTTTTTCCCAAATCAAATTTTGAACATGACTGGATTCTAAATATGGACCAAAATTGTGGTTGAATTTTAATTGTCCATTTTTTAAGACACCTTCTACACTTTTTAAAAAATAGAGATATCTTCTGAGAAGATGTCTTTATAACAAAAGTATCTTATAAAAAGACAATTTTTGTCAATCACTTGAGTTTGGAAAATTTGTTTCAAACTACATGGGTTGAAGAGCAAAGATTAAAAATACGATGTGGGTTTAAAATTTCCACTTTGTCCAAGAGGCTCATAGTCTCTCACTAATTGTTAAATTCATGGTCAGAGCTAGGATTATTTACAAGGGGGCAATGCCCAACACTTAGTCAAATTAAATAATATTATTAATGTTAATGGTCAGAATATTATAGGAAACAAAAAAAATAATCCACAATAAAAAGGACTCATTATAAATTTACAAGCAAGAAAAAAAGATACGAAATGAAGTTTAAAATTGATTTTTAAAATTATGAATTTTATTATTTTAATGAAATAAAAAAAATCACCTACCCCTTATTTATTTTAAAAAATTCATTCAAAATAATAACTTTTTTTTTTTTTTGTAAATTATGAATGAAATCATTTAAATTTAAGAATTATCCAAATATACCTGTTATTTTATAAATAGTTCCTTAATGTGGTATGAGTTGTTTGGACTAAATAGACCAATATATTATGAATAGCTAACCAAAAACCAGTGTTTTAAGATTTATATAGTGGTATGACCAACTGTAATATAATTTTTTTTTTTTATGTATATAAGGAGTCTCTCAATTTTGGATATTGAGAAATCAACAATTGCAACAAGTACAAAGATAAAGCCCAACCCAAAATTAAGAGGAAGAAATAAACTATACATTCTTTCCTAATAGAGGGAGTGAGAGTAAAACCCATAACCTTTCTTTAAGAAAAGTCATGAGTTACCAATCATGTTAGAATTCGCAATTAAAATATAAAATTCAATGTTAAGATTTTAAATTAATCAAATAAACTAATGATAGATTAAATTGGTCACCTTGACATAAGTGTGTAATGAAGCTGCTCGAATGTATGGTATTTGAGCAATGGGGGAGGGGGTCATCTGTGGAAAGTAATTGAAATGCAAAAGAGGAGTTGTATGTAGAAATAAAATTTTCATACAATGTTGAAGGGGGCCATGGCCCCTGCCGATCCCCCTCCCTCCACCTCTAGTTACATTGTTACTGATTGTTCCACTGAACACATACAACTTTTTCCTTAGTAACGTTCATTTTGGAAAAATTTTACATTGATTTTCTGTTTGTTGCCCCTCAAAATAAGTGTATACAAGCTAAGGTCAAAGGAAAATATTGTAACCTTAAAAGTCTTTATATTTTTAAATTGTTTGACCCCATATCCAAAAGCACTAACATGACAAGGTATTTATGACAAAAATGACCCTTTTTTAATGGCTTAAGATTGAAACACCCATATTTGAATCAATGTATGAGAGAAGAGCCATTAGACGATAAAGCAATGGAGTGATGGAGAACAGCCAGACACTATCGCCTCCGTTGAAAAACAACCATATGACGACGTCTTCACCAAAAATCTAAGACTGGGAGGGGACTTATCGGTGAAGGAGATTAAGGAAATCAAGGGCAGAATGGAGTAATGAGTGAGAGTCCTATAGTGAGTCATTTTATCGGATCTCGATTCTTCTACTCCAATCAAAAACCACCAAAATATTCTACAGTCCATAGTGATATCGCTTCAAAGCATCATCATTGTCCTCGCAACCTTAAAGTTCATAATGTCGATGTCATAATTGGGGATGATGTGTGGTCCCAAACTCTCACAGTCTTGCTTAACTCAAATTGCATATAGATATCGGAAGTCATCTTAATCATTTCAAAATTATGCGTGATGAATCTATAATTGCATAGAAGATTCTTTCAAGATGTCACTATTCATAGCTAAACCTTTTTATTCTTCTTCTGCCTTGTAATTTACATTATTGTTATTATGTTTCCTATATATATTTTATTTTATTTTATTTTACGTTTGTTTTATTTACCAAGTTAGACCAGGGACCAAAGATGTTAAACTCCTTAAGCCAAAAGCTCATTAGGAGTTTGTAACTAGACCAAGGTTGTTGCAATGTTGGAATTTTTTTGTCTTTCGTCACCAAATTTCATGGACACTTGCTCATTATTTGCCACATGTTGATCATCTAGAGGCGTGTTTGATGTACAACCCATATCTGCAACTAGAGATTTGTAATAGACAAAGAAATTTATCTGTGTTATTGTTAAGAATTTTTTTTAGTTGTGTATTCACCCACTATTTATTTTACCTTGTTTCCTCTTTGATATTATAGTTTTTATTTACTTTTGTTAATATAATTATACTTCATAAAAAATTATTTTTTCGTTTAAACTGGATAGAGAATTTCTCTATCTAACAAAATATCTTTGTTCTGTGGATTGAGAAATTTCTCTATTCTTTGAGAGTTATTGCACTATACAAAATTTGAAAAAAAAAAAAAATTCATATGCAATATGAATCTTCTTTGATAAATTTTGATTTTTAGAGTCCAGATATATAAATTTTATAAAAAAAAATGGATTTATATATTGCAAGTTATTTAATTATGAAGTTAAAAAAAAAAAATTATGATGTGACAATGAGGTAGGTGGTATAGAAGAGGATTGAGCATTTATTTTTTATATGGAGGAATGTTTTTGTCAATAAAAATAGGGACGGACTTCTTGAGTTACAATGTTTTGGATTGGACCTTAGCCTAATTGAACACTTTATCAAAGACCTTTCACCAAATGCCCCTAATTATAATCTAGCGGACTGATGTCCTATCTGAGTAGTATAAATTTTCACTTTTTAGATGGGGAGGGGAAATCAAACCCATAGAGATTACATGGAAAGTGAGCACTCGCACCACTCGAATAGGACTTTGGTCCTATGGGTCTGATTATTCATAGCAATACACACTAATAGTAGTTAGGTTCCCTTCTCCCATCGTTGTATCAAAGAAATCATAATTTTGAACCAAAGTCCTATTGGAATGGTGCAAGTGTCCACTCCCTACCCAATTGATGTGAGTTTAACTTTTCATAGTAACGTGTACATATTTTTGATGTGTTAAAAAAGTAATAATTATAATTTAATCAAATTTTTAAAATTTTATTTTTCAAAACATATTTTTATATTTTAGAAAGTGAGGCATAACACAATATGATGTACTTAGGTTCATGTGAAGATCATCAAATCTCATTTTTGATTGTTTTATTTGTTAGAATCATAATGCAATTAACTAAAATATTTTATTGTTATTATCTGTTCTATTTTTGTTTTTTTCTTGGTTAGTGCTTTAAATTCTTAATATTATCCCAAAATTTAAAAATTATTTTTTCATTTACTACCAAGGAAAAATATCATTTATAATTTTACAAAGCATTTTTGCTTGTTATTATAGTAAAAAAAGGTTGTTTGATCAAATCAATGGCTGTTAACTCTTATGACATGTCTCCATATGGAATTTTAGGGCAGATTCTTGGAAACTTGAGTCTCTCAGAATTGATAGCTGACTTTTCTAATGGTTCTGGTTTGCTCTATGTGTGCGTGTGCGCACGCGCGTGTGTGTATCATGCAAATGTTTTGAGTCAATGAGAGTTTGTTCATGCCAAGATATGTGTTGGATTGTGGGTAAACGCAGGAGTAATTTCAACATTGTCCTATTGAGCAAATTTATATTACTTGTTTCAACCAACTTTGAATGTTACAACCATGTTGATATCTAATGTTTCTATTCTAATTTTGCCAAGCTACTCTAAGTTATTGTTCCTAACAACATATCGAGACAGTTTCCTCAGTCCCCATGCTGGGGCTTTTGGTATTTGTTATTTTTTATCAAATCACAAAAAGGATCATTGTGATTTTGGTCCTGGTCTTTCAGGAGACAATAAAAAGAGGTTGGACACTATTTCAGAAAGCTTAGGTTATGATGATTTTGGGAGTGATTGATTAACCCCAATGGTATATTCAGATAACTAATTAATTATTAATTTGTGTATGGGTGTTAAACTTCTAAACCCGTTTGTTAGCTAGATGAAGTTACCTTTGAGATTAAATAATAGGTCCACTGAAGAATTACTTATATTATAAGTTTGTTCTCATTCTTGTAAAAATCACTTGCCCATGTCCAGGCTACTTATGCATGCTTTTTAGCACTCTTCTTTTGTTTTAACTTTGGATTGATATTTGATGGCATATATGGGCCACATTTTCTCCAGAATGGCCATATGTGATTCTTTTATTGTCCATGGTGTCCAGCAACATATAAGTTGTGATTTTAGCCAAAACTCTATAAATGATTTATAGTAGATATAAAGACTCAGAAAATTATCAAAAGGGCATTTTGGTAATTTTTTAGTCTGAATCAAAAATAGATAATTAATTAAATAGTAATGTGTCAAATAAATTATGAAAATGAATCATTAGTAATTAATATGATATTGTGAGGTTAAGAAATAAATTTTGAAATTTATTCAAGGCTGGTATGGGTCATGGAGACACGGGTAAATATGAAAATTTTATCTTTTGAATTTGAAGAGACGGAGAAAATATTTGGAATTAATGTGTCTAAATTAACTAGCATGTCAATTTTGGTACGATTCTGATATAATTTAAATTCAAGCATTTACGCGCACGCTACAGGTTACGTGGCGTCTCATTTAACGTGCAAAGCTTCTCAAGGAAGATTGATACCAATTTCTAGACAATGCCATATGGTATTGTGTTATTCGTCAATGAGGGATTCTATGTGAGAAATGTTATTGTGTGTGTTAGTGTGCTATTGTACGTGTGGAGGGTGACGAATCACTTCATTGTAAAAACACTCAAAACATGGAGAAGCACATTTTTTCATATTTTTCCTTCTTAAATATTTAGTTATAGAGTGTGGGTTTTGTAATTCGTCTATCCCACATGAATGAAATATATATATGATGTTGCTCTTTCTGATCAGAGGGGGTTTCCATCCTTCGCTACCTATCAAAAACTCGAGATTAGATGGTCATCGGGTAAGCTCCGATGGTAGTCACTCTGATGATAAAGTCAGTAAATAAAAAGACTGTAATTGAAATGAATAATTGAATGTCAATTGAAAGCGTACCTTAGGGATTTGTTTATAACCTGAAGATCTCCGAAGTTGAATAGGATTAAGAGCCATAAAAGTAGGGATTCGAAAATAATAGTTGCCATATTGAACTCTATTTCCTTATTTTGAGGTCGGAAGGATATGGAAGGCAGTGACCAGTTCGGGACCCCTTCCTGTAGATACTTTATAACTCTTGCTTTGGAGGTAGGGTTGAAGGTTTGGCACCATTCTGAACAAAGCATATCTAACCCTTATGTGTCTGTTTGATCTGGATAGCAGAATTTTTATTGACCTGTACACGAAAGAGCTATGCACATACAATTGTCACATTTTAACTCGATTTGTTACTTTATAGCATATTAGTTACTCCCTCTCGAGCCTTAGTTCTATGGGACTTGTGCAGAGTTAAGGTTAAGGTTTCTAAGGGGTCATGCGTAATTTCATTAATGGGCCATTTCACATTCTAAGAAAGCAGCCGTTGATGAGACAGTTACAACCTCATCATTGCATTAGCCATTGTTTGAATAATTGAGGCCATTATTAGCCAACCGTAGGTTGGGATTTCGAGGCCATAAATGTCGATCTTGGGTGGTCTTATAAATAGACGAAATCCCTCAACGAGAGTTTTTTACAAACTCTGCATCGTTCTTAATTGAAATTGAAGCAAGAGAAGATCCCACATAAGGTTTCCGGTGTACTAAAAGACTTCTCTGGCACCCAGTCTTTAGTTTTCAGTTAGTTAGTGAACTCTTTTCATTTTTTTTATTACTCTTTCCTTTGTCGTTATTCTTCTTCTACCCTATTCTTTTCACGAATATGTCATCCTCGGATGCTCATTCTAGTAATGGGGAGGAAGATAGCAAATCGTAGAAGTAGGTAGTGTAATGACATGGAATTTTTTTTTTTTTTTATTACCACTTGTTTTTATCATTATCATTATTATTATTATTATTATTGATATTAAAATGTATATCATTATGGAAAATGCATGGTGTATGTATGTGTAGCATGTATATGTGTGTGGAATATTATGTGTATGTGTACGTGTATGGAAAGATGTATGTACATGCCTATGTGAATATGTATATGTATATATATATATATATATAGCAGTGTGTGTGTGCAACAGACCTGGTGTGTGAATGTGTGTAGTGTCGGTTGAGTGTGTGTGTGTCTAGTGTGTGTGTGATGAGTGGTATATATATATATATATATATATATATATATAGGTATATAGGGCAGCTTTGCATTTAATGCAAAGTTGCAATGGGAGAAAAGCAGGGTGGCTGAGCAGGGTGAAAGAAGTCAAGGAAAGGGGCTGGAGGTGAGAGACGTGTGGGAGTGGATGTGTTGTGTATATGTGTGGTCTCGGTTGGGAGAAGAGAAGGAAAGAAAGGCAGAAAGCGAGAGAGAGAAAGAGAGTTCTGGAAAGGAGTCTTGAAGCTTGATTCAAGCTTGGAACCAAAGGGTGAAAGAGGTGCACGGCTAGAGAGAGAAACCCAACAGAAAAACTGTAAGTGACCCATTTCTGTTTTAATTTTTTTTAAAGCATGATAATTGATTTGATGCATATGATCTTAAAGAGCATGTTATAAGGAAAATAATGCAAAAAGAATGAGATAAAATGGTCAAGAAACTAGGGAGAAAACTCGAGTTGCAGGTTTCGGTTATGGGAGTTGGGTCTTGTCATTTTATGTGTAGAACTCGATTTAAATGATAGGGAATGAATCCTAGGAGGTGCAGAAACTAAGTAGGATGAAAATGGAGGTTAAACCGTGACCGAGGAGTCACGAAAATGAAAGAATAGGGTCGGCCGGAGTGTTGACCGAAACCTTTGAGCCCTATTTCGTGAAGATCTAGTGGCTTAGATCCAAAACCGACCTGGGATATAGAATCTACGTGAAAAATCGAAGAGAAACACGTTTTAAAAACATGAAAACTCCACCAGAAAAATGTCGCCGGCGCAGGAGAAGGCGTCGGAACCCTACTGCTGCATCGTTGAAAAAACAGGGAAGAAGGGGGGGACGGCCGGGTCGGGTCCGGGTACGGGTCGGGCTTGGGCGATCCGCCCCTGCCACGTGTCGCTCTGTGGTTTTAAATTAAAATGGGAAAGGGGCTGTTTGGCTATGGGTGTAATAAATTGAAAAATTAAATTGGAACAGGAACAGGGATATCCTATCCCTGTTCTGGACTAAACCCTGTTTGGGTAACCGAATTGAGAATAGGAGAAAAATTGGAATTTGCAAATTAACCCTTGTACTTTTTGGGAATTGACTTTGACCCAAGACTTTCGGAATTTACAAACTGACCCCCCAACTGTTGATTATTATAATTTGACCCTCCTGAATAAATATTAATAAAATATTAATTAAATTAATTAATTAATTAGTTAATTGATTAATTTAATTATTTAAATATGCTGAAATAATCCGGAGTCCAAATGGGACAAGTCATTAGTGTATTTTGACTATCTCGACCATTCTGAGACCAATGGTGATGTCCGTTTTACAAGACGGGGTCTCAAAAAATAAAAGACCCGTAGTAACCTTTAAAATTATCAAAATGCCCTTGAATTGAAGTACAGTCAAACAAACTTCGAATTAAGTAAAAAAATAGTGAAACTTTATTATCTTGAACATTCCGGACTCAACCGTGGAGTCCGATTTGTGAAAAGAGGTCACGAAATGTAAGGACCAGTGAAAAGTGCAAAATGACTGTTTTGCCCTTTTGAACCCAGATGTCCGAATTGAGTTCTACGAAAACCTAAACTTATTTTCTTCGATGTCCTAGACTCAATGACAGAGTTTAATTTAGCAGAATAGGAACCTATGAATTAAAGACATAAAATTTGATGAATAGCATAAATTCAAATGACAATAGATTGAGTTGTAATTTATGCTCTTAGGGACACTGACAGGACAGGAGAGGGCGATCTGACCTCCTGCATTTTCATTGACCAGTTCAGTTACGTATCGTGCACGATCTTCTAGGGTTGAGACCAACTCGTCAGGTATGGTGTTTTGCTAATGTTAGAAATGAAGTTAAGTTAGGAATGTTCTGTGAATGACTGGAATGACTTATGTGTTTATTTGGAATGTGTTTACTTGATGATTTGGAGTTGGTTGTTCACATGCTTACATGTTACTTGTACTTTATGAAAATTTAGTGAATGATGAACGTGAATCATGACATGTGTTTAAGTTGATTATATGAGATATGCTTGCATGTGGAATCAGCTGGTGATTTATGTATTATTGTCTCGAGCATGCTATATTGTGGAAACCATGTTTCATTGAGATTGCATTGGCATATTGGCATATGGTGAATCCTTTGAGAACATGGCGTAGGTTGAGCACGTGGTGCTATGCATTATGAGGGTGTAGATCCTGTGGTGAAAAACCCAAAATTGGCCATTGCATTGGTACTCCATGCCATTGGGGAGTACCCGTAAACGAGACATGGGTGTGGCATTGAGTTATGCATGGGTGCGTCGTGCATACCACTCATATATTACTGCGATGCTTTGAATGACATTTAGATATAAATGTACACTTTGCACATGCCACGCCTTAGCTTTATTTCTTGCATTAGCACTTCTCATACCAGCAGTTGAGTTGACCCATTCGTGGGCAACATTTTTCAGATGAGGATACTCCAGCCACTTGAGACTCTATGATACCTTGATAGGGTGAAGCACTTGGTGTATTTTGGTCCATGGGACTTATATTTTGTAATGTAAGGGCTTAAGCCCGAATGACCATGAACGATGCAGTTGTGAGATGTACTTTATGTTATTTTATGTATTGATGGGAATGGATGCTCGTTTAGTGGATTTATTTACATTTGTCCTTTTATTTATTTTATTTTCTGTCTCGTCAATCGCGCCTCGAGTTTGTAGAAATTCGGGGCGTGACAGGTAGTCAAGAGACACTCCCTATTTTGGGTGAGAAAATGGACACTGCCTTTAGTAATAGTTTGGGAGTGCTCCTTCTTGAGGCACACCTTGAATCTAGGGATAGGGAGGTCGACTCGTCGGGTCGACCTCATAAAAGAAAGGAAAGTGAGAGTGCTATGACCGAGGGCATGCTAGATGCCCTTAGAATAAATTTTGACTTTCCTCAAAACGTATTATGTAGGATCCCGATGGTAGATTGCCTATTAGATATCGAGAGAGGAGAAATTTGTGCTTGCCTTGAATGGTTTAAGGTTGGCGTACACTTCTCTCTCTACCCCCTTGTAAATTAATTTTTTAGCTGGTTCAAGATCTGCCCTACCGAGCTAAATATCAACAACTGGAGGCAGCTAATGGCTTTCTTAGTCTTAGGTCACTAGAACAATGTCGAAGTAGATATGGACCTTATTAGAAGTAATATGGATATGAAATTCCTAAAGTCAAAGGGGATGTATTACATGTCCTTTGACAAAAGGTTCAAACCATTGACCTCGGTACCCACTTCCAACAAGACATGGAAGAAGTGGTACTTCTTCGTCAATGGAGGCTGGGAACATGAAGACTTTGAGAACCAGACCAGTTTCTTCCCTTGACACACCAGTTTTAAGGGTGAGCCTACGGAACTTTGGCTTCTAACCTGAATACTGTAATCTCATTCCAATCTTGACTGACGTTTTTTTTTTTGAATTTCTATTGTCATAGATAAGAAGTCTTGGAGGAGGTCAACTTTCACTCCCATGCTTTAAGAACGGTACAGGAGACTTCTTCATCCACATGACCGTCCTCACGACTGCATCCTCACACTTCAGTACTTCATGGACACCAGGTTAGCTAAGGACAAGTCGGCGGTGTTGAAGAAGAAGATTCTAACAAGCTGGACACCCGAAGCTAAGAAGGCTAGAGGGGCATCCAACCCTTCAGTACTAGCTCCTCCTTAGAAGAAGAGGAGGATCGAGGTAGGAAGGACAGAGGTGGGGGGATCCAGTTCTCCCAAGCGTACTTTCTCTGAGGAGTTGGCCTTGCCTATTGCTCGGCGAGAGCTGCTACCACCTCCAGCCCCCCATCGTGCGCCCAATATCCCTCGGTAAGGGAAAAATGGGCACGATTCCTCCCGGAGTGGCCTCGGCTGAGACAGGGGAAGTGGTTATCAAAAGGGCCTACGAAGAGGCCTGGAGTTCAGTAGCGGGTTGCTTCAAGGGTCTAAAGCCCGTAAGATAGCTAGAGATTTTCTGGTTTCTCATATGAGGGTAAGATTCTTCTCTTTAGTTAATTTTTATATATATAATTAACTTCTGTTCCTACTGACTTATTTAATTTTTATCTTTTATAGGCGGTTCATGCCATGGCTGCTGTCGTGGATTGCCCTAAGGAATCAGAACAGGAGGACAAGCTCCAAGCTGAATTGGACGAGGCTTGGCTCTAGCTCGGGATAGCCCACTCTGCATCTCTCTCTTTTGAGGAGAGATTAAATGAAGCCCTCACCAATGTGGCCATTCTGGAGTTATAAAAGAATGCCTTGGCTTCAGAGCTAGAGAGCTTGAAGAAAGAAAAAAAAAAGAGGTTGAGGTTGCTGCCGCCCTGAACCTTGCCTTCAACATTCAAGCGGTGAGAGAAGAGACAGAGAAAGCCCTTAGAAAAAAGGTGCAGAGGATTGGAGGAGAATTCGCGGATCATGGATATGAAACTTTTTAGAAGAAGATCTAGAAGCTGTATCCTGATCTCGACATCTCTAGAGTGGACGAGGTTTCAATGGATGATCCTGTGCCAAGTGCTTCCGAAGCTGCCTTAGCAGAGTCCACAAATGTTGAGAGAGAAGTCCCTCCTACCGAGGATTCTTAGTTAGGCTCTTGTTCTTTATTTTTTGTTTTAAAATTTGTAATTTTCCCACTTTTTTGGGTTAATTATATAAAAATATTTCCTCACTTATCCCATATACTTGTGTTTTTCTTGCTACTTTTGTGATGTGTCTGAAAAATAATCTATATTATCGTTTAGACTACTAGCAAACGTAAACCCTTTGTAGTTTCCAAAGCATTTATAGGATAACCTTCTGAGGTTGAAATAACAAGGTTTTTAGAGCAGCCATACTTATGAAAATAGACCATAATATACTGACCCTCCATACTTGTAACTAAAATAAGCTTTTTCAACAGATCTCCTACCCTTATAATTCAATCAAGCTCCATTCACAGACCTCTAATACTTGTAATTAAAACAAGCTTCATTCATAGTAAATGGAAGGCTTAGGGAGATCTATATATTGATTGCAATACATTTGCTGAGTTGTTCGTTGGATAAAATGGACCAAACCTGTAACTCTTGTAGTGTATATGAGGCTTTTAGGGGTTTGTACATTGAATGAAATGGACCAGACCTGTAGAACTTGTGGTGAATACAAAGTTTTTAGGGGTATGTACATTGAACGAAATAGACCAAACCTGTAGCACTTGTAGGGAATACAAGGCTTTTAGGGGTTTGTACATTGAGCAGAATGGACCAGACCTGCAGCACTTGTAGTGAATACAAGGCTTTTAGGGGTTTGTCCATTAAACAGAATAGACCAGACCTATAGCACTTGTAGTAAACACAAGGCTTTTTGGAGTCTGTGCATTGAATGGAATGGACCAGGCCTGTGGCACTTGTAGTGAATACAAGGCTGTCACGAGCCGAAACCCACCCTGTGTGGATCAAAGGTTCGCGACTGCCACCCTTCAGCCCGGAGGCCGATGGGTGGACTATATAAGCAGCGGTGCTAGATGGCGGTGCGGCCAAGATTGCAGTTATGGAAGCGTGAAATTTTTTTTCTTTTCTTCTTTATTAATTCCCGCACATCTGTCGGGTACTGCCGCTCTTCAAAACGATACACATATCATACATTCAAAGCATACTAAAACTTTTAAAGTCGATATATATTTCATAACATTTTTCCTTTGGGACTTAATTACATAACTTGTTCAAAACTACTATAACAAAATTGACCAACTTTGGGTCCTAGTAACTTCCAAAATATACTAGTCATATGTGGAGTTTCCGACGTCCTTCCTATCAAAACGGGCAAGGCTCCGAATCATCTGTGTCACCTGAAATAGTCATGGTAACATATACATGTGAGCTTTATGAAAAATCATGAGTAATTCCAGTACTTGTCATGGGTTTTCAACTGGCAGTGGTTAGTTATAATAGAGTTTATAAAAACATTCACTACCAATTGCTCGTATACTTCAAATACAGAATATATGCATTTTTAAAACAGATAGCATTGAAACATTCAAGGT
Source organism: Nyssa sinensis (assembly GCA_008638375.1). Taxonomy (NCBI): domain Eukaryota; kingdom Viridiplantae; phylum Streptophyta; class Magnoliopsida; order Cornales; family Nyssaceae; genus Nyssa; species Nyssa sinensis. The sequence goes on along the minus strand of CM018051.1, from coordinate 18,157,942 downwards.
ATTTAAGTCAAGCATGTACTTCTTCAAATATAAGATATAGGAACTTCAAAACATGTAATTACGTTTAGAAAAATGGGGGTTAAACTTACTACCATTTTTGAATGTAACTTCTTATAACTTTTTAACAGAAGAATCCATTTCTAACCGAACTCTAGTTTTACTTCTCGTAGAGATCATCTAATGCCTAGGGAATAAACCTACTACCAGGCATTTTACTCATATGTGAATCCGGAAGGGCTTCACGAACTCGTAGTGCTTTTGCAAAATTATCTTGTATTACCAGTTTGTAAAACAGGGGCACGTAAAATATTTCTTTACAAATATATGCTATTTAAAAGCATTAAAATATGGCTTCCCAGTGGTTGCCTTTTAAATCATTTAACACACGACTTCTTCAAATAGATGCTTTTATGAGCATTCAAAACATTACTTTCATAATTTTATAATAGAGTCTTCAAATACTTGTAATGTGTACAAATTTAGAACATTTGATAAGATTTTGCATTTGACTTAGATATGCTGAAATATAATTTAAAGAAAGTCTGTAATGAAAACAAGTCACTTTGCATGTCACGATAGGGTTTTCTAAAGAAACAGTAATACTTTAAAACAGGAATCATGTAGATACTGAATTTGAATTTCAAATACTTCAGATATTTTAAACTTAAACTTTTTTAAAATCCATGGAGTTAAATCTCCACTTCAAAGTACAACATTACTCACCTTAATCTTTGGGGTTAGTGCTACTGATGTGCTTTCCCTTTTCCTTTGTAGTTCCTAAAACAATTTATGAAGTATTCATAAATTCCACATTTACTTCAATTATCACTAATTTGTGCTCTTAACTTATTCTTAGACTGTGTAAGTCCTAAATCAACTATGATAGGTTTCATTCCTTTTAGATCGGACAACTCGTAGCAATTTATAATTTGCATTTACATATGTCTTATTTTTCTGTACCTAATTTGATAACATAGATCTCACTTTGGTTCTATATCTTTGAGCGACTCAATTTTCAAAAAGTTGTCACCTATGCTTTCTTGTCTTTCGGCCAGCCTTTTGCGGACTTTTCTTTCATTACTCGACCCATTGGGACGATGGGAACCCTGTAAATGAACGGGTCCCAATTAAAGATTTTCGCCTTCCAGGTAGTTCTTATCTTCCTTTCTGTTACTTCATTCTTCCATGCTGAGTCATCCATGGTTGTTTTAAATCAATTCCCAACCCATGGAATAATTCAAAGTGTCACGTAATTAAATTTCCATCTTAGAGCTTTTTATCTTCGAAGTATACTTTTCTGGTAGCTTCATTAAGTCATGGGGCATTTTCATAATTTTACATATTTTTATGCATCACATTTTTTCGTACCTTATTTCATAATATGGACCTCATCGTTGAGTCTGGAATGTCAAAGAAAGTCAATTTATACTCTCTCGGACTTCTATTTGGCTTCTATACTAAAAAGGGAAAAATGGTTATTTTGTACTTTTACATGTCTTTGTTTTCTCGGGATCTATTTTCATAAATTGGACTTCATCGTTGAGTCCAGAATGCCCGAAACAATAAAAATTTACTATTTATTTATTTTAATCGGAGTCCGTTTGACTCATATTTGACTTAGGGGCATTTTGGTAATTTTTTATTTTTAAATATTTTAATTTATTTACTTTGGGTCATTTCAAAATTATACATAAGTCTTGGGCCTTAGTTTAATTTCTAAAACATTTGGGCCAAATTTAGAATTTTCGAATATGCTATCCTCAATAGGGACAACCAAACAGTGGATAGGCTATCATTATCCTTATTTCATTTTCAAATTAATTTCTTATCTTCATAACCAAATAGACCCAATCTGTCACATCCCGAACCCCACCCTACGCGGATGTCGAGGACGTGACTACCAGTCGATCGCGACGCGACCAACCAAAGGCAAATTCTGAACTTTCCGACGAATTGCACTCCAACTGTAGGGTCAGATGCAGCGGAATTTAAAACTTTTTCTTTGTGTCACGGGAATGCAACTCACTTATCCATCATAAGAATATGTATCACAGAGCAAGACTAAATCCAGTCAGTCAACAATTCTAATCTCAGAGCATATCTAAAATCAGGCATATAGTACAGAGCAGATCTAATATCTTTAGAGTACCGTTTATTTCCATGAGCCATAATTATCTATCCAGTACATGTAAATCAGGTTAGCCGTATCATATCACTCACCTGAATAACAGAATCAATCCACAAGAATCCAGTCTCTACAGATCAGTGCCGTCAAATCCTTTACTTGAAATGCCACTCGGCCTACCATGTCATATCATGGTGTCTTCTAATCCATCAGAGATAATCCCTGAAAAATGTTAGGGAGTGGGGTGAGCTTCGAAAAGCCCAGTGAGTAACACAGGTTCCTTGTCATGGGTTTCAAACCCGGTCTTGTTTATGAATCACAAGGATAGTTCAATCGCTTTAGAATAACAGTTTTATAGATCTACTTGAATACAGTTTAAGTAGAATAAAACGGGACTGAACTAAACGGAACAACAAATCAGAACAGACGGAACAATGCACGATGCCAATATATCAACGAGAGTATAGGCAATTAATTCAAATATTAGAACAGATCAGTACTGGGCGGAACATAATAGGGCATAACAATAATATATCAGTTAGGCGTGTAATCAAGCCTACTTATGCCAGACTGCTCATAATCAGAATGGTACCCAGAGTCAGACACATCATAGCAGAACAAAATCAGACAGACCATAAAACGGAACAAGACAGACCGAACAAAACAATAGTAAGACGGGAGAAAATCATGCCGCGTACAATATAGTATAAAAGTTTGCATTTAAAAACATGTATTCAGACAGTATAACTTTTAAAACTGTACAGTGCATCAAAATACAGTATCTATGCAGTAACTTATATACCAAGTCAAGAATCCGGACAGATCATAACGGAACTGGACCATATATCAATCAAGACAGACAGACCATTAACGGACGGAACATAATGGAATCAGACGGAACAAAACACCAGTTCAAGTCACAGGTAAACAATCAAGACAGACAGATCATTAACGATCGGGATATAACAGAACCAAGCGGAACAATACGTCAGTCAAAACAAGGACATATCAGTAACAGACAGACCATGAAACGGATAGATCATAACGGACGGAACAAAACGGAACAATATCAATCAGGACAAGTCCTATCGGAACTGAACATGACGGAACAAAATGGTACAATATCAATCAGGACAAGTCATATCAGAACTGAACATGACGGAACAAAACGGAACAATACATCAATCAGAACAAGACATATCGGAGCTGAACATGTCGGAACAAAGCAGAATAATACATCAATCAGAACAAGACATATCGGAACTGAACATGTCGGAACAAAGCGGAACAATATATCAATCAGGACAAGGCATATCGTACATTAAATATATGCTTTTTAAACAGTATAACATTCAAAACAGTACAGAGCTTCAAAATATAGTATCTAGACAGAACTTATACACTAGTTCAAGACTTAGGGTTACTCACAAACTGTTACGGTTATCTCCTTGCACAAACAATCCGATAACCTCCAGATACGTCAGGCATCTCCATGTATATCCTGAACAATAATCATCAATCATATACAGATCAGAACTCATCCATTCAGGTCTCATTTGTCATCTTAGGTATCTATCGGATCACCTAAGACAGCCTAGTAGCCTATCGCCCTTTCACTGGGTCTCACCCGAGGCTATTTCATTCTTTAATTACGCTTAGCAGTCATTAGGATTATGATTTAAGTCATTTGGACTTCAATCGTTATCATTTAAGCACTTATTTGGCCTTAGGGGCAAAATAGTAATTTCACCATTGCTGTCCCGGACCCTATCGTGGTCCTCAGAATGTCTCATATATCTTATATGTGAATTTTCAAGTCCTTTGGACTTCGTTTGGTATCTGCTTTAGATCATCGGGACACATCGATCATTTCTCGTTTTATGAGTTGATAGTTCCGGAGTCTTACTTAGCCCTTCAGTGTTCATAATTATACTTACGATAATTTATCAGATCAGATTGACCTTTATCTTGCACTTATAGTGCTCAAGGGTATTTTGGTCATTTTACGTTTCGTAAGATTCCGACCCCGGTTTGTCATTTATTCGGGTATACAGTTTCACCAGTGTTCGGGTTTCTATCGGTATCAGTTTCGTCCCAATCGGACTTCATTTGGGCTTCGTACAGTATCAGGGGTAATTTGGTAATTTCACGTGTCATATTTTTCGGCACGTCAGTTCATAAAATGGACCTCACCGTTGGGTCCAGAGTGTCCGACATAGTCAAAATAGACTGTCTTTTATTTTTATTTGGGTCTGGTGCCATCAGGGGCAGTACAATAATTTATCACTTACAGGTCTGTATTTTTTGGTACTGTATTTCTAAAATCGGACTGTACCATTGAGTCCGGAATGTTTGAAATAGTGAAAATACACTATTTATTTAATTTATTTGGACTCCGTTTGACATATTAAATGTCCAGGGGTAAAATCGTAATTTTACCTAATTAATAAAATAATTAAATAATTATTTTATTATTTAATTAATTTGGCAGGGGCTTAAATGTACAATTTTCCCAAAATTTGGGCCGCTGTATAACTTTTTTCAGAACTGTTGGGGCAGATCCGAAATTTTCAGAAACTTTTGGGGGTTAAATGTAAATTCAGAAAATAGGGGTTCAAACCCCTTAGGTTTTAGGTTCAAGAACTGAACCGGTCCAATTACACTGTGAACCAACCGGTTCTGTGACCTTCAGAAAATCGGGATAAGATATCTCCGTTAACCCCAATTTCTCTCTTATCCGTATTCAGGTTAACCCAATTTCCAATTTCTATTTCGTGCATCCGTAACCAAACAGGCTGAATCAGATTTTAAATTAAAACATCCCAACATCAAAACGGTGCAGTTTCATTAATGGGGTGGCACACTCGCAAGTCGACACGTGTCCAAGTCGACTCGGTCTAACTCGAACGAGTTGGCGAGTCAACTCTATCTTCCCCATCTTTTCCCCGTTTGTTGCCCTAGTTTCTGGTTCGGTTTTTTTCCATTTTCGTGGAGTTTCAAGCATGGATTTCAACTGATTTTGGTTCCAAAAGCTTTCTGGAAGTGAAACCAACATATTGGAAACGGTTTGGGGCTTCGAATCCATGCATGGAGTTCTGTTTAGCCGATTATCGTGGGGAATTTCAGTTCGGTCATACAGCCTCATTTCTCAACCAAATCTCATGAGGTTTGGCTTGTTGTGATCCCTAGGTCATGGTGGTTCAGTTCATGTGTTTCAAACAAGTTTTAAAGCCTTGTTGATAAAAATGGGTCCTAGACCCGTGACCTGCAAGTTCAGGTTTGAGGGTTTTCCCATTCGGTTTTAGGTCGCGGGTCAGTATTTTTGGAATCCTTGTGACCTTTAGATTAGGTCTTGACCAACCAAATTCAGTTTAGCTTGGGTCAAATCAGACCCAGTTTTGGAGGTGGCCATTCATGGTTGCCGATGTACAGTTTTGGGTTTCAAGCCCTATTCGACCCCTTTCAGTTAGTTCATGACAGTTCTAGGCCTCATAGTAGTGCATATTTACAATTTATATGGCTTAAAAATATCAGGAACAGATCCAAAATTTAAACAGGAAATTTTAGAGCAGTTTTAATGTTTTACCTCTTGGACGATCACCGATCCTCCATAGCTCAGTCCAAACCCCTCGGTTGTGCCTTTGGCACCTCAGAGCCTCACAATCAGTCGTGCCTCAGTCCTCCTCTCTTCCTTTATAGGGCGTCTCCATGGTTACACCCGTTGCTCCACATATACATGCATACAAAGTTGTATACACAAGCCATGGACACCATCATCTCACTCTCTCTCTAGGATTCTCTCTCTCTATAGACCAGTGCACAAAGCTCTCTATACAGATATGATTTTCTTCCCCCCATGCATATATCTCTATTTATGTGTATATCAGTGAGATGACTGAGAATCAGAGAGTGATGTAGGATGATGGGGCTAAGGGGAGCAATCATGTGGGGTTTGCATGGGTTGCCATTGGTCAATTTGGGTGGCATCTTGGGGCAATACAGAGATATATACAAATAAGTTGCATATATATGCACAAAGTAATGGGTAGCCTAACTGGTAAATTTTTGGGAAGAATTTATTTCCTTTCAAAGGTCAAGGGTTCAATTCCCTTGGCCTCCCATTTGGCCCCTTTTTCACCATTTTTGGTTAAGGCCACGTTTGGCTGCGCAGTAATTCAGTTTCAGTGTTTGCTACATAACTTTCATTCCGTAGCTCCTTTTTCTACGCGGTTTCTTCCGGTCAGTTCCTATTTCAGTTATCTTCAGTGTCAGAGGTTCCGTGTCATTTATTAATCATTCAGGATTTTTCAGGTTAGCCAATTCGGGTTCCGTTAGTATTAAAACGGCGTTATTTCACCGAATTAATCAGTAATTTGGATTTGGGTACGGTACCCTTCCCTCCAGACATATTTAATTATTTAATCGGTCTATGGCGACCGCTGGGATTATGATTAATTCCCTAAATCATTCTGTAAGTCAGTATTAATTAATTATTAATTACATGGGATCGGGGTGTTACACAATCCTATTTTAAAACATGACACAAAACGACGTAGTATTGAACCAACCTTATGTGCGGTCAGACGGGTCCCGACCCGAACCCGAATCCGACCCGACTCATACCCGGTAACTGTTCTTCTTCTTCAATGGGTCTCCGGCGTCTTCTTTGGCGCTGGTGATATTTTCTAATCACCATTTCAACCCAAATCCAACGAGATTTAAATCCTTTTTCCTTAAAGATTCCATATCTAAACTTAGTTTTTCAATTCATTAAGTGTAGGGTTTCGAAATAGAGGTTTATTATGGGTCTTCGGTGAGGCCTGACTTTTTGGCCACCTTCATCATTTCCTATTTCGTGGATTTTTAGCCACTAGTTTGGCCCCAAATTTCATCTACATGCTTCTGAGACTATGTAAAATAATTCTACATTGCCCTAGCCTCACCAATCTCCAAAAATTCACTCACCCATTAGATCATAACCAAACCTGCAACTAGGGTTTTCTTCCTCATCTCTCAACCAAATTTTGTGATTCTTTTTGCAATTTAATCCATATTTCATGCTCTTTAAGACCCTTATACTTTAGACATACATTTCATGATTCAAATTCAAAAACAAAATTGTAAGTTCTTACCATTTTTCTGAATTTTCAGTCACATTATCTCCTTCTTCCTTTTCTGTTTTCCACTTCTGAATCTCACAAAACTTCTCAAAGTATTCTCAACTTCTTGGTTTCTTTTCCTAAATGCACACACGGTGCATGTAATACTTATAGGAACTGCCCCATCGCCCATCTCTCTTTCTTTTTTCCTTCTTCTCTCCTTTTGTTCTCTTCCTCTTTTTCTTCTTCATCAGCTTTTTTTTGTTTTACTTAAGGATATTTATATATAATATTGTACATATATATTACAGCACATGAGATATTATATATATATATATATATATATATATCAGCCCATACATATTAACACACACACACACATAGTGGCCGACACCTTTACACACCTTCATTTTTACACACACACAGTTGCACACACACACACTTCACTTTTTCTTCACATAATTTCACACACATATACACACTTATATGTGTATATTATATATATATATACATATGTATATATATATACATATGTATATATATATATATATCAATTTATATATATACATATAGTTGTACTTACGTATTCACATCTATATATACACGTACATCGTTTACTCATTCGCATTGTATCCAGACACTCAAGCTTTTTACGGTTTGAACTAAACTACAGTTTTTATCTTGTAACACGAGCCAATTTGCTCGGGTGTTTTTGGGTCAGGGTGTTACAAAGGCTTTTAGGGGTCTGTGCATTGAATGAAAATGGACTAAACTTGTAGCACTTGTAGTGAATACAAGGCTTTTAGGGGTTTGTGCATTGAATGAAAATAGACTAGACCTGTAGCACTTGTAGTGAATACAAGGCTTTTAGGGGTCTGTACATTAAACGGAATGGACCAGACTTGTAACATTTATAATGAATACAAGGCTTTTAGGATTTTGTACATTGAAAGAACACTTAGAAGTGAATCAAAAATAACTCTTTATTGATCATACTTGCGTAAATGTTCGATATTCCAGGGTCTAGGTATAGGTTTCCCAGTTACATCTTCCAAACAATAAATCGTAGGTCTGACGATCTTTGTTATCTTGTAGGGCCCTTCCCAATTAAGGGAGAGTTTTCCCATGGTGGGATCTTTAGTGTTTGGGAACACCCTTCTTAAGACGAGGTCTCCAATCTGGATGTTGATAGGTTTTAACCCCTAGTTGAAACATTTAGCCATTCTCTGCTGGTATGCTTCGGTCTTGATCCGAACTTGTTCACGTATTTCTTTAAGTAGATTTAGATTCTCTGTGAGCAGTTGGTTGTTGGTCCCCTGGTCAAAGTAGTCTATCCTAAGGGTTAGCAAGCCACTTTCGACAAGAATGACTACCTCAGTGCCATAGGCGAGTGAGAACGGTGTCTCTACAGTTAGGGTTCTTCTAGTAGTTTGGTATGCCCAGAGTACTCTAGGGAGCTCCTCGACCCATCTTCCCTTGGCTTCTTCTAACCTTCTCTTAAGGGCATCGAGAGTAGTGTGGTTGGTGACCTCCGCTTGCCTATTAGCTTGGGGATGCCCTAGAGAGGAAAAGTGATGACTGATGTGCAGGTCTTTACAGAACTTTCTTAACACCTTCCCAACAAACTGTGTCCTATTGTCTGAAATGATAATGCGGGGTATACCGAACCTGCATACTATATTTTTTCATTTGAAGTTCTTTACTTCCACCTCTGTGATGTGGGTCAGTAGTTCAGCCTCTACCCATGTGGAGAAATAGTCGATGGTGACTAACAAGAATCTCTTGCTCTGAGGGGCTTTTGGCAATGGCCTTACAATGTCCATTCTCTATTGAGTGAAATGCCAAGGACTGGAGATAGAGATGAGCACATGATGAGGTTGGTGTTGGTATGAAGCAAATTATTGACCTTTGTCACACCTCTGGACATATTCCTTAGCTTGTCTTAACATACCAGGCCAGTAGCAGCCTTGAGTTAGAGCTCGGTGGGCTATGGTCCTTCTGCCATTGTGGTTGCCACAAATCCCTTCATGTATCTCGGCTAGGACATAGCGGGACTCCTCTAAAGATAAACACCTCAAGAGGGGTTTTGTGTAGGAACTTCTGTAAATCTTTCCTTTAAGAATTAGATACTGAGCTGCCCTAATTCGAATCCTCCTGGCATGATTTTGTCCTTTAGAAGAAACCCTTCTCTTAGATACTTGATGATGGGAGTCATCCAATCTTAAGGTCGTTCTAAAATTTGAAAGGACTGTATTTCCTCAATGCTTGGCTTTGACTAGTAAGAGATTTTTATCGTTGAATCCCTTTCTGGCTTGAGGTAGGAAGCCATGTTTGCTAAAGCATCAGCCCTGGAGTTTTGGCTTCTTTTGATATTCTGAATAGTGAATTTGTGGAAAGATAACTTTAGCGATTCCGCTAACTCTGAATATCTGGTCATTTTGTTATCCTTGGTGGAAAATGCTCCCAAGACTTGACTTACCATAAATTGAGAGTCAGAAAATGCTTCAAGACTTAGAGTTTCGCATTCTAAGGCCAGTGTCATCCCAAGGATAAGCGCTTCATATTCGGCTTCGTTATTAGAGGCTCTGAACCCCAAGCTAACTGCTTTCTCAGTTACGATTCCATCAGGGGACTGAAGTACTATGCCCACTCCCGAGCCTCTGTCGGTGGATGAACCATTAATGTAAAGTAGCCATACCGAGGTGTTCGTAGTGGCTGGAGCTTTCGCATGTAGTGTTGGAGTGAACTCTGCTACAAAGTCTTCTAGTACTTGCCTTTTGATAGTGGTTCGTGGTACATAAGATATGTCAAATTCTCCTAACTCTACTGACCATTTGATCAGACGTCTTGAAACTTCAAGCCTGTGCAGGACTGATTTAAAAGGATAGGACGTAAGGATTACGATGGGATGGGCCTAAAAATATGGTCTGAGCTTCCAAGCGGATATTACCAAGGCTAAGGCTAGTTTTTCAATTTTGGAATATCTTGTCTCGGTGTCCAAGAGCGCCTTGCTAACGTAAAAAACATGCCTTTGAATCCCCTTGTCCTCCTTGACTAATGCGGAAGTGATGGAATTTTCTGATACAACTAAGTACAAGAGTAATTTTTCTCCTTGTATTGGTTTTGAAAGGAGTTCGGGGGAAGCTAAATATTACTTAATTTCTTGGAAAGCTTCTTCGCATTCAGGGGTCCACTCTAGGGCCTTACTCCCCCTTAAGGCTATGAAGAACGGGAGGCATCAATTTGTAGATTTAGAGATGAACCTGTTCAGAGCTACTATCCTTTTGTTCAGGCCTTGGATATCCTTCTTGGTTTTAGGTGACTCTAGTTCAATCAGAACTTTGATTTGCGAGGGATTTGCCTTAATTCCACTTTGAAATACCCAAAAACCCAAGAATTTTCCTTTGGTGATCCCAAAGGTATACTTTAAGGGGTTTAGCTTCATTCTGTGTTGCCTTAGGATGTCGAATGTTTGGCTTAAGTGCTGAATGTGGTCACTCTTTTGAATGCTTTTGACTAGCATGTCGTCGATGTAGACCTTTATTGTGTCTCCACTTTGGGGGCCAAACATCTTGTTTACCAAACGTTGGTACGCGGCTCCAGTGTTCTTCAGACAGAATGACATCACTTTATAACAATAGAGATCTCGTTCTATGAAGGTAATTTTCTATTGGTCTGAAGGATACATCTGAATTTGATTGTATCCAGAGTAGGCATCCATGAAACTCATGAGCTCGTGTCCTGCCATGGTATCAATGAGTTGATCAATCCTAGGAAGAGGAAGGTTGTCCTTGGGACAAGCTTTATTTAGGTCGGTGTAATCAACGCAAACCCTCCACTTACCATTTTTCTTTTTTGCGAGAACTATATTGGCAAGCCATTCTGGGTAGAACACTTCCCTTATCAATCCAGTGTTAAGTAACCTCTAGACCTCTTCATTGATGATTTTGTGGCGTTCAGGGGCAAACGTTCTTCTTTTTTGTCTCACCGGAAGATGATCTGGGTCTGTCATTAGTTTATAAGAGATGAGGTTAGGATCTATTCCCTCCATATCTTTTGTCTCTAAAGCGAATACTGATAGATTGCTTTTTAGAAATTCAACAATTTCCTCTTGTTCGGATGGAGACAAAGCTGAACCAATCTGTAGATACCTTTCCTCTCCTTCAGTGCTAATGAGTAATTTGACGGGCTCCTCTATTGGCTTAACCATGCTGTCCCTTCCTCTAGGGCTTAATGGCTTATTGATTTTAGAGGGCTCCTTGCCTCATGAAGGTCGGTAGGAGGGTACTGTGATTGCTATTTTGAGGTTTTTTCCTTTAATGCGAGGGCATGGCATTCCTAGGTGGTGGGCTGACAGCCTTTGATGGAGAAGACTTTGTCATTGTGAAAGTACTTCAAGCATTGATGGAGGGTTGAAGTGACTGTTCCTATCTGGTGGAGCCAAGGCCTCCCAATGATGACGTTATAGGGGGATTTAGAGTCCAAGACCATCTGGTGGAGGTGATGCTATAGTAGTGACATTGGATGGCAATTTGTCACTAAGTTGCCATTGACAAAGGTACAATAACTGGATGTGGATCTTCTATCTTGGACTGATCCTACCCAATCTGCATCTGTATAAGATTCCAACTCCAAGTGATTATGTCTAGAAAATAACAAACCTCTTTTTGGTACTGACTTCAAGTACCAAAGAATTTTAAAGACTGCTTCCAAGTGAGATGATTGAGGAGAGTGTATATATTAACTCACCACACTTACTGCATAGGCAATATATGTGAGAGATAAATCAACTGACCCACAAGTCTTTGATACTTTCTTATATCAACAATTGGATCATTATCATCTTCTCTAAGCCTATGAGTTAACTCAATCGAAGTGTCACAAGGCTTGTAACCAAACATTCTTGTTTCCTTTAGCAAATCTAATATATATTTTTGTTGGGAAATGAAAATTCCCTTATCAGATTTTGTGACCTCTATCCCAAGAAAATATCTAAGTCACCCAAATCCTTTATTTCAAATTCTTTAGCCAAGAAGGATTTTAATGCTCCAACCTCTTCAACATTGTTCCCAGTAATCACTATATTGTCCACATGGACTATGAGCACAGTAATCTTCCCTTGCTTATGCTTGATGAAAATGGTGTGATTAGCTTGACTCTACTTATACCCATACTTCTGTATAGCTTTACTGAACTTCTTAAACCAGGCCATTGGAGATTGTTTCTAGCTATAAAGATTTTTCTTTAACTTACATACTTTCCCTTCAAGAGACACGGATGGAAAGCCAGAGGGGACATCCAAATACATCTCATCTTCCAAATAACCATGGAGAAAGGTATTCTTGACATCTAATTGTTGAAGAGACCATCCTATATTAGCAGCTAAAGAGAGCAATACTTTGACAGAATTCATCTTAGCTATCGGAGCAAACGTTTCTTGGTTATCAACACCATAGGATTGAGTGAAACCCTTTGCCACTGGTCTAGCTTTATACCTCTCTACCGAACCATTTGCCTTATGTTTTACTATGAAGACCCACTTACATTCAACAGTTTTCTTCCCTTCAGGGAGAGTCACAAGTTCCCATATACCATTCCTATGGAGAGCTTTCATTTCTTCTACCATAGCTGCCTTCCACTCAGGATCTTCTAAGGTATTTCTCCAACCTTGAGGAATAAACTAGAAGACAAAGAAGAAACAAAAGCAACATAGGAAGGTAAGAGTGAATGATAAGAAACAAAGTTGGAAATGAGATGTTAAGTGCAAGAGCAAACTCTTTTATGGACTGCAATAGGAAGGTTAGTATCACCCAAAAGAGAAGAGTTAGAAGGAGAAACTTGAAGCTCATTACCTAGATCTGGAGAATCCAACTGACAGTTAGCATAAGAAGGTTCAATGATCCCACTCTTTTTCCTTCTTGAGTAGGTCAACAGCTCCTAATTACAAGCACCTTGTTTCTCCTTGTCCTTGTCCAGTTCACAACCTAAAAAATCAAATTGAGGTATTCAAAGAATAGGTTGGGGAATTATAGAAGAGGATGATGACAACTCTTCACTATAACTCTCCACTTGAAGAGTTGTCTTCGGAGGAGGAAAAAAGTATGTAGACTCAGAATGTGACATCCGTGGTGACAAAGTATTGTCTGTTGGGAGGATAAGAACAATGATGCCCTTTTTGAGTGGCTGAGTAACCCATGAATGCATATTTTAAGGCCTTGGGATCTAATTTTCTCCTAGATGAATCATGAAGATGGACAAAACAAACACAACCAAAAACTCGAAGAGGAATAGGAAATATCGAAAATGAAACCCCCAAGACCTCATGTGGAGATTTAAACTCCAACACACGAGAAGGCATTCAGTTAATAAGGTAGACTGATGTAAGAAGAGCATTTCCCCAATAATGTTTGGGAACATGCATGGTAAATAAAAGTGCCCTCGCAACTTCAAGTAAATGACGATTCTTACGCTCAGCCACCCCTTTTTTTTGTGGAATGTCAACACAAGTAGTTTGATAAGTAAATACCACGCGCAGTCAAATATACATTAAATAGTCTATTAATATATTCACCGCCGTTATCAGATTGAAGAACCCTAGTTTTAGCATCAAATTGGGTAGAAACTATGGTATGAAAATTCTTAAAGCATGTAAAGACCTCACTCTTTGCACACAACAAATAAACCCATGTAACACGAAAATAATCATTAATAAATGTGACAAACAATGGATAACCAGACAAAGTAGTAATACGAGAAAGGTCCCATACATCAGAATGAATAATTCTGAGAGGTGAAGTACTTTTATTCAAACTAGGAGGAAATGAAACACGACTATGTTTGACAAGTTCACACACTTCATAACTAAATTGAGACACATTGGACTTAGAAAATAAAGCCGAAAACAAAATGATGAAAGAGAAGGATGTCCTAGATGTTGGTGCCATTGAACTAGCTTATTAGATGAAGAAACATCTGCAGAAATCTTAGATGAAGAAGTAAGTCCTTCCGTACTAGAACTAGAAGCTGAAGAATCCAAAAGATAAAAACCACTCTTTTTACTACCACTACCAATCGTTCTCTTCGTATCTAGGTCCTAAAAAATACAACGGGTAGGAAAGAAAGTCACAGAACAACTCGACGATTTGGTTATATTACTAACAGATAAAAGATTAGTAGAAAAATTAAGAACATGTAAAACAAAAACTAAAGGCATAGAAGGTGCAACAGATATGGAACCTTTACCCGAAATATAAGATAAAAAGTTGTCTGCTATCCTAACTTTTTCTTTACCAGAATATTTATTATTAGAGGAAAACACATTTGACAAACCGGTTATATGATCAGACACTCATGAATCAATGATCTAAGAGGGATGAGAAGATAAAGATGAAGTGTTATACGTATTGGCAAGGATACCTAAGTGAGCAAATGAAGAAGATGCAGTGGCAGTAAATCAGGACTCCAATTGAGACATAATACGTCGAAGAGACTCGGTCTCTTCCTTAGAAAAAGCTGGGGTCTTAGAGACTGAAGCCAAAGTAGTGATCGAAGTCGGAAAAGTGACTGGAGTAGCAATAGAAGTAAGGTGAGCATGGGAACAAGTCACACCTCCAGTATGTCCCCTTCTGGGCTTCTACCTCGTACAAGCCGACCATGTAGTTTCTAACAACTCTCTTTTGTATGTATTGGCTTTCCACAATAATCACAAATAAGCTTATCTTTGTCATCATAAAAGGAACCAATAACCCGATTGCTATCATGGCTCATACTAATACCTTTACCTTCATGCTGAGGCATAAAAGTAAAGGTTGATCTCTCTGTTGTCCAAGATGAAGAGGCAAAAGTAGACCTCTCCTGAATAGGAGATTAAAGCATGACACTCCTTATACTATCCTCCCCCTAAACATAAGCATACACCTAATTAAGATAATGAAGATGATCACGTCTCAAAACCTAAACATGGATCGGATCATACTCAATGTTCAAACCAACTAGAAACTCAAAAATACGCTCATGTTCGACCATCTACTTAAACTTATAGGCATCACTGGAACAATCTGCCCAAAATATCTGGTATTGATCCAAATACTACCACAATCCCCTCAATGTATTATAATACATAGCCAACGTCATATCTCCCTTACTTAAGCTCATGAATCTTGCATCTCAGATCATAAATTTGAGCGGCATTCCCCATCTTCGAATAAGTCTAAGTAACTGAACCCCATATCTCTTTTGTTGTCCTAAAAAAAATATAACCACTACTAATCTCCAACTTCATAGAGTCAAGAAACCATGACATAATAGTAGATTTTTCAGAATCCCAAATACCAAACTAAGAGTCTATGGGACTTGGCTCCACAATCTTTCCATCAATGTAACCTATCTTTCCTTTGCTTTTAATAAACAACAAAGCTGATCTAGGCCATGCAAAATAATTAGTGTCGTCAAGTTTAAGCAGTTGTAATCTGTAATGTAAGGTTTTCATTTTGGGTATTTGAGCGACCCACACCACTACTAGAGTTATCAGAGAGTTGGTTAACCTCTGACATACTTTCTTAACAAGTCTAGTGCTCAAATCATTAACAAAAAGCACACTATGTTGATGGATGATTAGAAATTAGACCAAAAACAGCACCTATAATGCCAAAAGGAGCCCAACAGCACCCTCAAAGCTAGAATTGAACCCAAACAATATTGCAATATCCAATAACAAGCTTACCAACAGCAGTAGCTATTGTTCACGTAGCCCAAATCCAAAAAAAAAAAGAGCCGACCTTCAATTTTTGCTCATATTCAAAAAGAAACTGCTTAAATGACCATGACCCAATCAAGTCACACCTCTTCAAGGCTAGTCGCACCTCTATGCAGTGGTTTGAAGCAGCGAAAATGATAAAAAAAAAAAAGGTCAGAAAAAACAAATAGCAAAAATACCTCTATTATTTTTTGAAAAACATTCAAAATTGGAAAAATCCCATCAAACGACCTCAAACAAAATTTGGAAAAATCACCAGGTTACTCATCTGGTAGAGGCAATCCAAAGTCTCGTCCCCAAAAATTGCTGACGTTAACATACTTATGGGCTTCCTCTTGTAATCTGATGTCTTACACACTATTTTCTATGAGTTTTTTTTGGCTTTAATAGTGCTCTAATACCAAGTTAAAATGCTTTATTTGTATGATTCTAAGGTTCGGTAAAAGGAGAGAAAGAGAAGAAAAGAAAAAGAATGAGAGAATATTTATGAGAAAAAGAGGTTGGAATTATGATCCATTCCCATACCTCTCTATATTTTATTATTAAAGTAAATAAAATTATAATAATGCCATTACTAACATATGCTCCAAAATATCTCAACAGAAACAACACTTGACACATGCAAGAAGGCAAATTGCACAATGTCTTAATGTCTCTCGAGAATCAAGAGAAGAGATGATAAAACATCTCATGGGTCGCAAGGAGAAACAAAATGAGGAAATGATAACAAGTAGAAGAAGTTGAAGGACATATAAGACAATCTTAGAGAGATGATTATGAGTTTGAGGGATTAGTTCTCTCTTTTAGTGATGTTTCTGATCTAAAAATGACAGTCGCACGACAAACAAGCTTAAGAGAGCACCATTTATGGGAGGAGGGACAAAGATTCAAATCACATGTTGGGGGCGTTTTGATGTGTGTGTTGGAAGAGGGGGGTAGTGGTCGATCTGTTACTGTTCATGAGTCTAGTGACAGCAGTCGCTAATGGATTGATCCAAAAGCCCAAAGGCTCGATTGGCTACAATAGATCCTGCACTTCATCAAAGTAAAAGTGCCAAACAGCCTAAAATCTCTTTGGTTATAATGAAGACATTTTTAAAAAAATAGCGACAGGACTGGACAATAGTGAGCGAGTTTGTTTTATACGCTCGATCATTTGCACAAATTGTTGCTTCTCCTTGGGTCAAACCTAATGCTACATGTTACAATTTAGTACTTCAACTCCTTATGAGGTGATTGAAGTTTATTTGAAAAGAGAGTTGGAGTATTTGAAAAAGTTGATAGTCTCACAAGACTATTAGGGAGGAGAGAGGTGGAACCATTATGTGCGATGGATGGATAGGGCCTAATAGAAACCACATAATTAATTTTCTAGTATATATAGTAATTAGGGTACAGTTTTTCACAAATCTATTGATGCTACTAACATGAACCCAATGAATTCAAATTACTATTGTGCCCTCATAGACAATGTGTTCAATGAAATTGGTGAGGAATATGTTATCGAGATTGTGAACTGACAATGAAGCTGCATTGAAGCCTGTTGGTAAGAAGTTAATGCCAATTTAATTTGCATTGATCTTATGTTGCAAAACATTGGAAAAAAGAAAGTGTATACAAAGTGTTGTCCTAGACCAAGGAAATCACAAGCTTCATTTATAATTCTAACTGGGTGATTGATTTTATGAAACGGTTCACTGATGGGCAAGAATTTCTACGCCCTGCCATCACATGGTTTGTTACCAATTTCATTAAATTGGAGAGCCATTGTCAAGCATAAGACTGCCTTGAGAAATATGTTTAATTCTGATGAGTGGAGAAGGACCAAAAAGGGAAAGAAAAAACGTGAAAAAACTTATGATATGAAAAAGATGATACTTGGGAATGATTTTTGGAGCAAAGCAAATGAAATCATGAAAGTATAAGAGCCACTTGTGAAGGTCCTTCGACTAATAGATGGGGATGAAAAGCCCACTATGGGCATTATTTATGAAGATATTGATTGAGCAAAACTATCCATTCAAAGAAATTGTCGCTACTACTTGGACTATTAGAAGATTATTGACAGGTGATGTAATTCTCAGCTATATCAGAACTTGCATACAGCAGGTAAGTAACTAAGTAATAAGTATATATTATAATTCTAATTTTTTGCATCAATTATTACGTATCCATTAAGTTGCTTAATATTTAACTCCTTATTTTTTTTATCCGTAAATATTTAACTCCTTATATTGTATACTTCATTTATGTTAAGTTATTTTCTTAATCCCCAATTCCAGTATGGTAGAAACATGTTAAACCATAGAGATATGATGGATCCGGATGATTGAAAAGTTGGAGCCGAACATTAATAACCAAATAATGATCATCAACCAAGTAAGTTTTTGAATTATAAGTTTGTTTCTTAATATACAATAAATTAATAACAAAAAAAGATTCAAACGTTGGGCATTTATTTATTCAAACTTTTGTAGATTTTATTGTTTCGTGATAAACAACATTCCTTTGGGACGGAATTAGCCCAACAAGTAATATCAAAAACCCGCCTTGGAAAGTGACTAAGTGCATGCCAAGTGGAAATCAAATTATTACATAATACATGATGATTTTTATGTCAAATTGTAATTCAATTTTATCACTTCCGCAGCTGAATATGGTGGATCCACTATGGGGGATCAACTCCTGAACTTCAAACCGTAGTAATAAAAGTGTTGAGCCAAACCACATCATTCTCCAACTATGAGCATAATTGGAGTACCCACATCATCCTAATACCGTTACACCATGACCGTGTCATATCTCGTGACCGCGATTTAAATCCATGATACTTGTGGGCTGCAGAACAAAAATTATCACACACACCACCATCATCACGGAAACATCATAGATTGGTGAGAATTACAATCCTCATAACAATTTTTTGATAATTCAAGAATAAATTTATTCTCAAGTATTTCTTCTTTAAGACTATCTTCCAATAAATTTGAAGATCTACTGTTGCCCTTTTAAATTTCATAAAAACTTCAACTTGTTCTCTATTCATAAGATCATCTCAAGTATTCGGGTTAACCACTAGCAATAGTTTGATTTCCTATAACTTTTGATGTATTTGTTGACACAATGTTGAGGACCATCTTTGGTATTGATATAGTTGCACAAGAAGACAACCATAATTCAAATCATGTCACAACCAAAGTTTCTTAGAGGTAACCCAAGAAAATCTCTTGCAAGGGTGCCAATCACACAAAATCCTAATATGTTCTTAAAAGAATGTTTTGTCCAAAGGCAAATTTTATTAACAATCCAAAAGTCTTTTCCAACAATGTCAAGAGTTCTACTTATAAGAATAGAAGAATATAAAACCCTAATAAAATAAAATCTTAAACATTAAAATAATTTAATTACATTAATACTTTAATATAAAAAATAAAGACAATGCATCCCTAATACTAAAAGTTACAGTTGCATGAATAGTGTCATTGATGGGGGAACGCAAAGGAATTGGATGACCAATTTAGAATGAAAATTAGGGTTAAGAATTTATTTTTAGTTATTTTATACTTTTTTATTTTTAGGATTTTAAAGAAATTTTGGTAATTGCTATTATGGTATTTTAGGGTTTATTTACGTTATTTAGGAAGTTTTTATTTTGACAAGTTTAATTAAGGTTTTCTTATATAAAGGCCTTTGATGTAATAGAATAGGTAGATTTGAATTATTGAATATTGAATATTGATATTAAGATTACAATCTCTCTGGTTCTCTCATCTTTCCTCTCAAGTTTCTCTCATCTTCTCTCTCTCTCTCTCTCTCTCTCTCTCTCTCTCTCTTAAGTTTCTCTCTTTCTATTCCCTGTTCACTCTATTGGTCCTGCATCAGTTATGTTGCAATGCTGCAATTTTTCCTTCTTAAGAAGGATTGTTCTTGCATCACCTTTTTCTCTATTTTCTCTAACCACCACATGCCAAAGCATATCTACAGTCATTTTCACAACAAAGCTCAGTTAAGTTTTAATGTCTCAATGCTATGCTTTAAAATGGATTGTCCACTATTCCCCCAATGAACCAAATAGAATTTAACCTCAAAACCCATTCCCTCTCCCTACCTCCAAATCCACACCCCCAAACCCCTTCCCCTCCCCCCCTCCCCGAAAGAGGAAAAAAAAGAGTAAAACCGTTCGCAGTTTCTCATTCAATGCCTCTAAAATAGTAAAAATAGAAACAAAGTATTGGAGATAACAGATGGTCTTAATGAAGAACATCTTAAAACCCCTGGCCTTAGGCAAGAATCAATTCTTCTATAAGTACTAATTCTTCCACACAGGCCAATTTCCTTTCAAATCTTGCCATAATTTAATCATAAACCACTTTCACCTTAAATGACCTAAATGGAAAACCCAAATAGTAACAGAAAGAGATCCCGCCCTACATTTTCCAAACCCTCTATGTCTTCTAAATATCAACTCATTCTTTATTATTTCACTTCCAATGTTAACTTCCTTAAAACACAAAGAACAAATTGCATCTCTGAATGGTAACAAATCAGCAATGTGAAAAAAAAAAATCATTAGCATGAAAAAAATGATATATAGAAACTCCAACCAACCTCAATGATCTGCTATGGAAACCCTTAACCAACCACCTCCAAAGTACTCGAGGGAATCTTCGTAAAGGATGCATAACCATGATAAGAAGGAGAAATGATAGAAGATCACTTTGTGGAAGCCTCCTCCAGCTACTAGATAATAATCAGATAGCCTTCCATTAACACACAGAATTTGACCAAAGAGATGCTTGTCAAATCTAACTTTTCCTCCATCTGTAGCCAAAAGAAATATGTTCCAAAATGAACAACAAAAATTCCCAGAGAACATGATCAGCACACTTCTCAATGTCCACTTCACATATAACCTCCGAAAAACTATTGTGAAGTCTAGAATCCAAACATTCAATCAAATGCGCAACTGCATCTGTAGAGATCTAAATTTTTTTTTTTTTTAGAATAAATTTTTTTTTAATAAATATAAAAAATATGTGTGTATGTATGAGATGTGTATGAGTGGTGTATTATATATGTATATGTATATGGTATTATATATTATATATACATGTGTTTAAATGTGTGTGTGTATATATATATATATATATATATATATACAAGGTGGGAGACAACCTAGGTGTATGCAAGTGGGTGTGTGTGTGTGCGGCTGTGTGTTGCTGTGTGACGGATGAGGGTGTAGTGGTGAGTGTAATATATATATATATATATATGTGTGTGTGTGTGTGTGTGTGTGTAAACCAAAATGCAAACAATGCATTAAATGCAAAGCTGAGTTAGACATGAAAGAAAGTCAGAAAGAGGTGTGGGAAGAGAGAGAAATAGGGGGGCTGCAGTGACCTTCCGTGGAGTGGTGTACATATCCTTTGTGTATATGTTAAGTGT
Organism: Nyssa sinensis; assembly: GCA_008638375.1. Lineage (NCBI taxonomy): Eukaryota > Viridiplantae > Streptophyta > Magnoliopsida > Cornales > Nyssaceae > Nyssa > Nyssa sinensis. The sequence goes on along the minus strand of CM018051.1, from coordinate 18,136,518 downwards.
ATACATTGGTTAGAGAGAAAGGAAATCAGAAAAGTGGAGAGGCTGTGAGCATTCTGGAGAAACAGAGAGAACCATAGGGAGATCCAAGGAGTTGCAACAGAAGAAGGGAAAGGAGTTATCACGAGAACAAACTAAAAGAATAAGGTAAGCTATGTGTATACTGTTTTTAAATTTTAAGTACATGAAAGTTAGTTTGAAAGGTAGGATCTTGTTGAGCATGGAATATGGAACAAAATGCAAAAAGAATCAGTTTAAATGGTTCAAAAACAAGAGAGAAAAAAGGAGTTGCAGATTTTACTCAAATAATCGGATTCCATGATTTTATGCGTTAAAACCAAAACAAACAATGAGGAACTAATCCTCTTTGGTGCAGAAAACTGTTAGCAATGAAAATGAGTGAAAACAGTGACTGCGAAGTCACGAAAATGAAACTTTAAGCTCGGCCAGAAAATCGACCGGAGCTGTTTGACCCTCTATTCGTGATGATTTAGTGACCTACATCAAAAACAAAAGTCTGATATGGAACCCTTATGAAAAATGGTAGAAAACGGCATTTGATTTAGGTCAAAATATGGCCGAAAAACTGTCGCTGTCACTAGAGATGGCGACGGAACCCTAGGGTTCCTTCACCGAAAAGTAGGGGAAGAAGAAGAACTATTCATGGTTTTGGGTTTGGGTTGGTTTGAGTTCGGGTCAGACTCGACCCGTCCGGACATATCGGATACCCGAAGCTATGTCGTTTAAGTTATAAAATTTAAAGGAATTAGGGGTGTTTGGCTACGGGTTTAAGAAATTAAAAAATTAAAATTGAAATTGGGATAGGGATATCTTATACCTGTTTTGGGGATTTAGCCATTGTTTGGCTATTCTGATTTGGAATAGTTAAATTAGAAATTCTGATTTAACCCCACGACTTTTGGAAATTAAAAAGTGACCCCCATAACTTTTAATTATTATAATTAGACCCCCAGAATAAAATATTAATTTAATTAATTAATTAAAAAATAAAGAAAAATTACGAAAATGCCACTAAGTCAAAAAACAGTCAAACGAACTTCGATTAAAGTAAACGAATAGTGAATTTTTATTATTTTGAGCATTCTGGACTCAAATGTGGAGTCTGATTTATGAAAAGAGGTCTCGGGAAGTAAGAACCAGTAAAAGTATAAAATGACCGTTTTGCCCTTTTTAGCCCAGATATCCAAATTGAATTTCGTAAAAGCCTAAACTGACTTTCTTCGACATTCCGGACACAATGGTAGAGTCTATTTTAGTAAATTAGAAACTCATGAAATAAAAGCATAAAATTTGATGAATAGCATAATTCAAGTAACAATGGACTGAGTTATATTTCATGCTTTTAGGAACACTGAAAGGAAAAGAGAAGGCGGTCTGACCTTCTACCTTCTACCTTCTACCTTCTCACTGTTTAGTTCAGCTACACAGCGAGCATAACTTCCTAGGATTAAGACAAACCCATCAGTTATGATGTTTTGCTAATGTAAGAAATAGGGTTAAGTTTAGAAATGTTTTATGAGTAAATTGAATGATTTATATGCTTAACTATTGTTGGGGAATTATTTGGATTATGTTTACCTGATGACCTAGAGTTGGTTGTTTACATGCTTATGTGTTTCTTGCATTCTTCGAGAATTTAGTAAAGTGATGAATGTGAAATGTGGCTATATGTTTAAATTGATGGTATGAGATATGTATTCATGTGGAAGAAGTTTGTGATTTAAATATTATTGTTAGCTCGGGTATGATATATTGTTTAAAGCATGTTTCATTGAGATTATGGTGTTGTGTGGTGGAATCGAGGCATATTGGCATGGTGTGATTCTTGAAAGCATAATGTGGGTTGAGCTCGTGGTACTATGTATTATGAGGGTGTAGATCTTGTGATGAAAAACCCAAAATTAGCCGTTGCATTGGTACTCATGGATCTATCGGATATGTTCTATAAATGAGACATGGGTGTGGCATAGAGTTGGCATGGGTGTGTCACGCATACTGTCTTTGCATTATATTGATGAATTGGATGAAATGTAGATTATAAATGTACACTTGCACATGCCACGCCTTAATCTTGTTTCTTGCATTAGTATTATGTTATACCAGCAGTTGAGCTGACCCATTCGTGGGATATTATATTTCAGATGACGACCCTACTACATGAGACTCGATGACGTCTTAATGAAAGAAAGAACTTGGAACTACATTTGGCCCGTGGGGCGTATTTTGATGTTGTATAAGGGCATAAGCCCTAGACTATTTCATGTTTATTTGTATGTTATGAAACAATGGGCGAGGCCCTATGGATTAGTATCAGAACAGGAATCGGGTTAGTGTTTGGAATGCATGTAATTGTTTTTATTTATTTCCTTTTTGTTTATTTCACTCACCCCCCGAGTTTGTGAAAATTCGGGGTGTGACAGCATCCAAAATTTACTTCACACCCGTGAAGTAAATCTGGATGTCTGAACTCTACCCACAACCATTCCTGTTAGCATAGCCAACATTTCGCAACAACTTCAACAAAATACTGAGCATAAAATATTTTTTGAGCATGAATTCAATAGAGGATATATTTTCTCTTGCTTATAGTTTCTCATCTTTGTTAAAGAAACTTGGTTCAATACCATACAAAATCTCAAAACCCTGAGAAATGCCCATGACTCCAATAGACAAGCATAAACCAACATTCAAGCAAGCAAAAAGGTTGTATACAGATTATCACCATAACTCTAGAGAAAGCACACACTATAACATAAAACCATGTCATTATGTTTACTTATCAATAGGCATAAATGGACACCACTCGTAGAGATTGTTCCTTCAGATGCTATGTAATTCATCAATTCTTGAGAAAGGGTTATATCCTTTTACATGTTCAGGAAGCATCATGCCATAAATAATGAGATATATCTGCGGTCTGCCACTCTTGTGATTATTTTAATATATAATATTCTTTACCTCCCTAGCAAGGACCTATGTAAATTTCAACTTTTTATGCTATGACAATGCATATGCATGTAGAAATCCATCAGTGTGCCCATTGTTACATAGCAATTTACGGATCTCTACATTGCAACCTTACAAAAATCATATCGGATTATAAGAACTACAGCCAACCACAACATATATTTCCTTGTTTATCCTCAATTAGCAATACTTGAGGATATCATTTGCTAGCAGATGAATTATCAAGCATCATATATACACACACACACACGCACACACATAATAGTTGTGTCTCCAGTACTGATCCCAAAAAAAATAATAGCTGTCTTCCGTGATTGCCCCATCAATAACAAAGAGAAAAAATGGATAATATATATAACTTTCTGATTTTGGAACCATAATGACTTACACAAATGTCGAAAATTTGTTGACGTGGGTTGGTTGGACTCTCCAGCCACACAAGCTTTGTCCAAGGGCCAATTGCAGATGCAACTTCATCTAAATCAGATGTATTCACTAGTCTACATATTGTAAAGAAATGAATAATTACCTTAGAGTTTATTACCAACTGATTCAAAATGAATAGAAAAAGATAGTATATAATCTTTTTTTGTAAACATGAGAGGGGGAACTAACTTAACCACAACTCTTGTCTTTGGAATTACTTGGGACATCAATCGATCAGAACCACCATATATGTCATCTCCAGCAACAATTTCCTCACTTGTTATTACACCTTTATCAATTAATGTAAAACATACAGAAAAGTTTATTGAGCATGTGATCAGCAATCAATAAGGTAAGGGACAATGCAAAATGAATTTCATAACCCCAATAGACCCATGGTCCAGATTATATGACCATAATGGACATATTAATGAACATACCCCACCCAAGTTTACTATAGAATATCGCTGCTGGGAGATCAGTGCATGGAACATATGGGTACATTCTTTGAAACCCTTATTGCTGGAATCTTAGATAATATGAACACAATACATATACACATGCACATTCATGCATACATCCATGTGCACGTGCACACGCGTAAATAGGTAAAAAAGAGAGAAAAAAAACACCAGATCCAGCAAGATGAGTGACGGCAGCCAGAGCAGCCATTCCACTGGTAAAGCAAAATGCTCGATCTGCTTTATCAAGCTTTGCCAAGAGCCTGAGAACAGCAAAGGGAATAATGCTTAAAGAAGGAAGCACAGAGCAACAATAACCATTTATAAAACTACACCAACAATTAGGCATTGAAACAAACAAAATTACACCTTTCCAACATATTTTGTGTAGGATTTCCACTTCTAGTATAATTATCAGTGGAAAATTCAGTTGCTGAAGGCTGCAGACCAGGATATAAAAAACAAAAGTCAAATTATAAAACCGAGGACATTAGAGACAAACTCTCTGAATCCTTTGAAGTTTCATTAGTTGCATTTGAATGTGCAATAGCATGCCCCTAAACAATCTTACTAGGTATATAGAGAAGATGAGAGAAATAAATAAAAGGAAACATTTATATACCATGCGAATCAAACTATCTTTAAAGCCATGGCCAAAATAGCACCAATTTAGCGATTTAAAATTTTCTTTTCTTTGTGAAAAGCATAAATAAAAGCAATCAAAGGAAACCCCACTTTTAACCTTCTTGAACATCCTCCCTCCTTCTATATTTATCAAACCCTTGGGACCGGTTGTGATCTCGAGAAAAACAAAGGGAGGGTTTCCTTTCTTAAGATCTTTTAGCATTTACGTTTCTTTTGTCCTTTCCTTGATTTTTTGGCAAATTAGTGCACCCTAATTAATGTACAACCCATTAGAAAACATTATGATACTTGATATATTTGAGTCCATCATTCCTATTAGGAGTTTTGTTGGGCCATTGCTTGGTACAATGGAAAAATACCCAGTCAACCAAGAATGAGAATGTATATGAAAGCAGCCACTTTATGTAAATAATGTTATAGGTTACGTCTGTATCTAGTCGGTCGCTCCCAGTACTAGAAGCCTTATCATCTAACTAGAAGAGTGGCCCTATGTGAGTGCACATGTGTGTGTGTGTGTGTGAGAGAGAGAGGGGGAGAGAGAATAGGCAAGTTGGACATAGTATTGATGCAGAATGAGAAAGAATAGAGCCAGAAGAGAGAGAATCTAGGGGGAATTCCTTCAATCAATTCAATTAAAATTTTTTATCGGTAAAATCAATTCAATTATTTAATATGCAAAAACTAAATAATCCTCTTACAAGCATCCTTCTATAGGCAAATCTAAAAAATGAAAATGACCACCAAAATTGACAAAATGATAAAATAACAAATAAAAATAAAAACCAAGAATGATAAAATTGCAAACAAAAACAAGCCTGGAATAAAAATAATAAAGTTCTAAAGTAAATAAAAAATCCTCTGGGATCAAAATATGCAACCTGCAAGGCCCTTCCTATTCTCCATCATTTCTTTTAGTGAGAAGAACTCAACTTCAGTTGAGTCATTAGGTGGCCATGCTTTGAAAGATCAGAAACAATCTCAGTCTAATCCATACTCGGTAATGGAAAAGGTGGAATATCATATGCTAGTGCTGAAGAAGAATTAACTTAACCTATTTAAACACCTACAAATAATGTGTGACATGATAAGGAAACAAGTCATCCACATTCCAAATTGGACTATTTAATGGTAAGTTAAGTAAATGAGCATTAGGTCTCACATTGAGGATAACAAAAATAGGTGTAGAAACTTGAGTATGTGGATGCACATGAACCATGACACAGCTTCCTGCATTAAATTCATGTGTCCTGTGGTGAACATCTATAGTAAGCTTTGTATTTTCATTACCCAAAACAATTTAACAACGTAAATTGGAATGATAATCAAGAATATGGTGGGTAAGAGAATTTGTAGATGCAAATGGATGAGAATTTATGGGTAAAGGAACAAGGCCAATTGGTTGGCGAGGTGATAAAATAGGATGTTCCTTAAGACTCATCTGATGAGGTAGAGGATTAAGCAATTGTGGTGTTGGGACTAAATCAAAAGTAAGTGGAACATGTCCCAATGGTAGGCAATATAGCAAATAGGTCCTCGGGTGTGACATCGTTAAACAATTTATTGTCCTCAAATGATAGGTCAACTATTTTATCTGGACCTCTATGAGAACTTCTTTAACTACTTAATCCTTCACTTGATTAGTCTCGTCGTTTTCCTTCCAAAATGAAGAGGTTTTGCTCAATTGGCACCTAAGAGGATGACTTAGATTTTGGTTCTTCGTTTTGTTCTTTAGGTTTTGTAAGGTTTAGCAAATTAGTTTTGCCATTATATCTAAAGATATAGGAATTCCCTTCCCTACAAATAGGCTCCCAAATCATCAATCCAAGGACAAACATGAAGAACATACATCTATAATCAAGACATCAAACCAATAAAATCTAAATTAGAAATTTTTATCGGTAAATGTAAGTGTATATAAACAAAGGAGCTTGAGAAGGGGGGCAAACCCATGTAACAAAAAAAGAAAAGAAAAAGAAACTGGCTACATCAATTAAAATTTAAAGCCCAAGATCCCCTAAAAAATTCTATAAGATCATCTAAGCACAAAGGATATTCTTTTTTTTATCCACAAGAAAAAAGGTTTTAAAAATTAATCTTTTAAGTGACATTTAGAAAGCTCTACTCCTTCGAAGGTCCTTCGGTTCGTCTCTCAACAAGCACCACATAATGCAAGATGGGTTCATTTTCCACGCTACTCTCAACTCCTTCCTCAATCTTTTGCATTCCCATCCTACTAAAACCTCTTTGATTAAAGTCGGCATCATTCGATTAACACCAAATAGAGAAAGCATCATGCTCCACATTCCTTAGCCACCTTGCAATGGATGAGGAGATGGCCAATTGACTCCTCCGCTTCTTTGCACATGCAACATCCTATAAAGCACGAACACTCTATTTTGACTCACGTGTCCCTGTCGGACACCGACATTTCCGAACACGTGTCGGACACTTGAATCATGAATATTGATGATTAAATGAAGAAGTTCTTTAATTTTTATTTAATGGCTTTGTTATTTTAATATCTTAATAATATTTTTTGTGATTTGTGTATTTTTTATACCAATTTTGATTGCAATAACATTAGATTTTTATTATCTGGTAATATAAAAAATTTATATATATTCAACATGTCTCTGATGTGTCCATGTCCTACTTTTTTGAGAAATAACGTGTCCACGTGTTTGTGTCGTATCGGTGTCCTGCGTTCGTATCCATGGTTCTTAGACAACATCTGGTCAAAAATTGAAAACTCCTCTTGCGAAGGTTGTCCATTGTCATTATTGCTCCCCATATAGTTGCCCAAACAAAACCAAAAAAAAAAAATGCGTAACCTTTCAAGGCACCCTCGATCTACAAACTAACTTCTATGGAAATTTTCCCCCACTTCTCCTCTCTAACTTCCTATAGAAGGACTGGATAGTGAATTTTTTTTTATTGTTGTTCGTTGCCCAATTCAACCCATCCCTCCCCTCTTCCTTTGTCCCAATCCTCCCCAATAAAGTCAAAAGATTATCCACTTCTCCCACCTCTCAATCAAATAGGTTTCTCCCAAAACAAGGTTTCAAAATCCTATGTCCACCCACCCTTTAAACAAACTCCACCACTGAAGCTTCCTTTTTTGTAGTAATGGAGAATAAGTTAGGAAACCTCTCCCTTGGAGAACCCTCCCCACACCTAAGGTCCTTCCAAAATTTGATTTGGGTTCCATCCCCAAGTTCAAAGTGAACATAAGGATTAAATTTCTCCCTTACCTTACAGGTTGCCTTCTAAACACTACAACCATATGCCTCTGTGACATCCTGAGTGAGTCATCCTCCTCGTTTGCATCCATATTTGGTGGAGATAACAATTCTCCAAAGATCTTGCTGTTTTTCCCCAAATCTCCAAAGTCATTTTCCAAAAAGAACTTGATTAAATATTGTCAATCTTTATTCCCAAACCTACCTCATCCACCATTGTCTTCACCTTCTCCCATTTTACCAAGTAAATCTTCCTCTCATCCTCCCTGCCATTGCAATGGAAATTCCATTGCAGCTTCTATAACTTTTTTCCACCATTGCAGATATGGGAAAGAGATATATGTAGTATGTTCGAAGATTAGTTGGAGTGCTCTTTATAAGTGTTAAACTTTCACCCTTCGACAAATATTGCATCTTCCATTCGGACAACTCTTTGAAACCTTTCATATGTTCATTGATTTGGATCGGCTGCCTATCCTTTTCCACAATTTCCTCAACCTCAAAGGTCTTCAAACCCCACTGAGCATATCACACCATGGTAGTTGCTTGTTCAATTTTAAATTTTGGCACGTTGCCACTCACAAATGAAGACATAAAGTGTTGGATTAGTTAGAGAACCGAGAACATTGTGAATCATCATTGTCGTCACTCACCTGTAGTCCCACTTATATTCGACTATCTAAATAGTACTTACCCATTTAGGTTGGCACTAAACACCTCTTTATGACTAGTACGAATATATTACCTACCCATGTTACCTTACATGGCTGGGGTGACTCATAAGTAGCAGTTTCATTCTAGTAAGAGCATATTTTAAGACTGTTGATGAGACCATGACCGTCAATGATACCCTACATTTAAAATTAGTGTGAAAGATATTTGTGTGTGTCTATGCATCCTTATTCTTTGGGTCAAGTAAATTACACCATATGTCATTACTGCAGGAATCAAAGTTAGAAGGTTCCAAAAAATACCTCGATACTGATCCCGGAGCCTATCTTGTAGTCTAAATGGCCTATGTAAAATTTTTTTGTCATCCTCGCGAAAGCATTGATCTACTTTGGTATCACGCAAGTTATGATTAGTGACTCAAGAAGGGCTGATATATGAGTCAAGAGCAGAAACTCGAGAGGGATAACTAGGATAACCATATATATGAGTGATAGATATTCATAATTGACTCAAAAAACATGGTATGATGGGCAAGAACATATGTAAGAGCAAGAATTTTAAAAAGAATTTAAAAATTCAAGCATCAAAAGAAAGAAAACATTTTTTCATTTTTTTTTTTTAAATCAAAGGAACACTAATTTGAACTTTGTCCTATTTTTACTAACTTGTCAATAGAATAAAGAATTGTTAGACCCAATTTTCAAGTGAGCACATGTATCTTTATTGAGTTCAAGATGCCTACTAATTGAATTGAATGCAACCTTAGGTGTCTGACAAGTGAATGGAGTGTTCTGGAATTTTTTGAATTCTAGAGGACCCTTTCTGAAAAGTTTTTGGAAATTCTAGAGCTATCCTAAATTTTTTTAAAAGTTCTAGAGCATTTCTAAAGAGATTTCTGTAACTCCAAGTCTATTTTGGAATTTTAGGGGAAGTTTGGAACTTTTTTGAAATTTCCCGAAAGTTCAATATGTAACTTTTTAACAATTTTGGGGTGAATCTAAAATTTTTAAAAATTTTGGGGAGGTTTATGGGGAAGAAAAAAAAAGCACTAAAGACTTGGAGTTATGTCAAATTTGGGGGTCGGTTCATTAGTTCTAGGTCAAATTTGGTCAGGTTCGTAAGTTGTGTCAAATTAATGTCAAACTAAAGTAAAAGTGTCAGTTTGAATTAAATGAATGATAGGTTGGCTCAGTCGCGGCCTCGCGGATAAAGGCCACCTTATCTCCTCCTCCACTTGTTTAACTAGATTTTGGGTTCCTGAAACTCTCTTTACAGCCATAGTGATCAAAATGCATGAGGCGCTAGGCGATGACGAAAAGGCACGCAAGCAACAAAATGACGATGATGGAAGTGTACAATGATTGTGATGGTAAACGATGGTAAATCTGGAGACGACAACGATGTTGTAGGTCAGCAATGGATGAAGAAGGCAATGACACTAGCAGCCTAGTGACGGCTACGGCTAAACAACAATGATGATGTGCTTACCACATCGATTGTGAACAACGATGTGACAAAGCAAAGGCTTTGACGTTGATGACGGCATGAAATGTGTGATGGAAATGATGGTACAACTATGAAACGAAGATGGTGTTGATGTTGAGACCAGTATTTGCGATAACCGGTAAAGGCTTGAATGTTGATGATGGTTGCAAAGGTGCGTGGCAATGATGATGCAACTGTGACACGAAGATGGTATCGATGGTGACAGCTGCGTTTGTGATTAACTAGTGACTAGTTTTTGCCAATGATACTAGACAATAAGAGTGAAGACAGTAGGTTAAGTTGGATTGAGATTGAAACGTAATGGTGATAATGGGGCTTGGTTTCAATGACGATAATAAAGTTCACGATGTCAATGAAAGAGATGGCCGTGACGTTGGTGGGGGAATAAGAATTGCTCTTATACCAATTGATGCAAGATGGGAAAGAAGATAACCAAAATAAAAGAGAGAGAGAGAGAGAGAGAGAGAGAGAGAGAGAGAGAGAGAGAGAGAGAGAGAGAGAAGTAGGAGAAGGAGGAGAAGAAGAAGATGAGAAGGATAAGGATGAGAAGGGAATCTAAGAGGGAAGAATTCCTTCAATCAATTTGATTATTCAATATAAAAAATAAATTAAATAATCCTAATACAAGTGGCCTTTATAAGTAAACCCTAAAAATAAAAATCAACAAAAAATGACAATGATTAAAATTACTAAAAAGGTCAAAATCCCAAAAAGTAATAAATAAAAATAAGCACTAAAATAAACCAATTTCATAAAATAAATAAAAATCAAAAAATAAAAATATCCTCTAGGTTCAAAAATATGTGGCTCCATAGAGTCTTTCCTATTCTCCGTCAAGTATATGAATGAACATGCATACACGTACACACAAGAGAGAGAGAGAGAGGGGATAAAAAAATAGGAACATAGAATAGAGACATAATAAGAATGGAGTTGAAATTACGGAGTGGCATGTGTTTAGATTCTAGAATAAAGTTATTTCGCTCATACACTAAAAGTGTCCGCGTGTTGGCTTAATATGATATAATAATAGAAACATAATTATCCCCATAAAGTAAAAATGCTCAGAGTGAAATGAAAGATCTCTCTCTCTCTCTCTCTCTCTCTTCTTCCACCACTTCTTTTAATTTTTCTCTATCTCATACTCTCCTACCCTCTCCCCTCTCCCTATTGCTCTTCTCTATTTTTATCATCCCATTAGAAGTTACATCACACACACACACACACACCTCTAAAAAACGTTGGTATGACTGTTTACACCCACCTCTCCCAAGTCCTGTCGAGTGTGGGGGCATTTTGCTTAAGGTACAACCTTTTTATTTCCAAATCAAATGCTTGACCATATAAAGGAATAAAACTTTTGATGGAACTTGCAAAATCAATGCCTCTATTTTAACTTGCTCCCCCGCCATGATTGAATGAGAATGGATAAGAGGCTTGTGGGATTGACGTGAGGGGGCAGCGAAGGCTATATTTTGGGAGCGAACTCTGGGAGAATATGAAGCGTATGGGTATAAGTTATGCCTTGGAATGAAAGAAAATTCTTAATCCGCTTTGTCTACGAACAAAGAAGCTATAAGTAATGCAACTATGAATCTCATAGAGAGTTCAATTCTTGCTCAAGATGAACATTGGCGGCATGTTTAACACATGCAAGTCAAACGGGAAATGGTGTTTCCTGTGGCGGACGGGTGAGTAACGTGTAAGAACTTGCCATTGGGAGGGGAACAACAACTAGAAACGACTGCTAATACCCCATAGGCTGAGGAGCAAAAGGAGGAATCCGCCCGAGGAGGGGCTCGCGTCTGATTAGCTAGTTGGTGAGGTAATAGCTTACCAAGGCGATGATCAGTAGCTGGTCCGAGAGGATGATCAGCCACACTGGGACTGAGACACGGCCCAGACTCCTACGGGAGGCAGCAGTGGGGAATTTTCCGCAATGGGCGAAAGCCTGACGGAGCAATGCCTTATAGAGGTAGAAGGCCCACAGGTCGTGAACTTCTTTTTCCAAGAGAAGAAGTAATGACAGTATCTAGGGAATAAACATCGGCTAACTTTATGCCAGCAGTCGTGGTAACACAAAGGATGCAAGCATTATTCGGAATGATTGCGCGTAAAGCATTTGTAGGTGGCTTTTTAAGTCCGCCATCAAATCCTAGGCCTCAACCTTGGACAGGCGGTGAAAACTATCGAGTTGGAGTACGGTAGAGGCAGTGGGAAATTCCGGTGGAGCGGTGAAATGCATAGAGATCGAAAAGAACACCAATAGCGAAAGCATTCTATTGGGCCGACACTGACACTAAGAGACGAAAACTAGGGGAGCGAATGAGATTAGATACCCCAGTAGTCCTAGCCATAAACGATGTATACTAGGTGTTGTGCATATCGACCCGTGTATTGCTGTAGCTAACGCGTTAAGTATCTTACCGGGGGAGTACGTTCGCAAAAATGAAACTCAAAGGAATTGATGGGGGCCCGCACAAGCGGTAGAGCATGTGGTTTAATTCAATGTAAAGCGAAGAACCCTACTAGGGCTTGACATGCCGTGAATCCTCTTGAAGGAAAGGGGTGCCTTCGAGAACGCAGACATAAGTGGTGCATGGTTGTCATCAGCTCGTGTCGTAAGGTGTTGGGTTAAATCCCGCAATGAGTGCAACCCTCGTGTTTAGTTGCCATCGTTGTGTTTGGAACCCTAAACAGACTGTCGGTGATAAGTCGGAGGAAGGTAAGGATGACGTCTAATCATTATGTCCCTTATGCCCAAGGCAATACACATGCTATAATGGCCATGACAAAAGGTCGCAATCCCACGAAGGTGAGCTAACCCTAAAAGCCCGTCCTTAATTTTGATTACAAGCTGCAATTCTCCTGCATGAATCCGGAATCGCTAGTAATCACTGGCCAACCATACGGCGGTGAATTCGTTCCTGAGCTTTGTACACACTACCCGTCACACTATAAGAGTTGGCTATGCCCGAAGTCGTTACCTTAACCGTAAAGAGGGGGATGCCGAAGGCAGGGTTAGTGATTGGAGTGAAGTCATAACAAGGTAGCCGTACTAGAAGGTGTGGTTGGATCACCTCATTTTCAAGGAGAGCTAATGCTTGTTGGGCATTTTGGTTTGACATTGCTTCATACCCCAAAGAAAGGGAGTTACGTCTAAGTTGAACTTGGAGATAGAAGTCTTATTTCGTTTCTCAGTGGTAAAGTAAGTCCAAGCTCATGATGTGAAGCTTTCTAATGGTCACATGTATTTTTTTCTCAAATTATTTAAAAAAATACCCTCCCAAAATAATTCCTATCTTGTCCCAAAAATTTTAAATTTGGTTGTGACAGTGCTTGTAGATTTGGGTTTAATTTTTAGTAAAAATGGATTTGGTACGAATTTGAGTAAACCATTAGAGGGCTCTTTTTGATGATTTTTACTCAAATTTAAATTTGAGTATGGATTTGGGTAACAGTTAGCACTTAGTTCTCAATTTTTTTACATGGAATACATGATTTCGCGCATTATGATCTCACATTGTGTTTTGAATTCTTCAAAACTTAAATTCAATTTTTTTTTCTTCTGTATAGTTAAAACATATCAAAGTTTAGAGTAAGGAATCAGAACTTGCTTGCTTGAATGTGGTTGTTTGATACAGAGGTGGACTCAAAGCATTGTAAGGATGAAACTTATTCTCAAAATTCATCAACATCGTCAAGATACTAGGTTCCTTGACCTCCATTTCTGCCATTATTTAACTATAAGTTACCAGAGTTACAAACAGAACCTCAGCTATGCAAAATCATTGAAAAATTAATTACACAAACCATCCAAGCATTCGGCAACACTATCAACCAAAGAAGACGTGCTCACATCCATCCCCTTGTCTCTCGAGCAGTTCAATTCAAATTTCTTTGAAGAAACGAGGGCTCCCCTTAGCAATCACAGCACTTTTGTACGCCAAACTCGTCGGGAAATTCCCAGTTATATAACCCTAAAAATTAACACAATTCAAAACCAAAAATAAACCTCAACCCACCGTTCGGTTGCAGAGAAGGAAAAAATAAATAAATAAAAGAAAAACATATCAAACCTTTCATTTCTTATTATTTTGGTTTCCTCTAAAATAAATTAAAAACTAAAAACTAAAAAGCCAAATTAGCCAAATAGTAATATTACGCTTAAGTATGAAGTTAACAATTTTCTCAAACTTTCTTAGGTTTTGATGGACCATAAAATGGCAGATCAATTCAAAAATGACACATGTATGTACAGAGCACTTCTGTGCACAAACCAAGACAGACTCTACTATCCAGTTCAGACAGACACTCGGGGTTCAGAGGTACTTTATTCAAAATGATGCAGAACTTCCAACCCTACCTCTAGAGCATATAGGGTGCCGATCTACTCATCGTAAACCTCATAACAAGAATAGTAAAGTATCTACAAGAATGAGTTCTGAACTGATCACTGTCTTCCATATCCTACCGATCTCAAAATAAAGAAATAGAGTTTGATATGGCAACTGTTATCTCCGGATATCTTCAAATCCTTACTTTTATGGTTTCAAATCCTATTTGACTTAGGAGATCTACAACCTATAAATAAGGCCACGAGGTACGCTTTCAATTTATGCTCAATTATTCCTTTCAATTACAGTCTTTTTATTTAGGGGCTTTATCATTGGAGCGGGTACCACCCGAGCCTACCCGGTGACCCTCTGATTTTGAGTTTTTGATAGGTAATGAAGGACAAGAAGCCCCTCTGATCAGAAAGAGCAACATCAGTTTGGCGCTGTCTGTGGGAATGAAAATTATTCTTGCTAACAAATCTTTTGTTTTTTTCTTTCAAAGATGTAATGGCTCCCAATCTTCATCCTAGAAAGAATTCCTAAAACCCCCATAATCAGTCTCCTGCTGGGAGAGGAAGGGGGCAAACACCCAATCACTTGCAGCAGCAGTTTCATCAGATTCAACGACAATTCAATCAGATGCAGGAACAACTTGTTCCCATGTCACAAGCTTTTACTTCATTGGCCCAGGGCCAGTGGAGCAATATTCCTTTTCCTCCTACCAACGCTATTCACGGTGGAGTTTAACCTCCCGCCACCACCATGGGCAAAGGGTCCCCCAACGTGGAGTTTCCCAACGTGTAACTAGTACACCCCCATGGTACCATTCACATGGGGGCTAATCCCCAGACATTAACAGCTGTAGGGAGAGGGATGCTCATTTTTCACCTAGCTGTCCATCACCAAAATAGAACGAGGATTCCTATTCCCGTTACCTTGGGAGCCGATCCAGCGCAACATGAATTCCAGCCCCTAAAGGCACCGACTTTCCAGTCCTAGGAGGGTAACATCCTTTTGTTAATATCGGGCAAACTCATCCCTCGAATCATGGGTCTGAAGGTGCAGAACAAGGTCAATAGCGGGTCCCAAACCCACAGCTAGTCCTGCCTAGAGTTCCACAAAGGGTAGAAGAGATAGTAGACTCCCAAACACAAACCATCTTTATTAGAGGGTTCAATGCCCCTCTAGAGTAAGACGAACTAGGAAAGTTGCTCGGGAGGTTCTCCATGCCATTTACCTCTGCCATAATGACAGAGGAGTGACCCGAAAAATTCGTTGTCCCAAAATTCACCTTCTACGATGGGTCTGAGGACCTTGGGGATCATCTATCTCATTACCAGCATACAATGGCTCTACACGGGGCCATTGATGCCTTCATGTGCCGAACCTTCGTGACGAGCCTCAAAGGTACCGCTCTGAAGTGGTTCCACAACCTCCCCTAAGAATTGCTCAAAAATTTCTATGAGCTTAGTAGGCAATTCCTTGATCGATTTTTAACCAATAGGAAGTTAAGGAAAGGGCCAGAATTCTTGTTAACTGTAAAGCAAGCAATGAGAGAATCACTTTGGGAGTACATTGCTTGGTTTAATACCAAGCTCACAAAGATAACTGATTGCAACCCAAGCTTCCTAGTGGCAACTTTTACCTCTGGCCTTGGGCTTGGACGCTTTTAAGACTCTTTGACTAAAAATCCTCCCGTCGACATGGCGGCACTTATGGAACGAGCACGAAAGTACATTAATCTTAAAGATACAAAAATATCTTTTTGAAAGGAAAAAGAACAAGCTCAGAAGGATGAGCACGTTTAGATGTGGGACACCAGCACTAACAGGAAGAGGATCAAGAGCCCTGACAAAAGAGTGGCATCCAGAACCCAGAACAATCCTAATTTTGGAAGGTACAAAACTTTCACCCCTCTGAATGCCTCTCTCACTCATATACTCCAACAGATCCAGACCCGTGAGAACCTGAAGTGGCCAGAGCCACTAAAGAGTAACCCTGATACAAGAAATCAGAATAAGTACTGTGATATCCACAAAGAGCATGGGCATACTACCGATGAATGTAGAGCTCTCAAGCAAGAGATAGAACATCTCATCAGAGAAGGATGACTGAGAGAGTTTGTCCTGCCAGAACGGGAGGTTGAACCCCCGTGATGATAGACTGCCACAAAGAAGGAAAGAATAGAGGCCTGAGCAGAGGGAGTTTTGAAACGATCAACCGCGGAAAAACAATCAGGTCATCTTTTGTCCTTCACGCAGATAATGCAGCGACATGAATGTCTAACCGAGCCAGAAAAAGGTATGCTTGGGAAGCAAGGGCAAAACCACATGTCCTCCAGATCTCAGCCATTGAGAAGAAGATAAAGTCGGAACCTCAGATCCAGTTCTCTGAATTGGACCTTGCTGGGATACATTGCCCCCATAGTGATGCTTTCGTCATCTCGCTCAAAATCACCAACTTTGAGATCAGAAGGGTTCTCGTGGATACTAGAAGCTCCACCAACGTACTATTCTACGAACCCTTCAAACACATGAAACTCGACCATAATGACATCAGAGCTACCACTGTTGTGATGGCAGCATTTGATGGAAATCTCAGCACCCCATTGGGCAAAATAGACCTCCCGACCACGACGGGCGAAGGGGGCAGACAGAAGACATTGATCTCTGTGTACATGGTCCTGGACTCTAAATCCCCCTATAACGTCATCATTTGGAGGCCCTGGCTCCATCAAATAGGAGCAGTTACTTCGACCCTTCATCAGTGTTTGAAGTACGTTCACAATAACAAAGTCAATAAAAAGGTCCAAAGGTTGCTAAATGCTGAAATGATAAGGGAAGTGTTCTATCTAGAGTAGCTTGCCAACACAGTTCTCGCAAAAAAAAAAAAAAAAAAGAACGACAAGTGGAGGGTCTGCATTGATTACACTGACCTAAATAAAACCTGTCCCAAGGATAAATTTCCTCTTCCCAAGATTAATCAACTTGTTGATGCCACCGCAGGACACGAGCTCATGAGTTTCATGGATGCTTACTCTAGATACAATCAAATTCAGATGTATCCTCCAGACCAGGAGAAAATCGCCTTCATATCTGAACGAGGTCTCTATTGTTATAGAGTGATGTCGTTCAATCTGAAGAATGCTGAAGCCACGTATCAACGTCTGGTAAAGAAGACGTTTGGCTCCCAAATTGGAAACACAATGGAGGTCTACATCAATGACATGATAGTCAAAAACATTCAAAAGAGTGACCACATCCAGCACATGAGCCAAACATTCGATATCCCGAGGCAACACTAAATGAAGCTCAACCTCTTAAAATGTACATTCGGGATCACAAAAGGGAAATTCTTGGGTTTTTTGGTCTCTCAAAGGGGAATTGAGGCAGATCTCTCACATATCAAAGCTCTGATTGAGCTATAGTCACCTAAAACTAAGAAGAATATCCAAGGCCTGAACGGAAGGATAATGGTTCTAAACAGGTTTATCTCTAAATCTACGGATCGGTGCCTCCCATTCTTTAAAGCCTTGAGGGGGAGTAAGGCCCTAGAATGGACCCTTGAAAGCGAAAAAACTTTCCAGGAACTTAAGCAATAATTAGTTTCCTCCGAACTTCTTTCAAAATCAGTACAGGGAGAAAAAGTACTCCTATACTTGGCTGTATCAGAAAATTTCATCAGCTCTGTATTATTCAAGAAGGATAAGAGGATTCAAAGGCTTGTCTTCTACGTTAGCAAGGCGCTTCTGGATAACGAGACAAGATATTCCAATATTGAAAAACTAGGCTTAGCCTTAGTGATATCCACTCGGAAGCTCAGACTATATTTTTAGGCCCATCCTATCATAATCCCTACATCTTATCCTCTGAAATCAGTCCTACACAAACCTGAAGTTTCAGGACGACTGATCAAATGGTTAGTAGAGTTAAGAGAATTTGACATATCTTATGTACCATGAACCGCTATCAAAGGGCAAGTACTAGCAGACTTTGTAGCAGAGTTCACTCCAGCATTGCGTATGAAAGCTCAAGCCACTACGGACACTTCTGTATGACTACTTTACACCGACGGATCATCCACCGACAGGGGCTCAGAAGTAGGCATAATAGTTCCATTCCCCGATGGAATCAGTAATTGAGAAATCAGTTAGCTTAGGGTTCAGAGCCTCTAATAACGAAGCCGAATATGAAGCTCTGAATCTTGAAGCATTCTTTGACTCTCAACTTGTGGTGAGTCAACTTTTGGGAGAATTTTCCACCAAGGATGACAAGATGACCATATATTCAGAGCTAGTGGAATCGTTAAAGCTATCGTTTCGCAAATTCACCATTCAGAAGATCGAAAGAAGCCAAAACTCTAAGGCTGATGCTTTAGAAAACATGGCCTCCCACCTCAAGCCGGAAAAGGATTCAATAGTGAAAATCTCTTACCAGTCAAAGCCAAGCATTGAGGAAGTACAACCCCTTCAAATTTAAGAGCAACCTCAGGATTGGATGACTCCCATTATCCAATATCTAAGGGAAAGGCTGTTTCTAGAGGAAAAAAAAATCATGGTAGAAGAATTCAGATTAGGGCAGCTCGGTATCTAATTCTTAAAGGAAAGCTTTACTGAAGGTTCTGCACGCAGCCCTTCCTGCGGTGTTTAACTCCAAAAGAATCCCGTTACTGTCCTAACCAAAATACATGAGGGGATCTGTGGAAACCACAATGGCAGAAGGACAATAGCCCATCGAGTACTAACTCAGGGCTACTACTGGCCTGGTATGTTAAGACAAGATAAAGAATATGTCCAAAGGTGTGACAAATGTCAGCGATTTGCCTCATATCAGCACCAACCTCATCATGAGCTCATCCCTATCGCTAATCCTTGGCCTTTCGATCAATAGGGAATGGACATTGTAAGGCCATTGCCAAAGGCCTCTCAAAGTAGGAGATTTCTGCTAGTCGCCATCGACTACTTCTTTAAATGGGCAGAGGTTGAACCACTGAGCCATATCATAGAGGTGGAAGTAAAGAACTTCACATGGAGAAATATAGTTTGCAGGTTTGGTATACCTCGAGTCATCATTTCAAACAACGGTACACAATTTCCTGGGAAGGTGTTCGGGAAGTTCTGTAAAGACCTGCACATCAGTCATCACTTCTCCACACCAGGGCATCCCTAAGCTAATGGGTAAGTCGAGGTCACCAACCGCACTATTCTCGACGACATTAAGAGAAGGTTGGAGGAGGCCAAAAGACGATGGGTCGAAGAACTCCCCGGAGTACTCTGGGCCTACCAAACTACTAAAAGGATCTCAACTACAGAGATGCCGTTCTCACTTGCCTACAGCATCGAGGCAGTCATTCCTATTGAAATTGGCATGCCGACCTTTAGGACGGACTACTTTGACCAGGGAACCAACAACCAGCCACTCGTAGAGAATCTGGATCAACTTGAAAAGAGACGTGAGCAAGCTCGGATCAAGACCGAAGCATACCAATAGAGAATGGCTAAATGTTTCAATCAGAGGTTAAAACCTATCAATTTCCAGATTGGGAACCTCGTCTTAAGAAGGGTGTTCCCAAACACCAAAGATTCCACCATGAGAAAACTCTCCCCTAATTAGGAGAGGCCTTACAAGATAACTAAGATCGTCGAACCTACGACTTATTGGTTGGAGGATGTAACTGGGAAGCTTGTACCCAGACCCTGGAATATCGAACATTTACGCAAGTATTATCAATAAAGAGTTATTTTTTATTCACCTTTGAGTGTTTTCATTCAATGTATAAACCCCTAAAAGCCTTGTATTCATTACAAGTGCTACAGGTCTGGTCAATTTCACCTAATGTACAGACCCCTAAATGCCTTGTATCTGCTACAAGTGCTACAGGTCTGGTCCATTTCACCTAATATATAGACCTCTAAAAGCCTTGTATCCGCTACAAGTGTTATAGGTCTAGTCTATTTTACCTAATGTATAGACCCCTAAAAGCCTTATATTCCCTACAAGTGCTACAGGTCTAGTTCACTTGACTCAATGAACAGACCCCTAAAAGCCTTGTATTCGCTATAAGTGCTACAGGTCTGGTCCATTTCACCCAATGTACAGACCCTTAAAAGCCTTGTATTCGCTACAAGTACTACAAGTCTAGTCCATTTCACCCAATGTACAGACCCCTAAAAGCCTTGCATTCATTACAAGTGCTATAGGTCTGGTCCATCTTGCTCAATAAATAGTTCAGTAAAAGTATCACAAGTGCTGAAGGCCCAGTCCATTTCAATCAATGTACAAATCTTTCAAGGCCTCCCATTTATTATGAATGCCACGGGTCTAATCCTATAGATCTATGGATGAAGCTTGATTTAATTACAAGTGTTAAAGATCTGGGGTTGAAGCTTGATTTAATTACAAGTGTTAAAGATCTGTGATTGAAGCTTGATTTAATTACAAGTACCGAAGATTTGTGGATGAAGCTTGATTTAATTACAAGTACTGAAGATCTGGGAATGAAGCTTATTTTAATTACAAGTATTAAAGATCTGTGGTTGAAGCTTGATTTAATTACAAGTGTTAAAGATCTGTGATTGAAGCTTGATATAATTACAAGTACTGAAGATCTGTGGATGAAGCTTGATTTAATTACAAGTGCTGAAGATCTAGGAATGAAGCTTGTTTTAATTACAAGTATTAAAGATCTATGAAGGAAACTTGATTTGATTATAAGTGTCAAAGGTCGGTACATTACGACTTATTAACATGCCAACATCTGAAAATTCTTTACAAGTCTAGATACTCTAAGGATTCTGCTATCAAAGCCTCTGAAACATCTCATGGATACTTTGGAAATTCTAATGGCTCGAAGAGGCTATCAAACAATACACAAAGTTCCGAAAGAAATCAAACTCTATTTATAATTGGCCCAAAGTATGGTAAAGTTACAAGCTATAAACAAAAAAAGGTACAAAGATATCCCTGGTTTACTGTTGGTTCGGCAGCCCCTAAAACATCAGCATTGAGGGAGTTCTGGATCCGCTTCCTCTTGCACCATATCAACTATGGTTCGGCAACCTCTAGAGCGTTAGCTTGAGGGAGCTCGGGATCCGCTTCCTCCTCTTTGTCCTCCTGCACCTCAATCTCAGTTGGGGAGACTTCAATATCGTCTATCCCAGCCAGATCCAGGTCAAGGATACTTCTTGAGAAGCTTTGCCCTAAAGGTGCAGTACCCATGCTCGATCAGCTCATCACCTAGGTCCTGGACTTCAGCCTTCAGATCAACTTCAGTTTGAGCTCTAATAACTTCGACAGTGTCCTGGACCTTTTGAAGGGAGGGAGCTTGGAATTCATCGAACCTCTTTTTGAGGTCCTCTAATTCCAGAGCGAGGGTATCCCTCTCGAACTCCAGGATAGAGTAGGAGTTGCAGCTTCCTTCAGCTTTTCCTCAGTTGTAGTGGCCATGGATTGAGCAGTTCCCAGCTGTAGCCTGGCTTCATCAAGCTCAAAATGGAGAATGCCAATCTGCTCAGAATCCACAAAAGAGTCCATAATGGCCACAAGGCCATGCACAGCCTGAAAAGAAACAAGCAACATAGTCAAGGTCAAAATATATTACAGAACAATAAGGAAAAAGAAAAAAAATGAAGGGAATGATTCGTCAGAGTTTACCCTCATGTGGAATGCCATCACATCTTTGGCGATTTTTTGTATCTTCAGCCCCTTGAATTTACTTGGGCTTGTTGCCCAAGACTCCTTGAAAGCCTTCTTCACGACCAACGAGAAGGAGTTGTCAGGCCTTAGAGAAACTGCAACCGATTTTCGTTTCCTCATTTTCTTTATGGGAGCTATAGGCACAGGGTGTCACGACCCGAAATCCGGCTTATACAGATCAGGGGTTCGTGATCGGCCATCGAGGCCTTTTTCAATGATCACAATCCTTTTCTCTTTTTCATTTAATCAAACGCAGCGGAATAAATTTCTTTTTCAATTGTGGAAGCGTCAATACACTAATCAACATCAGTCATCCATATATACATTCCATAATAATTTCAAAAGTACACAATGTAAATTTTTCCAAGCCTACTAGTACCATATTCGATATACAATCCATAACTTCCAAAAGCGACTACATCATGTCTTAACAAAATTCTATTTCAAAAAGGGTTCATAACTTCATGAGCTGTCGGCTATTCTGACTGAAGCTGCTATTCCCTTGCCACTATTGACACCTGAAATATATTGGATAAAAATCCTATGAGCTCAACAGCTCGTGAGTATCCCAGCTCGTGAGTATCCCATCATACCAAGGGTTTCAAAACTACTATATAATTCAATACTGAAATGTCAATGATCAGATATCATATGTTATATTAATTTATAGTACAAGACAACGGTATCAAATTCACTTCCAATAAATCTCAATTCAACGATAATCGTAAATCGATAATCAACAACATAGTTCAATAACATAGTTCGGTGAATCATAGTTCAATAAATCATAGTTTGATAACATAATTTGATAAACCATAGTTCGATAAATCATAGTTCAATAAATCACAATTCGATGAGTCTTGGTTCAGTAAATCATAGTTCAATAACATAGTTCGATAGATCATAGTCCGATAAATCATAGTTCAATCATGGTTCAAATTTAATATTCGCATTCAAAATCATATATTCCACTTCTATGGCCAGCAAATTAGCACCTCGCTGACTGAGATCGATAGACTAGTTAGTTCGATATGCCGTATCAACACCGGCTCACCACAATATACCCTGTGGGAAGGGTTCAATAAATCACAACCTATTCGATAGTGACCAATCATGGAAGAGTGTTCTATTCAAAGCAACAAAATCATATCCAAAATCAATAATCATCAATAGCAGTTCAATTACTCAAATCAAAGTTCTTTATTTGATGTTTAGTTAAAACAGTTCAACATTTGTGAGAAAATCGCATAACGTTTGAGTATCTTACGAACACATTTTCTTAAGTCAAAAAGACAATACAATTGTCAATAGATCATTCAAAATGTATATGGTATAGCTGTTAAACAAAGGCTATAAGAGAAAATGATATCATATGTCGATACATCATAAAAAGTTCAATAGTTATATCTATAATGAAAATTTCTACCTCAATATGGTATGAAATACTCACCTGAAGTCCAAAAGCTTATCCAAAAATCCTTCCTTAACGAGGGTCCCTATAATCACAATTCAAGATCCTGTTACTTTCTTGTGTCAAAGTATCACATAATTTAACTGTCAATCTAGATCCCTCTCTATCCATTTACCCTCTCTCTATAGTTTCATAAAGTCTTAGGGACGTATTGGTCATTTTTTAGTTTGTGGTCGGGTCATATTTTTTTTCAAAAAGATATCACCGTTAGGTCTAAAGTGTCGTATATAATTAGCTTAGACTTTTCTAGATTTAAATTTGCGTATCTATAGTATATTTTAAGCCTAGGGCATTTTTTGTGATTTTATGTTTTTACGTGTCATATTTTTCGATACTTCGTTTGCCAAAATGGACTCTACCATTGAGTCCGGATTGCCCAAAATAGTCAAAATGGACCACCTTTTATATTCAATTGGTTCTGGGTATCATTAAGGGTAAAATAATAATTTTACATTTCACGTGTCTTAATTTTTGAGACTTAATTTCATAAATCGGACTCCGCCGTTGAGTCCGGAATGCCCAAAAACATTGGGTTGCACTATTCTTTATTTTATTTGGACTTCGTTTGACAAATTTTTGACTTAGGGTGTTTTGGTAATTTTTCTAATTTAAAAAGGATTTTAAATTAATTTTTATTTAATTTTCTAGGTAATTTTGTAATTATCCAAAAGTTGGCGGGTCAAAGTGGAAATTCCAAAAACTATTAAATGAACCGTTCGGTTCAGTCCCAATCCAATTGGGCCGGTTCGGTTTGGTCAAAAACCAAAGGGTTCAATTCTATTGACTGTATCAGCATGACGTCACTATGACGTCAACAGTCACTTATTGATGTGGCACCGTTTTGTTTATTTTCAGGATCCGTTTTCAAACGGGTCAGGACCCGACCCGTGACCCAGACCGTAACCCGACCCATGAACAAGGTCGTCTTCCTCATCTCGACAGCCACTATTCATCCGAAACCCTAGGAATTTTCCTTCCTATTTCGAGCAAGCTCTCTCACTGAATCTCTCTGTTTTTGATCCCAAAATATTTCTGGAACACTAAGGTATGGTTTTGCGTTGTTTTTGGGTTTCGAATGGATCTCATGATCGCTATTCAGTGGTCGATAATCAAGACCTGCAACTCGGTCTTATATGGTCTTTTTTGGCTCAAAAACCTTGGGGTTTCTTCGGTTGGGTTCTAATCTTCATGGGGTTCAAGCCCCAACTCCTAAAATCAGGTTTTGGTGTAGTATTGTGAAAGCGGCTTGACAATCCGAGACCTGCAACTCTCATTTTGGGACTCGTTTCTAAGCCATTTGGTCTGGTTTTTGTTCCAATGAAAACCACATGGCATCTAGGTCAAGTATATGCAATCCAAACTCAGTTTAGCTCGAGTCGAATCAGTCCCAGTTTGAAGATGGTCATTAATGGTGGTTTGGGCATTGTTCTAACATTCCGAGCTTCCTAGGCTCTCCCAAACTGCTTAATTCCATCCCTCACTATTAGATTTACTCATGCATGCTAGTTTATATGGCTTAACACCATAAAAAACAGTACCAAAATCTAAACAGAAAAATCAGCAGTTTTAAGGTTTATACTTTACACAGTGAATCTCTCTCCCTCTCTTGTGGCTTAGTTTTTTGGCACCTCAGACCTTAGTTCAGTCATATACTCCTCAGCTCCTTCCTCTTTTGTGCACCTTCAATGTGGAACACACGCACATACATGTCCACACACAATCTCACACAATGTTTCTCTCTCTCTCTACCCGAGCACACACAGCTATATGCAGAACACACACACTCATTTAGGTTCTGATTTACACAGCACACTCACCTTTTATATACACTCAAATGTATAATTTTTACAATTATAAGTGTACACCATGTGCATACACTTGTGGGTTTAGGTGAGACCATGTGGGCTGATGTAGGGGCTGAGGTGGGATGACGAGGGCTAATGTGGGGTGATTCAGGAAATGATGAGGGGTTTGCATGTATGGCCATTAGCCAATTTGGGAGGTGGAAGGCAAATTTTATGTACATACATACATATTTGATGTAATAACCTTCACAAAATGTGGGCAGTCCAAGTGGCTTAATTTTTGGGCTTAAGTTCTTCTAGTTTTTGGGTCAAGGGTTCAAATCTCATGGGTTGCACTTTTGGCTCAATTTTCCTAGTTTTTTCCTTATGCCTTGTTTGGCCAATTGAATTATGTGTTTTTGTTTTGTTTCATTTTGTTCTTATTTTATTTATTTAGCTATTTATTATTATTATATTTATATATATATTTTTATATCTCGGTTTAATTTTTCATAAAACTTCTAATTCCCAAACTCGCGACTAACTTTCCCGGTAAACGGGTCGAGGTGTTACATAGGGGGAAGCAGGGGCTCTAGATCTGGGGAGGCCCCCAAATCCTTTGACTCTGTCTTGTTAAAGAAGTTGGATAGAAGTCTCCCCCTCTTTACTTGAAGAAGAGGCTCAGCAAGGGAAGAGCTCTCCCCCCACCTTTTTCTTCTTCTTCCTTGGAGCCTATCCAGACACCAGGGACTTCTTTAGGCTCTCAGACCTATCCCGAACCAGGCCAGCCTCCATCAGATTATTGGGGTAGAAGACGACGCCGTGAGCACAATTACTGGTCTAGAGAAGCCTCTTGTACTTCTCCTGGAGATCGATAGTGAAGATCGACCTCTTCCAAGATCTCTTGTTTGCATAGAAAACATGGGATTAGATCAAACAACACATAAACTGAAAAATCCAAAAACAGAGACAAAAAATATATATTCGAAGGGGGCCTTACCCTTGATCACAGTCTTCCATGGGAAGGTTGAAATTTGGCTTTCAAAGTCTTCAAACTCCCATCCTTCTCTTACGAAGAAATACCACTTCTTCCAAGTCTTGTTGGAAGTGGGTACAGAGGAGAGGGGTTTGATCCCCTTATCAAAAGACATGTAGAACATGCCTTCCGACCTCAAATACTTCAAGTCCATATTGCTCTTAATCAATGGGAGGTCCACCTCGATGTTGTTTATATGACCTAGAGCTATAAACCCTAACAGATGCCTTCAACTATTTATGTTTAGATCGACGAGGCATATTTGAACCAACTAAAGAAATCCCTATTTAGGGAATGGAAGGGAAACCTAACCCCGATCTCGAACCATTCGAGATAGACACATATTTCGCCCTGCTCGGTGTTAGAAGGGCCGTCCATAAGTCTTGGTACCCTACAAGACATGTTTGCAAGGAAGTCAAAAGCAGCGCTCAAAGCATCTATCATGCCCTGAGTAGTGGCGTTTTCTCCTTCTTCCCTTCGGGAGGGCCTGCCCGAGGTTTCCCTTACAACATACCTAGGCTCTACAAAAGTCTCTACTATCACGAGTTCTGAACTAGGGTTTGGGTCGTTAACTATCCTAGTTTCTAAGTCCCCTGAGGAGTTACTATCCATAACATTCACCTTCGATTGGATAGAAATTTCTATGGAACTTTCTGCTTCATAGTTAGTACTTGACTGAGCGTCAGAAGTCGACATAACAGAAATTTTGAAGGGGTAGAAGAAGATTTAAGGAAGATAAACAAGTAATTTTTATGAGCGAATCAAACCTGACCGGAGATTTGATCGGAGTTAGGCTTCTTATGCTGAAAATCGCCTTACTTGGGGTTTTTCTTTAAGGAGCATGACGAAGCTCTTTCAAAGCAACAGAGAAATGATGAAAGGAAGGGCACCAATGTACTCCCTCACCTTTTATAGGGGATTAACAAGTGGCGTAATGAGGGCCTTCGATTTTGAACCGTCGTGGCAGTGAAGGAAATGATGGCCTCGTAATTCCAATTGACGACTGACGTAATAAATGACGCATCAACGGTTGTCGCAGAAGAATAAGTGACGCATTTATATCTGCCACATGTGACTCTTCAGAAACCCTAACCTCAGCTCTACGATCCGCAAGGCTAAGGCTTGAAGGGAGTAGCTGAGGACCATAAAGTGACAGATCAATTCAAACATGACACGTATATATATAGAGCACTTCTATGCACAGACCAAGAAATACTCTGCTATCATGTTCAGACAAACACATGGGGTTCAAAGGTACTTTATTCAAAATGGTGCGGAACTTCCAACCCTATCTTTAGAGCATATGGGATGCCGATCTACTCATCACAAACCTCATAACAAGAATAGTAAAGTATCTACAAGAATGAGTTCTGAACTAATCACCACCTTCCATATCCTACCGACCTCAGAATAAGGAACCAAAGTTCGATATGGCAGCTGCTATCCTTGGATATCATCAAATTCCTACTTTATGGTTCTAAATCTTATTTGACTTAGGAGATCTACAACCTATAAATAAGGGCACGAGGTACGCTTTCAATTTACGCTCAATTATTCCTTTTAATTACAGTCTTTTTATTTACTGACTTTATCATCGGAGCGGCTACCACCAGAGCCTACTCGGTAACTCTCTAATTTTGAGTTCTTGGCAAGTAACGAAGGATGGTGAAGTCTCTCTGATCAGAAAGAGCAACATCAGGTTTTATTTTGAAAACCCCAAATTTCAAATGTCTTTTCTTTCCTTTTCTTTTCTTTTTCTAGCATTTTTTAAGGAACCAAACGGAACATAACTGTATCAAAATATACACACAGACTTTAGACACTTATGTTGTCGTTAAGATGACTTGGGAGAGAACTAAAAAATGATCTAAGAGATAGAGTGTAAGCCATTGCTAGAATGAAAACTAGGATTTTGATTTGTAGACGGGCGAAACAGAGCTGAGAAAGTGATCGCCACCATAGTTGTTAATGTGTGCGCATATATATAAAGAGAGGAAGCGCTGCTAGCTGGTCTGTTTGTGACACTGTCCAAGAGGCTCCTATTCTGTCTCTACATGTGTTCCACGAATTTTTTTTCCAAAATATGACTATTTTTAGAACTTTGTTTTTTAAAGAATATGATTATTTTGAACTTATATACTAAAATATGATTATTTTGTAAAATCATCTTTTGAAAAGATGCTTTCATTATTTATATTTTAAAAAAAAATGTTGATAAGTCTTTTGTGTGTGTTTTCGGAACCAGTTAGTCTTTTTAAAAATCATCTTTTGAAAAATTTATTTTTCAAAGTTATCAAATCAAATGATTTTGGCATTAAAAAAGCTTTTTCACAAACGCTTTCTAAACAACCATAGATGAGTAAACAAGTTGAAAACAATCATAAATTGAAAAATAAGTTTTTTTTCACCATAGTCCCAGATTTAACTCTGTGTTCCGCTGAACACGTGGAACCTTTGCCCTAGTAACGTTCGTTTGGAGTAATTTTACGTTGATTTTTGTTTCTTAATTTTGCAAAGTAATATTCTAATTATAGTACCAATTAGTCTTTAACTCCCTTATTAAGATACTTAATTATTTTAAGGTTCGCATTTTTTTCAATTGTAAGGTAAAATATATGATTGTTTCTAATTTTTTAGCTTAGGTCTAGCTTGATTACATGGCAATAATACCCTAATACAAATGGTTGAGTGTTTATTTTCTCTATTTTCTTATTTCTTATTAAAGCCTCACCAGAATGTTCTTCTCACAACTCTCTCTCTCTCTCTCTCTCTCTCTCTCTCTCTATATATATATATATATATATATATATATTTATAGTCTATTGTCACCAATTCTCTCCCTCTCAACCTCTATTTTACACTCTCAATTAGAACAAAGCCATGACAGTGACCGAACATCTTTTTCGACATTCTCATTCCCTTAGTAATTGTCATGGAAACTTTGATCTTGTTATCTGTTTGAAGAGGTGTTTGCATCAAGTTCTATTTCCTTCATGTACATTCTTGGTAAAGTATATATGGGGCTCTTTCAAGACATAGGTTTTTGTGATTTGTTCCTAACAGAGCTTCTGGCAGTGGTAGTATGGCCCAAGAGTGTCAGCAAGCTAGGAAGCTCTAAGGTTGATCACGGTGGAATTGTTTGGGATTTGGAAAGACTGAAAGACCTCTCTTTAAATCTCGCTAAAAAGAAGCTTATATTTTCATTTGATGGAACATATACAGAAGCTTCTCAAGCATCTTGAGAAGATCGTAGAACTCGAGTGTGGAGAAAATGACAGATCCTAAAGTAAAAGCATATTTGAAAGATCACAAAGCATGCAACTCAAAATCTGAAGTAGCAACCATAAAAAAATTAGTCATCAATCTATACTCATCGAGATGGTAGTGACGACTTTGGCAATGAGGGAGGGATTTTGGAATACTCAATTACTCTTTCTCTCTCTCTCTCTCTCTCTACGTGTATCAGTGTGCATATTTAGGCTTTTGTGGATATAATTAGGGTTATAAAGATGTGTTTGGCATCTTAAGGATTGAACAATGGAGTGGATTTGATGTGTTAGTTATCAGGTATGTTTGAAATTTAGAAATCTTAGTTGTTCGTGGATGGTCAAAATGATGAAGCAGTGAAATTGTAAAATTTTACAAACTAGTGAATTTTTAATCACATAATTGAAATACTATTTTTTTATACAAATTTTAACTACCTTGACAGTCTATTTTGACCATTCAACAGGTGACTCAAAATCTTAATAAAACTAATAACAGTTGATATTTTCTCCATTTTTATGAAATTGTAAAACTTTATAATTTTTACTAGAAAACTGTAAAGTTTTACTTTATCATTAGGATGAAATTTTACAATTTTGGACCAATTTTTTCTTCAAAAATTCATGTGCAATATGGATTTTTATTTTTAGGGGCTAAATATATAAATTTTATTAAAAACGGATTTATATTTTCCAAGTTACTGAATTTTGAAATTTTGCAGAACTTTCTTCAAACATTTTCGATTTTTATGGAATTCGGATAGAGAGAAAACATCACAAAAAAAAAATTAGGGACTTTTGGATAATTTCATTTAGGCGTGTACTTATAAGGATAATTTCATTGGATAAATTAAGGGACCTTTGGATAATTTTGATACTTTTCTTGGACCAATCGAATGACCCTTATAAGGGTCCATGATGAAACATTTTATCACAAGAAGTCCATTACTTTGTATGTATTTGAGAGGAATGGAAAGGTTGCAGAGGAGTATTTGTTTGAGAGTTAATTGGCCTCCAATCCATATATTAATGACTTTATTATTAATTAATCCACTTTAGTTATGTTTTTGTTGTAAAAGACATTTTTTTCCTTTTTTTCATTGTAAAATAACTTATGAATTACAGTGTCATTTTTTATATATTTTTCAATAACTAATTTGTCCATTTTATTTATTATCCTTTTATGTTATTGGATTGACTTTTTTATTTATTTGTTTCTTCACTAACTGATATTATTTTTGGTTGGTTTTTGATTTATTATTTGAATTTGAATACATTCATTATCTAATTTCGGTATCATTGACTATGAATTTCTTATGTTTGGTCATCTATTTATTTATTTTTTCTATTTTTTTCTCCACTGCGAATTTCTTTATCTATTTGGATCTCATTACCTTTTTTTTCCTTATCTTCTTCTTTCCTTTTTACTGCTATCTCATCTTTGATTTATGTTAAAAATTGTTCATCGGATTTTCATTCACAATCAGAATCATTTTGTGTTCTATTCATAAATCAGGTATGTGATTATATATATATATATATATATATATATTGTTTTTTTTTCATTTTAGTTTTTTGTTAATTATACGCATTATATTCATGATTTTTTTTCATTCAATATTTTTATTATTTACATAGTATTTTGTTCATTTTTCAATTTTTTAGTTTATATAAATTATTCATTAGTCGTTATTGAAATTTTGTTTTATATTCAACAATTTTTGATATGTTTTTATAATGAATACATTACTACTTTTGTTTGTTAAATGTTCTGTAAAGTTTTACATGTCACTGTTTTGTATATTATAAAAATGCATATGTTTATGTTTTATTTTATTTTATCGTTTTTTTATTAATGTATAACTTCACAGTTTCATACTGTCTAATTTTATATTTCACATATTTCACCATAAACATACATATGTTTATGCTTTTTTTATTATAATTTTACTATATAATTTCACAATTTCATATTGTATAAAAATTCTTTCTTTTATCTTTTTTGTTTATTATTTTTTTTCCTTTTCAAATTTCTGTTGGTATTCGAAATTATAGGGACTAAGAAACCCTAGTTTCAACGCCAAAAGTGAAAAGATTAGTGGATAGGGACTAAGAAACCCTAGTTTCAACGCCAAAAATGAAAAGATTAGTGGATTGGATTGTAGTTGTCTTTTTTAGTAACGAAAATCTCTCTCTTGTTTCTTGGTTACAGATGATCATTTTTGTCTTTTAGTAACTTTTTTTAGGATTATATTGTCCATAAAAGTGAACTGGACTTCTTGAGTTATAAGATTTAGAGTTAAACTCTATTATAATTAAAATCTTAGTAAGGGACCTATAACCGAATGACCCATTTTTTTAATGACAATTTTACCACTAAAGTGGAGACGTCATGATCGTGAAGACTGTAACCCCAGTCTCCATCTCCATCACTGCACCAAATCCAAAACACTCCCCACTAATGCCTCACTCTTTCTTCCTCCCCCGTCCCCATCCCCATCACCACAACATTTGGCACCTTTAACACATTTACCTCCAATGCCTCACTCTCTTCTGTCATAATGCATCGCTGCAATCAACATTGTCTGTTCAATTCATAATGTGTCCATTTTTTTTTTGACCTATTGGTATTGGGTTCACCTTGCGTCCTTCATAACTGTCAATATTTCGTTAATAAAGATTATTTTGGTTTGGATGATCAGATAGCGCCATCTATTATTGTTAAAAATCTTTAGCTTTGGATAAAAAGGTGATGTAGTGATCATGATATTGTGCGAGTCCATCTATGCTACAATTAAAATGGATACAAATTGCAAAATATTGTATCTTAACCCCAAACATTATAGTTTATACCCTTTCACGATTAAAAGTTCTTTCCCTTTTTCTACTTGACAAGCCTTAGGAATTGATAATATTTTTTTAAGAACCCAATATATATTTTAACTAGAAGGCTATCCAAAATCAAAAGAAGAAACTATATCATGGAAAAGCATATCTTGTGCGTGTGTGTGTGTGTGTGTAAGAGAGAGAGAAAGAGAGGATAATGCAAAATAGTAAAATTTTAGTATTTTTGCAAAGACGATAAGACAATAAAATATTACTATTTTGGAGCTACTGAAATTTCAATCAACGAGCTTTAAATAATTTTTTTTTGAGTGACAAATTTTCACTATCTTGAAAGTATCTTTCGCCATAAAAAATGTGGCTCAAAAGTTGAATAAATTGTAACAAATTAAGAGTTTTTTCTATTTTATAAAATAGTAAAATTTTACTGTTTTGCACATAACTGAATTTTTACTACTTTTTGTAGTGATTTTTTTCCTTCAAATTTTCATACATAATATCTTGTTTGATAGATCTAATTTTTCAGAGCCCAAATATATAAATTTTGTTGAAAATAGATTTATATTTTGTGAGCTATTTAATTTTAAACAACTTTCTTTAAAATTGAATGGTTTGTGTTTTGTTATTGCGCCTTTGAAAAGTATTTTTGTCAAATGCAACATAATAGATTTGGTGAGACAATAAGTTTGGGCTTGGATCTGTTGATAATATCAAATATTTTCATAAACTGTCAGTTGAACGACCCTAATTATAATTTACTCAAATTTTTAAAACTTTATTTTTCCAAACTTATATGTTTGAGAATTGAGGCATAACATAATATGATATATTTAAGTTCATGTGAGGATTAGTGAATCTCAATTTTTTAACTGATTTATTGGTGTGAACACCACTATCGGAAAAACCTCGCTACCCCTTCCCTAACGGTAGGAAGGAATGCCCTAGAATTGAGTGCATGTGAATGAAAAAAATGAGTTCAGATTAAGCCTTGGTGTGCAAGCAAACAAGATTAGAAGGTTTTAATGCACAAGAAAGGTAATTCCTTGGAAGTCACTAAAGAAACTCCTTGAAACAAAGAAAGGATGATAAAGGCAAGTTTTTTATGTACAATGAAGGCGATTTCCGATAAAGGCAAGTAAATGCTACATATATTTACTAAATTGGCCCCAATTTAGTAGAAAATTTTGGGACATGAAAATTACTAAAATGCCACTAAGGCATAAAAAGTCTAAATTATCCCTAAAGGCTAAAATTACCAAATTAAACTTGTAGACACCTCATTTTGAGACCTTTGATTATATAGACTTAGTTTTGCGATTTTTGGGAAGTTACAACAATATGTTCCATCTAGGGGTATTTTAGTAATTTCATATTTTTGCCCATAGAAGGCATTTCGGTCATTATGCCCACTGAGGGCATTTTGGTCATTTCGCCCATAGAGGGCATTTTGGTCATTATGCCTACTGAGGGCATTTTGGTCATTCTACCCCTAGAGGGCATTTTGGTCATTTTGCCCATTGAGGGCATTTTTGTCATTTTGCCTATAGAGGCATTTCGGTCATTCCGCCTATAGAGGGCATTTTGGTCATTTCACCTATAGAGGGCATTTCGGTCATTATGCCCACCAAAAATATTTTGGTCATTTCGCCCATAGAGGATATTTCCGTCATTATGCCCACTAAGTGAAATGACTAATAACAAGTACTAATCGCGCAACATGTCTTACCCAAAGCCCCTTAGAGGATAGAGGAGATAGCGGACTCTCAATATCAGACGATCTCAACTAAGGGGTTCCACGTCCCTCCAAAGCAAGACGAGTTAAGTAAACTCCTCTGCCATAATGATAAAGAAGCGACCCAAGAAATTTATGGTTATGAAATTCACCCTTTATGATGGGTTTGAAGATCCTGGAGATCACCTATCTCATTATTAGCATACAATGGCCCTACACGGGGCTACCAATGCTTTCATGTATCAAACTTTTGTGACCAGCTTGAAGGGTACCACCCTTAAATGGTTTCACAACCTTCCCTAAAAATCGATCATCAATTTTTATGAGCCCAATAGGCCATTTCTTAACCGATTCATAACGAGCAGGAAATTGAGAAAAATGTCAGAATTCTTGCTAATTGTGAAGCAAACAAATGAAGAATCGCTTCGGTAGTACATAGCTCGTTTCAATACCGAGCTCACGGAGATAACCGACTGCAACTCAAGTTTTTTGGTGGCCACCCTCACTTCAGGCATTGGGCCTGGACGCTTTCAAGATTCCTTAACCGAGAATCCTCCTATCGATATGACAACACTCATGGATAAAGCATGAAAGTATATTAATTTCGAAGATACAAATGCCTTCTTCTAAAAAGCTAAAGAACAAGCTCAGAAGGACGAACAAGTTCAAAAGAAGGATAACAGTGCCAATAAGATGAGGATCAGGAGTCCCGATAAGAGAACAGCACCTAGAGCGTAGAACAACTCTAACTCTGGAAGGTATGGGACTTATACCCCGCTGAATGCTTCTCTTACCCATATACTCCAACAAATCCAAACTTGTGAAAACTTGAGGTGGTCGGATCCATTAAAAAGCCACCCCAACTCAAGGAATCGAAACAAGTATTGTGGCTTCCATAAAGAGCAGGGGCACACAACTAAGGAGTGCAGAGCTCTGAAGCAGGAGATAGAACATCTTATCAAGAGAGGACGACTGAGAGAGTTCGTTTACTAAGACGGCAGGTAGAACTCCCGTGACGAAATACCCCCTAAAAGAAGGCCAAATCAAAGGCCTGAACAGAGGGAAGTTCGGAATGAACATTAGCAACAACAAAATAATCAAGTCATTTTTGCACTCCATACTAACAATACAACGACAGGGATGTCTAACCAAGCAAGAAAGAGATATGCTTAGGAAGCAAAGATAGCGCCCTATGTCATTTAGATCTCGGCCATTGAGAAAAAAATAAAATTAGAACCTCAGATCCAGTTCTCTGAACTAAACCTTATTAGGATATACTGTCCCCACAACGATACTCTTGTCATCTCACTCAAAATTGCTAATTTTGATATCAGAAGGGTCCTCATAGACACTAGAAGCTCTACCAACGTGTTATTCTACGAACCCTCAAAACACGTGAAACTCAACTCTAATGATATCAAAGCTACTATTGTTGTAATGGCATGATTCAATGGGAACCTCAGTTTCCTAATGGGCATAATTGATTTGCCGACCACGGTAGGGGAAGGAGATAACCGGAAGACCTTGATCTATGAATACATGGTCATGAATGCTAAATCTCCTTATAATGTCATTATTGAGAGGCCCTGGATCTACCAAATAGGGGCAGTTACTTTAACCCTCCTATCAGTGCTTGAAATATGTCCACGAAAGTAAAGTTTTCACCATCAAAGGCTGTCAGCCTACTGCCCGAGAGTGTCATGCCCTCACATTGAAAAAAAGACCTCCCAAATAGCAATTACAGTACTCTCTTAAAATGGAAAGCTCCTCATCTCTAGAGCTTTATGAGGCCGAAGAATGTCTTTTCGAGAATAACGAGCCACTGAGTCCCAGATAGAGGGACAGCGCAGTCATACCAGTAGAGAAGCCCATTAAAGTGCTTATTAGCATTGAAGAAGATGGAAAATACTTGCATATTACCTCAGCTTTGTCTCATTCAGAGCAAAAGAAGATTATTAAATTATTAAAATCCAACCTTTCAATGTTTACTTGAGAGACCAGAGATATGGAAGGAATAGATCCCGACTTTATTTCTCATAAGCTGATGACAGATTCAGACCATCCTCTAGTGAGACAGAAGATGAGGATATTTGCTCCAGAATGTCACAAAATCATCAATGAAGAAGTCCAGAGGTTGCTTAATGTTGGAATGATAAGGAAGGTGTTTTACTTTGAATGGCATGCCAATACAGTTCTTGCAAAGAAGAAGAATGACAAGTGAAGAGTTTGCGTCGACTATACCGACCTCAACAAAGTTGTCCTAAAGATACTTTTCCTCTTCCCACAATTTACCAACTTGTTGATGCTACGATAGGTCACGAACTCATGAGCTTCATGGCTGGTTACTCCGGCTATAATCAAATCTAAATGCATCTTCTAGACCAAGAAAAAATTACCTTCATATCAGAACGAGGTTTCTATTGTTATAAAGAGATGTCGTTCAATTTGAAGAACGTTGGAGCCACGTATCAGAGGCTTGTGAACAGAATGTTTGGCCTCCAGATTAGGGACACAATAGAAGTCTACATTGATGATATGCTTATCAAAAATATTTGAAAGGGTGACCACATCCAACACTTTAAACTAGACATTTTACATCTTGAAGAAGCACATAATGAAACTTAACCCATCAAAATGTACCTTCAGGATCATAGAAGGAAAATTCCTCGGTTTTTAGTTTCCTAGAGAGGAATTGAGGCAGATCCCACACAGATCAAGGCTCGGATTGAACTTGAATCCCATAGGACTAAGAAAGACATTCAATGGTTAAATGGAAGGATAAAAACACTGAATAGGTTCATCTCTAAATCTATGGATCGGTGCCTCACATTCTTTAAAGCCTTGAGGAGGAATAAGGCCCTAGAGTGGACCTTTGAATATGAAGAGGCCTTCCAACAACTCAAGCAATACTTAGCATCCCTCGATCTCCTTTCGAAACCAATGTCAGGGTAAAAACTACTCTTGTATTTAGTTGTGTCAAAAAGTGCAGTCAGCTCTGCGTTGATTAGGGAAGACAAAAGAGTCCAGAGGCCTATCTTCTACGTCAGTAAAACACTTCTTGACACCGAGGTAAGATATTCTAAATTTGAAAAATTGGCTTTAGCCCTGGTAGTATTTGCTTGGAAGCTCAAACCATACTTTCAAGCTCATCCTATCATGATCCCCACGTCCTATCCTCTAAAATTAGTCTTGCACAAACTTGAAGTGTCGGGACGACTGGTTAAATGGTCAATGGAACTAGGAGAATTTTACATATCTTATGTTCCACGAACTACTATTAAAGCTTAGGCTTTAGCAGACTTCATAACAAAATTCATTGGGATGCAACATTCAAGAGCTCAAACCACTATAGATACTTCAGGATGACTACTTTACACTGATGGTTCATCTACATACAAGGGTTTTGGAGTAAGAATAATACTTCAATCCCCTGATGGGATCATAACCAAAAAATTCGTTAGCTTGAGATTCAAAGCATCTAATAATGAAGCTGAATATGAAGCATTTATCCTCAGATTAAAACTAGTTCTAGAATGTGAGACTCTAGACCTTGACACATTTTCTGACTCTCAACTGGTAGTTAGCCAAGTTTTGGGAGAATACTCTACCAAAGATAGTAGAATGACCAGGTATTAAGAATTGGTGGAATCACTAAGGCAATCATTTCGTAAATTCATGATTCAAAAGGTTGAAAGAAATCAAAACTCCAAGACAGATGCTTTAACAAATATGGCCTCCTATCTCAAGCCAAAAAGAAATTCTATGGTGAAAATCTCATATCAATCAAAACCCAGCTTTGAAATGTCCCAAGCCCTTCAGATTTTAGAACAGTCTCCGAATTGGATGACTCTCATTATCAAATTCCTAATAGAAGGATTCCTTCCAAAGGATAAAACTAGGCTTAAAAGAATTCGAATCAGGGCTACTCAATATTTAATCATCAATGAAAAACTTTACCGAAGGTCTTACACATAGCCCCTCCTACGGTGCTTGACTCTAGAAGATGCCCATTACATTCTAGCTGAGATGCATGAGGGGATATGTGGCAACCATAACAGTGGAAGAACCATAACCCACCAAGCACTGACTCAGGGCTATTACAGGCCTAGTATGCTAAAACAAGCTAAGGAATACGTTCGAAAGTGTGACAAATATCAGCGTTTTGTTTCTTACTAACATCAACCTCAGAACAAACTTATCCCTATTGCAAGTCGTTGACCCTTCGCCCAATAGGGAATGGACAACGTAGGATCATTGCCAAAAGCCCCTCAAAACAGGAGATTTCTACTAGTCGTCATTGACTACTTTTCTAAATGGGTAGAAGCTGAACCACTGACCCACATTACTAAGGTAAAGGTCAGGAACTTCACTTTGAAGAATGTTATATGTAGGTTTGGCATACTTAGGGACATTATTTCATATAATGGGACATAGTTTATAGGAAAAGTATTCAAGAAGTTTTGTAAAGACCTCCATATTAGCCACTATTTCTTATCTCCAGGGCATTCTCAGGCTAATGGGCAAGCCGAGATTACTAACCGTACTATTCTCGAAGCCATAAAGAGAAAGTTGGAAGAAGTCAAAGAAAGATGGGTCGAAGAGCTCCCTAGGGTGCTTTGGGCCTATCGAACTCCTAAAAGAACTCTAACTAGAGAGACACCATTTTCGCTCACCTATGGCACTGAGGCAATCATTCTTGTAGAAATTGGTATGCTGACCCTCAAAATAGACCTCTTTGACAAAGAGATCAATGATCAACAGCTCGTAGAATATCTAGACCTTCTAGAAGAAAGGCGCGAGCAAGCTCAGATCAGGACCGAAGCCTACTAGTAGAGAATGGCCAAATATTTTAACAAAAGGTTAAAACCCATTAATTTCCAGCTCAGAGACCTTGTCCTAAAAAGAGTGTTCCTAAACACTAAAGATCCCACCATGGAAAAGCTCTCCCCTAACTAGGAGGGGCCTTACAAAGTAACTAAGATTATCAAACCTACAACCTATTGATTGGAAGATTTATTTGGGAAATCTGTACCCAAGCCTTGGAACATCGAGCACTTACACAAGTATTATCAATAATAAATTTATTTTTGATTCATCTCAAAGCTTGATACCAACGTACAGACCCCTTAAAAGCCTTGTGTTCATTACAAATGCTACAGATCTTGTCAATTTTATTAATGTATAGACCCCTAAAAAACTTATATTCATTACAAGTATAACATGTTTGGTCCATTTTACTCAATGTATAGACCCCTAAAGGCCTTGAGTTCATTACAAGTGTTATAGGTCTAGTCCATTTTATCAATGTATAGACCCCTAAAAACCTTGTATTCATTACAAGTGTTACAGTTCTGGTCCATTTTACCCAATGTACAAATCCCTAAAAACTTTGTATCCATTACAAATGTTACGGGTCTGGTCTATTACTCAATGTACAGGCCCCTAAAAACCTTGTATACATTACAAGTGTTAGAGGCTTGGTCCATTTTATCGATGTATAGGCCCTTAAAATCTTGTATCCATGACAAGTGTTATAGGTCTGATCCATTTTATCAATGTACAAATCCTTAAAAATATTGTATTCATTACAAGTGTTATAGTTCTAGTCCATTTTCTTCAATGTACAGACCCCTAAATGCCTTGTGTTCATTACAACTGCTACAAGTCTGGTCTATTTATCAATGTACAGACCTTGTACTCATTAAGTGTTACAGGTCTAGTCCATTTTACCTAATGTACAAATCACTGAAAACCTTGTATCCATTACAAGTGTTACGGGTCTGATCAATTTACTCAATGTACAAGCCTCTAAAAACCTTGTATCCATTACAAGTGTTACAAGCTTGGTCTATTTTATCAATGTACAGGCCTCTAAAAACCTTGTATCTATTACAAGTGTTACAGGTCTTGTCCATTTTATCAATGTACAGACCCCTAAAGAGTTTATATCTGTCACAAGTGTTATTGGTCTGATCCATTTTATCAATGTATAGACTCCTAAAAATCGTGCATTCATTACAAGTATTACGGGTCTGGTCCATTTTACTCAATGTACAGACCCCTAAAGGCCTTGTATCATTACAAGTGCTACAGGTCTGGTCCATTTTATCAATGTACAGACCCCTAAAAACCTTATATTCATCACAAGTGTTACAGGTTTAGTCAATTTTACCAATGTACAGACCTCCTAAAAACCTTATGTTACAAGTGTTATAAATCTTGTCCATTTTATTAATGCACAGATATCTAAAAGCCTTATTTTATTTTAGGTGTTGTAGTTCTGTACGTTATGTTATTTAGACCTCTGAAATGCCTTTTAAGTGCTTTGGAGTCTTTGGAAAAACTTATGTTTTTTTGTTGGTCTAGAAATTGAAGAAATTATCTTCAAGTCAAATGTAACACAAAAATATCAAGCAAGACATGAGTTCTGAAATGATCATAATTTCATATATTAGCCAAAAAAAATGAGAAAATTATAGAGCAAAAAATAAGAAAGTACAAAAAATCCTAAGTCTACTCTGCTGCTAGCTTAGCCGTCTCTGATGGGACAACTTGAGGGAGTTCTGGAACCACTTCCTCCTCTTCATCGTTAACATCCAGTGTATCGACCTCGACTTAGGAGACCACGATGTCATTTACCCCAATCAAATCCAAGTCAGGATACATCTTTCGAAGCTTCTTCCTAAAGGTTTGATATCCATGCTCGATTAGTTCATCTCCCATATCCTGGACTTTAGCCTTTAGATTCACATCAATTTGAGCTCCGATAGCTTTAACGGTATCCTGAATCTTCTTAATAGAAGTAGTTTGGAAGTCTGCAAATGTCTTTTTGAGGTCTTCTAGCTCGGCAGCCAGGGCATCCCTTCTAGACTCCAAGATGGAGTAGGAGTTGGTAGCCTTCTTTAGCTTCTCTTCAGTAATTGCCACGGAAGATTGTGTAGTCCCCTAACTAAAGTCTAATCTCATCAAGCTTAGCCTGCAAGGTATCGACTTGCTCGATATCTTGAAGATAATCTATAATGGCTACCAAGCCATGAACAACCTAAAAAGACAAAGCATCTAAGTTAGAACTGAATATATGTAGAATATGGAAAAATGACAAAATAAAGACAAGGAAAATAATAGCAAACTCACCCTTCATGTGAATAGCCATCAAATCCTTGGCTATCTTCTGGGGCTTCAGTTTAGTGAATTTGCTTGGGCTTGTTGCCGAAGAATCTTTGAAAGCTTTCTTCACGGCAGTCGCGCCAGAATCCTCAGGCTCTGAGGGGGTAGCAACAGATTTTTCTTTCCCCTTCTTCTTTTTTGGTACAGTAGGTACCAGGGGCGGACGAGCCCCTTGAGTTAGGGAGCGCCCCAACTCCTCTAAGGCTGTTCACTCGGGGGAGTCAGAAATTAGTTTCCTCCTCTTCTCTAGAGGGGACGAACTCTTCCTAACTTTCTTTTTCTTCTTCCTTAGCATCCATCCGGTGACCAGGGATTTCTTCAAGCTCGTAGTGCGATCCTGCACCAATCCAGCCTCCATCAGATTCTTTGGGGTAAAGATGATCTCGTGAGAATAGTTGTTCATTCGGAGAAGCTTTTTGTACTTCTTATGGACGTTAGAAGTGAAGATCGACCTCTTCCATGCCTTCTTATCTGCAAAAATATACATGATAGAGAATAAGTTAGATCCAAAATGGACAGAAGTTAAAGTTAAGGGTGAGTCATAGAAAAATAAAATAGGGGGCTCACCCTTAATGCCAGTCTTGGGTGGGAAGGTTAAAACTTGGTTTTCAAAATCTTCGAACTCCCAGCCCCCTTTCACATAAAAATATCACTTCTTCTAGGTCTTGTTTGAAGTAGGTACAGAAGAGAGAGGTTTGAACCCTTTGTCGAAAGACATGTAAAACATGCCCTCTGACTTCAGGTATTTCATGTCCATGTTACTCCTAATCAAGGGGAGATCTACCTCAACATTATTCTGATGACCCAAAACTATAAATCTGAGCAAGTGCCTCCAACTGTTTAACTTCAGGTCAACTGGCCAAATCTTAAACTAACTAAAAAATTCCCTAATAAAAAGGTGGAAGGGAAACCAAACCCCTATCTCA